>OY812999.1:60555358-60980358 GCA_963681545.1 Germaria angustata | reverse complement strand
GAGCGGACGTTCAGCATGTTGGTGTAAAATTATTCCCATAATCTGAGTTGCTGCGTTTATGATGTCACAAGTTCCCAAACGTCATTTTTCAGTGGTCTGCCAGACAAAAATATCCTGTTAGTCAACTTGTTCACAGCGAGGTACGTGTCGCTCGACATGTACTTGTTCACTATGTCTAGACGATTTGTGTATATATTGCACCAATTATAATACTATAGCTCTAAACACATAGACGACAGCAGACAGCAAGCAGCAATATGTCAAAAATAAAATCCATGTATCTAAATGAAAATGATTATTTTGACGGCAGCACAGCAGCACGACTGCACAACAGCATTTGCTGCTGCTGCCAACTTAGGCTATTTTCTATTTTGACGGGCAGCATTAATCAAATATAGCGCTGCCTTATATATATATATAAATTGGAAAAATAAAAACAAAAACTTAATATTAAACATAAAAGAACATTACAAAAATACAATAAAGAAATAAATTTATGTGTTTTTTATAGTTTTTCGTGATATTATTATATTTTTTATCAATGACTTTAATTTTATTCATTATAAAATATATATCCGGCATCCCTGAAATTTGTATTGCTAAAATACACATCAGGTGATTATTATGCTGTTGCTGTCTTCAAAATAATTATGAAGCTGACTTCAGAGCAGCATTTGAAGTTGGCAGCATTTGAAGCCGTGAAGTCGTGAAGTCTGCTGTCGTCTATGTGTTTAGAGCATATAGTTGTCAAATGTGGCTTCACAAAGCAAAATCCGGTTATTGTATCATTTACTCTTTCAATTATTTTCGTTATGTTCCATTGTTCTTTAAAATATATCATGATACCACTTGTTCTTGTCGATGTTGATAATGTTATTATATGGTCGTATCCTCTTAACATAACTTCAAAATCCTCTATATCTTTTGTGACATGTGTTTCAGAAAGTATAAAAAATCAGAACTTTCCGTTAGGGCAGTAATTTAAACTTGAATGTACATAGTTGTTTATAAGGCCTTGCACATTGGTATATAAAGCACGTACATACTTCTTTTATTTGTTAGGTCGTTAGACCAATCCTTCTCATTTTGTTTAGTTTATTTTGAAATACTGCACACTGTCATCTGTGTGATGATTTTCCTCAAAGCCCATATTAAGTTTTTTTGTTTACTTTTGCATAGTTAATACATTTCATTATTTGTTCGCTACTTTCGAAGCTTGTTGTCCTATGTTGACCATGATATCTCAGGCATACTTCCTGGTTTTTACATTTAATATTGGCATTAGATAAACATGGGTTCTGCTTTTTTAATTTTTCAATAATTTCCTTTTCGTCATGGTCGAAGCAAATACTATAGATTATAAAGATGTTGCAATGTCATACATTGTTCTGCCGATGCTAAACTTTTGATGGGATTTTCCGAAAATCGCTTTGTGATTATAAAATTACAAAGAGAGCTTATTTTCAGAGAATTTCTTGTTCTCTGAGAACAATTGCTGAGTTATCTCAGCAATTCATTTTTACATACATACATGTATGCATGAGCAGGGCTGCCGTTTTTGGTTATTTCTAACCAAAAGTGGTTATTTTTTTCCTTAATGTGGATATGTCAATATTTTTCTCATTGGTTATTTTTTGCTATCAAGGCAACTGAAAATAAAACAGCTGTGACTAAAATCGCTAGTGTTATTATTATTATTAAATGTATTCAAATCACATGCATTACATTATAAATATGTATGCATTTTAAATATTATTTAATAAAAATACTACATATTGAAATTTGGTTATTTTTTTCTCATTGGTAACTTTTAAAGCAAATTTTGGTTGTAAAATTTTTTTGGTTGTGGCAGCACATGCATGTGCATGAGTGAGTACGTGTGTGCATCTACAATATAAGTTCTGTTCCACATGCATAACGAAACAGTCCGAACTAGCCCAAAGTTACCCAAAACCGTTCCGCATAACAATTTTTGTGCAAAAAAGAGAGAAATTGAGAGAGTAATTTTTTTCATTTCCTGTACAAATTTGCACGAACTTTTTCTTTGGGTAAGTTCGGACAAGAATTTAACAATCAGCTGTTTTTTGTTTACATATGAAACTGATAGATTATCAGAAAATTTGCAAGCAAAAGAAAAAGTTTAGTTTTTATAAATAAATATATTAAAAAGCAAAATGAAGAGTTTCAATGAAAAAAATTTAAGTGGTAAATATGTTAGTGCATAAACATTTTCTTTTTTATTTAATATTTAAAATGTTTTTATAGCTACATATATGAAGAATTTTTTTGTTTTTCAATTATTTTACAGCTGTTGACAATGATGCAAATGTTTTGTTTTTATAATTTGAAGACTTTTAAGCGTCTAAAAGCACTTAAATAGATTTTAGTTTAAAAAGTAAGCAGCATTAGTATTTCAGGAACTACAAAAATGGTTTTTTGCGTTCCAGCTATTTTGGGTAACTTTGCAAATTTGGAGAGTATTTTTCATTTTGCTCTCAATAGTCCGAACTTGTCCGAGATCTTGTGGAACAAACCTATAGATTCTACATATAAAAATCTAGAAATAAATAAATAAGTGAAGTCTTCTTTTCATACACATTATGCGCAAATAAGCTGAAGAAAAGTCATAGTTACCGATTTTTTATTTGTAGGGTAAGAATAAGTGTTATATTGTTGTACAATTATAGCTATCGACGCACACCGAAACTCAAATTGCCTTACTGTCTCCATGTTTAAATAATTTTTCTAAAAATTCTAACGGCCTTATTAATAGAATATATGTAATGGCCTTTTTAACAATTAATCAAGAGTTACAATATTTTTAACAAAATTTCAAAGTAAAATTTTAACAATTTAGAGCTTATTGTAAGAAATTAAAAAACAAAATACGAACATTTTGAAAAAAATAAAAATACTAACATTTTCTTTGGAAAATATTTCCACGAACATTTTTTATGGATGACTACTGATTTTGAGAGTATTTTGAAATTTGCAAACGATCTACTCAACTAGAAATGCAAGCCTCAATAAATCGCTTTTTACGGGAAATATCTAGTAACATGATATTTTTTAATAGAGTATAAATATGTATACTGTTCTTAGGAATTTTCTTACTGATCACATATTTTTTTTAGTTCTGTTTGAATTCTCATATAGTATTTGTAATCTGTGACATAAGTATTCGAGCTTGAATGCTTTTCAATCATGATTTGGCTAAAAGGGTACTGATGATTTGGTTAGCGCCAATGAAATACAGGCATATACCTAGCTAAGCCAACAACTAACAATAAAATAATAAATAACTAACATAATTTAGATTAAACTTGGCCAAGAATGAAAACAATATTAATCTTATTACTATGTATACTGAAAATATCTGCAATCTATTATAAAAAATGTAGTAATACTCAAAACTAAATTTTTACTTTCTATTCTATTCCATTTTGCAAATATATCACAGATATTTTGAAAACGTTAACTGGATTCAAAATATAATGTAATTAATTCCATACAATATTACAATATAATAAAGATGCTGATGAGAAATTAGTTTCACTTGAAGTTGTCTCATTGCTTCCAAGTATAGCAGTGGAACTTACTATATGTACAAAAATATGAATAAAAAAATTTTAAGTAATATTAGATTTTGTATAGTATCTGTTATTGAAGGTTTACCCATTTAGATAGTATAAAATGTACATTTCACCACATACGCCACAGCATGCACACTCTTTTTGTTTGGTTCTTTTTGATATCCTTACAAACTTCAATCCGTTATCTTTGGAAAATTTTAAATTGAAAGTAGTAAAATGATCTTTGAAGCTACGGATTCAATAATGCACGAAGTATTAATATTTCCCAATTTGAGTTTTTTTATCATCCTTCCACTTAAAAATGAAATTAGGATTTACTTTAAAACTGAAATTAAAGCCAGCATTCGGATAACACTTATTAATATTTTCTTTCGAGTCAAATTTCTTCCTACACAATTTTATTGTACTCATCCTTATAGCATGTTTCCACGACACCTGCTTCGCTCTCTATTCTTGCTTCACACTCCAATCATGAGCGAATCAACTTGCTTCGCCATACAAAATTTTGAGAGCGAAGCAGGTAGATTCATATTGAATCTACTTGCGAATCAAGAAAAAATCCTCTCCTCTAGTTTTTATCGTAAGTTTATCTGCACTAGTTGTCAAAATTAAATATTTTTGTAAACAAAGCAAAATTAAAAGTAAAAAGTTAAAAAATATAATTGTTTTTTGTGTGTGTTTCCTAGGCGTAATAATAAATTTGAATTCAGTGATAAGTTAATTTATTTAAATTTTATAAAGGTTAAAAAACAATGGAAAGAAAAAAATATAAAATCGAAGCAGGTAGATGAGTCGTGTAAATAGCATGATTCATAAACTTGCTTCAGAAAGCGAAACAGGAGATTCAAGTTGTCTTGGAAACATGCTATTATTCTACTTAGCGTCACCAATACGAAACGATATCGTTTTGTGTCGATTGTTGCAAATTCCCATTATCAATACCAATTTTTTATCGATAAACGTCGATGACTTAAATCGTTTTCCTGTTTTGGTTGAAGTAGGGAATGCAGTCTCACGGTGATGGACCAACTTTATCAGCCCAATCATGAATATTCTCAAGGAATTTTGTTGGAGGAAAATATTTTCCTCCAAAAAAATTCCTCCAATCATAAATAACCATGGAACAAAAAAAATAAGGGTTGGAAACATCGAATTTCAGAAACAGCTGTGTTGTTTATTTACATTGTACATTGTGGTAGAGCTGGCAAACTATCGATAGTCACGCCATTCGATATTTTCGATAGTTTGATGGAAAACTATCGATACTATCGATAGTTGTAATTAAATGTTCAGTGTTCTTTTTTAAGTAGTGTATTATTCTACCATGTCGTTATTTTTAATTATTATTTCTTTATAATCCTTTTGTTTTAGACTTTGCAATAAATAATTTTTTTATAACAAATATTTTATTCTTATTTATAAGTCCTTATTTTACAAATTTATAAGTTTTGCAATTAAGATTTTTATAATTATAAAATATTTATTATATAAAAATAAGTCGGGTTTTCCTTCCTGACGCTATAACTCCAGAACGCACGAACCGATTTCCACGGTTTTGGATTCGTTGGAAAGGTCTCGGGCTCCGTGAGGTTTATAGCAAAGAAAATTCAGGAAAAATTTCAGTAGAAAAGTGGGAAAATATTTTTTCACTACAGCGCCATCTCTGATACATAGCATGTACTACAAACCAATATTTTAAGTAGATGGCGCCGGTGCGTGATATATGTATTGTTTGACAGCTACTCATTGTTCTTTGCTCAGTTAATTTCATGTGACAAACCGGTATTGTGTTCACTGTGAAATTGTGAAAAAAAGTAAAAAAAATAAGTTATTCGTTTCCTAACATTTCAATTGGAAACCATCAAATCAATCACGTGTATTGTGCAAATTTTTATTGGTGGTAAGTTGAACTGTGTAAATTATGTGGATCGTGCATTTGAGGTTAATTTCACCACTCTATCCATAGTCCAAAATGCCTAGAGGACGACGTGCGAACATCGGCCGCCGGACAAGACATGCAAGCCAGCAACAAGTGTATTCACAGAACTTAAGCGAAGAAAGGCAAAATATAATAAGAGAAAATGCCCGATTGAGACAACGCGTGAGCACACGAAGATCATTGGCATCATACAATCGCTTGGTATTCCAATATGATCCCACTGCGAAAATTTAGATATTGGACCAATGACGACTATATGCCGATATTGCAATGCGTTAAAGTTCAAAAGAGAAACGGCTGGATTGTGCTGCGCAAGTGGAAAAGTCAAACTGGATCCATTACTTACACCACCACTGCCACTGAAACCATTGTTCGATGGAAGTGATCCCGATTCCAGCCATTTTCTTCAACACATCCTTGAATACAATAACTGCTTTCGCATGACTTCCTTTGGAGCTAATATCATTCGAGAAGGCGGCTTCATGCCGACTTGCAAGGTAAAAGATACAACACACATAACCAATCACTCACACCAACACAATGAATTGCAATACATAACAACTACATACTTATACACCACACACTACACCATCACACGATCAGAACAAATGATTGTTTGCAATTACAGATATAAGGACAAATATATCATTTGCATGGTTCAATGGTGCCAACACCAGATAAACCGCATCAATTTCTGCAAATATGTTTCATTTCGTCGATGGTGGATCAGCTGAATGTGCGGTGCAACATACAGGGAACACAACAGTTAAAGAGACGAATTATTGAACAGTTGCAAGCATTTTTTCACGCTAATAATGCTGTGGTTAATATGTTCAAAACAGCATTGGAACGAATGCCATCGGATATGCACAAATTTGTCATAAGAGCGGATTGTACCCCAACAGGTGAACATGTGCGAAGATTCAATGCACCCACCGTTAATGATGTTGCTGCAATTATTGTTGGCGATCCAACTAAATCGTCGTTCAGAGAAGAAGCAATATCATGCATCGTGTAAACGAGACACATCGTTTGTACAATGCATTACAATATCCAATCATTTATTGGCAAGGGCAAGACGGATACGACATCACGTTGAAGATGGTCGATCCAATTACGGGTACAATATTCACACACTAATTATTGCAATTATTGGTTTCTATTAACAATTCATTTAATTTTGCATTTTCAGGCGTATCAAAGAATAAAAATCTAAGCGCAATGAATTACTATGCGTATCGTATGATGATTCGTACACATGAGGAGAATGTCATTATGAAGTGCCGTCGGCTATTCCAGCAATTCGCTGTCGACATGTATGTCAAAGTCGAGACCGAACGTTTAGCGTTCATCCGATTCCATCAGGCAAAGCTACGATCTGCGGACTATATACACTTGCGTGATGCTATTTATTTAGATGGTGATGTTCAGAATATTGGAATTCTGACGATTCTCCCATCATCTTATATCGGAAGCCCACGCCAAATGCACGAATACGCTCAAGACGCTATGACGTACGTGCGAAATTATGGAACTCCGGATTTATTTATTACGTTCACATGCAATCCGAAGTGGACGGAAATTGGACGTGAGTTGGAACCGGGCCAAAAACCACAAGATTCAAGGTTATGATGGATGTGCTTAGTAAGTATCGAGTTTTTGGTGACACACGTTGCGTGTTCACGAGTTGGGAAACCATCCGCTTTGTTTGTGTTAACGTCAGACCAAAAAACTAAAAATGTGGTTTACCAAAGAGCACTTCAATGAAACGGATAATTTGCGGACACCTATAACGCTTCGATTCAGTATTTACTTTGGATTCACTTTCATTTACTTAGAGAAGTTCAACTAAATAACATTTCATTTTTGTAATCGAAATGAATTCATTACTGTTGTGAAATGAAATAAAATTTTTCCTTTTCAAATATAAAAGAAAAAAATTTTTTCTTCTTCTTTTAATCACGAAATGTTACATAAAACGAAGCCATCTGGTGGCGAAACGGAGTTCGCCGGGTTTGCTAGTTTTTTATAAATAAAACAACTGTTTTCATATTTTCAATAAACAACAAACAAACCAGTATTAAGTAAAAAAATGAGAACATAACAATTTTACAATCAATTGTTTACATTTTATTTTATTAAAAAAAACATGGCAAAAACATCAAACATAAATAACTTAAAATAATAAAGAACAAAATATTTTTAATTCATTTCTAAATTTTTTGAGATTAATATATGTATACATATGTATGTATATTTAGATGTAATGTAATGGGGGTTTGACCCAGGATGGCCTTTTGCACTGCGACCATTGTTAATCTATTGTGCTTCCCCTGTCCCTAACAGTCCAATACGTTCGCAAATAGGATCAGCTCCTTCAATGGGAGCATTAGCAGATCCTCTTCACTCAGCGTATATGCATGTAGAGTCCTGTGTCTCCTGTGGCACAATGCCCCACAATTTGCTATCAAGTGTTCCATTGACGCCTCATATGTAATTTTGCTATAATGAATTTATCCAATTTCATAACAGATTTCAAAAGTACTACAGGGTAAACAAACCGGCATTCCGGTACTTGTTAGACGTTTTGATAACACACACCGAATGCACGAAAAAACAGTTTGCTGTTTCACCCTTAATCAAACTAAGCGGGTGTTTGCGATTTTTTGCCGTAGGTGGTTACCAAACTGGAATTGGTAATGATAGCGACGTATCCTTAGCACAGTCGACTTTTAGTAAAGTGCTTTCTGAAGTGGTTGAGGTCTTTCAAAGCCATTTGTGTCCAGTGTGGATAAAAGTACCCCAATCCACGGAGGAAACACGAAAAATTGCGCTATCATTTTACTTAAAGCATAAAATTCCAGGAGTTATTGGCTGCATTGATGGGACTCATGTCCAAATTGAGGGTGCTGTTGGCTGAAGTAGTTAGCGCGTTGACTACAAAGCATTTTATGACCGACAAACCGGGTTCGTATCCAGTTCAAGACAAGTCATAAAAAAAATTAACATCATCTACTTAGTGTGGAGTTGTGTTAATTGTTGTTGGACTGTTTAAGTGATGAAGGCATAACACTGGTCACTTTAACAGTAACAGCAATTTCATACTCTGCTAATGTTTACTGTATCAAGCACGCCCTCCTTCGTCGGTATTGTTAGCAAGAACCGTCGGCGAAGTAAAACAATTAATAAAATGGCAATACTAAAAAAAAATGCGTCTACTTAACATCAGAGACGCTACAACTCTGCTATAAAAAAAGTGTAATAATAATAAATAAATCAACGCGGAATAGCTGAGTTGTAACACAGAAATTAAAACCTCTCTCTCTCTCTCTCTGTATTCTAAATTTCACCACCTGTCCTCTCTACCCTATCGCTTTCTCAGAAAGAAGTAACACCTTAATTTAAGTAGTAGGTATTAATTACCTGAGTGTAACTTCTCTTAAAAAAGTTTAAAAAAATAATGGTGCGTAGTGATCTTAAAGGGCAAGACTAAGTATTATAAGATTAAACACCATCCGACAACAAACACCTTTTTTATAATCGAAAGGGTAGGTTTAGTCTGAATGTTATGTTGGTAAGTTGTTTAAATGAATAAATTCTCACACTAAATCTCTTAACCCATTACCGCTCACTGTCCCCATATGAGGACACTTGTTCAACTGATGATAACTCTTAAAGGAACCGTTATGTCTCGCAATGTTAAAACGAATATCTCTTCTAAAAGGTTTAAAAAATTTGTAGCAAAGCTTACAAGGTGCTGTATAAAGTACAAGTGTTATTTTCGGTCATTTTAATTGCGCATTCCAATTCGGTTTACTTTGTTAATTTTGGTGTTGTTAATTTTTTGTGTTAATCTGCCTAAAATAAAATAATTACAAATTGTTTATTCTCCGAAGAGTGTGTGAATGATTTTAAAATAGTTAAGTAAAAGAAAAAGTGTAATATTTTATTATAAGGTATGATTTTGTTAAGCTGTCCCTAGTTGGGGACAATGGGCGTTGCAACTATAAAAAATATTTTTTTCCAGATTTTTTAATATATGCAATATGGTCCATCGCAATACCTTTAGAGGACAAAATGATTTTTTACGACTTCAGGAGGCTGTTGAGCAAATAATGGAAAACGATGACACTGATGCTGAATATGATATTTTTGTCGTGCCACCTGATACCTCTGTCATAATTGATGAAGACGAAGGAAATGAAGAAGACTTAAGAAAAACTTGTACTGTACCGATAATAGTTCCAATGACAAAATGTTTAAAATAGGGCCTCTTTGTAATCTCATTGAGAGAAATTCATGTCAGTGGGGTATTATGCATGAAAATCTATCGATAGATGAGTCCATGATTAAATATTTTGGAAGGCATCCAGCGAAGCATTTATTATGGGTAAATTGATAAGATTTGGTTACAAGAACTTGACTGCAACAAGTTCCGATGGGTACTGGTATATTTTTGACGTTTATTGTGGAAAAGTAATGCAAACAATAATAATAAAAAAAGTTTTATATTAACAGTTTCTTTTTGGGCGGTAATGGGTTAATAACACTTCATTTTTTTCCAGCTCTGTGACCATGAACTTAAAATACGCTATGTGGATCCGTCCCACCCTGGTGCATGCCACGATTCATTTGTGTGGAATACAAGCGAGCTAAGGAACCACTTTGAGCAGAAGTATTTACAAGGTGAAAATAAATTTTGGCTGTTAGGTAAGTTTTTCTAAGTTAATTGCAAACCAAATTTTAAATATTTTTAAAAACATATTTTTTTACAAATAGGTGACGCGGGATACCCTTTAGAGCCATGGCTGTTGACCCCACATCGGCTTCCGGAAGATGGTTCTAAAGAAATGAGGTTTAATGAAGTGCACTCAAAATTTTTTTTCCACTGCTATTTATTTATTGTATCTTCAAATAGAACTAACAATAAGTGTTCAAATCTTAAGTATAAATATAATAATTAGGCCCAACCAGTGTCGGACATAAACTTAGTGATAGTAATTAATAATACCTAAATGTGTTAAGCACAAAAATATTCAAAAAATTCAATCTGAAGTGTGGCGTATTAAGGCCGTAGTATCCCTCTTTTTTAAGCGGATGTGTCCAGGAAAGTTCAAGATGTTACGAGCAAGGGGATTAGGATGGGACTCGAGTTTTGTTAAATATTTTCCAGCATATTTTGCAATTTCAGCGGTCACAAGTGGCATATTTAAATCACGATGTAAAATTGAATTTTTCATGTACCAAGGAGCCGATGCTATTAACCTTAAAATTTTGTTTTGCATTCGTTGGATTCTCTCTACATTGGAAGCTGAAGCAGTGCCCCATAGCTGAATTCCGTAACACCATATGGGTTTCAAAAGGGACTTGTATATTAAAAGTTTACAATCTAGACTGAGGGTAGAATTTCTACCAATCAGCCAATGTATCTGAGTCAATTTAAGTTTTATTTGTGTCAGCTTAGAGTCAATGTGGTTTTTCCATGTGAGGCGTCGGTCGAGGTGTATACCAAGATATTTCACATGTGAATGTTGAGGAACAACTTGATTGTTGATTTGAATGGGGGAACAAGTGTCTCTTCGTAGTGTAAATGTGACATGAACACACTTTTGTTCATTTACTTTTATTCTCCATAAGTTCAACCACAATTCCAACAGGTTAATATGTTGCTGAAGATAACGGGATGCCTCGTGAGGGTTTTCATGCATACTAAGGCAGGCTGTATCATCCGCAAATGTAGAGGTGAGGATATTACTGCTTAAAGGCATATCACAGGTATATATCAAATACAAAACTGGATCCAGTATACTCCCCTGTGGCACACCGGATGAGATAGTTTCGGGCTCACTCATGAAGTCTCCTTCCACAACAGTGAATTTCCGGGCAAGAATATAACTTTCCAATAGATTTACAATGTTTATTGGCAGATATGTCTTCAATTTTACAATTAGGCCTTCATGCCACACTTTATCAAATGCCTGAGAGACATCAATAAAGAGGGAAGAACAATACTTTTTTTCTTCAAATGCTCTTCTTATGAAATGGACCAATCTATGAGTTTGTTCAATGGTGCTATGCTGACTTCTAAAACCAAATTGATGGTCCGGTATGCACCCATTATCAGTTAGAATTGGGGACAATTTTGTCATGAGCAGCTTTTCGAAGAGCTTTGAAATTGTTGACAGTAAACTTATTGGCCTATAAGACTCAGCCTTGGTAAGATCTTTGCCCGCCTTTGGAATCATTTTGAACATGGCAAGTTTCCAGCTGTGTGGATAATACTCCAGTCGTAAAATGCCATTAAAAATAAATAACAGGATTCTAACAGCAATACGAGGCAACTTCATCAGCATCTTGTTACTAATTCCATCAATACCTGGGGCCTTTTTTGGGTTGGTTTCAGCAATTAGTTTTTGTACATCACGCATCTTAAATTTCATGGGTCGAGGGGGTAGAGCTACTACACTCGGTAAATCAACAGCACCAGTACATGTGTTTGGGGTAAATACGTACTTTAAATGCCCAGCAAATATGTTACCTTTTTCAGTATTACTTCTTGCCCAACCTCCGGTAGAAGTGCGCAGGGGTGGTTTAGACTCAACGGGTGTTTTAAGTTTTTTAGCAGCGCGCCACAAGGAGTAATTAGATGCTGCTGTGACATCGAGACCTTCCAGGTAGTTCTTAAGAGAAGCAGATTTTTCAGCCGAAAGCAACTCTTGGAGTCGTTTAGTGCATTCTCTAAGTCTGATTTTATGTTGGGGCGATCTGTATTGTTGCCATTCCCTTCTAGCTCTTCTTTTTTCACATACGAGACGTTCAATATCCGCAGAATAAATTCTATTAAACCCAGTCTGCGGATGGGAGGTAGTGGCATGTTTAGCAGCCTGTTTAGTATTATCGGTAAGATTGGCAATGTTAAATTCAATATCATCGGGAGTTCTAAGCCTGATATTTTCCGTACAATGAGTACTGAGATATTTTTTGAACCCCAGCCAGTTAACACGATTTATCATCTTCATATATGGGTGAGGTAAGTCACTTCTTAGTGGGCTACAAATTGTAACGATCGTGGGAGAGTGATCGGAGGAGAGATCATGTGAAGCTTCAACATGAATTAAATCCCTAGAGATATTTTTCATGACCCCAAAATCTATAACATCCGCTAGAAATGACATCCAAACCCATTTTTGAAATTGTGTTGAACAATGCTCGACCTCTAGGTGTAATAAGACGCGACCCCCAGAACGTATGCTTTGCATTGTAGTCGCCAGCTGCTATGAAACAAGGGCCAATAGTTTTATAAAAATCCTCTTATTGATCCTCAGTGATTGAAAATCTGGGAGGGGAGTAAATGGATGATATCACGAGATTTGAACAAAAATTTTCGATACAAATATTCGTTGCTTGTAGATGGTCTTCACAAGTGTTCTCAAGAATATAGTGCTTGAGTCTTGACTTTATTAGAACTGCTGATCCTCCGCATGCTCTTCCTCTCGGGTCCTTTGTATCATATAAAGTGTAGCCACTCATTTTAAAAAGGCTTCTCGAAGTCAAATGAGTCTCAGATACCAACATTATATCAATATTTTTTACCGAGAGGAAGTGCTCAAGTTCATATTTGTGTTGGCGAATGCCGTTTGCGTTCCAGAAACATAGTTTTAACGTGTTCATGGCTTGTTAACTAATGCTAGAAGCACTGTATTCTGCATTCGCAGCATTTCTTGCATCATGCTAGTCATATTTGTTGTAAAGTTGTTTATAGTTTGCACCAAATTGTCTATAGTAGCTTCAAGGCGACTGAAATTAAAGCTTGGGTTTGCATTTGTTGCATTAGTTGGTGGAGACACTTTTTGAACGGGAATAGAGTTGATCTTCACAGCGTCAGCATACGATACATGTGAAGTGATTGGTTGGGCCATTAGGGTAGGAGTAGCGGTGAACGTATTTCCTGCTTGAGCTGGAGTTACTTTAGGCTTTTGGCTCATAGCTTGTTTAACAAAAGAGAATACAGGACATCCTCTGTAGTTAGCAGTGTGATTACCTCCACAATTACTGCACTTCTTTTCCTTCTGGTCCTTCGACTTATTGCAAATAGCAGTGTTGTGTAATTCACCGCACACAACACAAACAGTAGGTAATTTGCAATAAGTTTTCGTGTGGCCATATTCTTGACAATTATGGCACTGTACGGGTCCTGAGCGCTTGTGTGGTTCTTCGACTGTAATTTTCCGGTATAACAGATATTTTAAATTATAAATTGGATGGGTCTCATTTTTCTTCAATTTTATATCATTTGGCTCCAGTTCAACACGAAATAAAGGTTGGGGGATCTTCTCCCTGTTTATAATGTTAGAGACATTTTTTACCTTAAAGCCTTGGAGGGTGAGAGCATCTTTTATTTCCTCAGGAACAACATAAGAATCTATGCCCTTCAATACGATCTGTAGGCCTTTAGCACTCTTAAGCTGGAAAGTATAGAAACTTGTTTTATTTTTCTCAAATTCTGTAACCATTTTGCGGAAGTCTTTTTCATCATATATTTGAACTTTTGTTTCATCAATGTTACCACGTTTTATTGGAACAATGTGAAATGACTTTTCACCAATGGCCGAGATTAGTTTTTTAATAAGTGTGTTCGAGTTTTTTTGTCTCAGATAGATTGGTGGTGGTTTTGAAGTTTTTTTCGAAGATTCATCGGGTTTATCGCTGTCATCTTGTAATATTTTAAACAGGTTTTGACGATTAGCTGAGGCGGCGTCGTTGTCTATGGATATTTTCGGAACAGATGAGATTTTGGATGAATTTGGGCTTCGCCCGCGCTTTAATACCGTTACATATCTGTCCATTCCGACAGGCACTTTAGGTTTTTGAATATTATCGTCCATTGTGATAACTGGGTTAAGTAATGAACAAGAGCCCGGAGCGGATAATGACGCAGAATTAAATAGAGAAGAACTAGGTAACGGTAATGTTAACGAATCACTACTTGGCATTGGAGTAAGCGAAGTTGATCGCTCGCGTATAATTGGCTTTGCCGTTAGAAAAAGACTGTCATCCAATTTTTTGTTTTTATTGTTTGCATTAAGAGCTTCAGAACTCACAGTAAAATAGGCATTTCTGCCGTTAGAACTCACTTCACAATTTTTTGTTTTTGAGGTACTCATGCAGAGTATTCCTCAGTCACTTTGTTTGTGTTTTTTTTTTTGTTTTCTGTTTTTGTTGTTTCAGATTATATGCAAAATTATTAATGCAAATAAAGCAAATTTCACAAAAACTGTACTTATTACGAATCAGTACTTATTACGAATATTTTTTTTGTATTGTTGTTTGTTTAGTATGTAAAAAAAAAACTCCGCTAACACGTCAAATGGAGTGTTGAAAAACCGTTTTAAATGTCTTCTTGGAGCAAGGGAGTTGCATTATTGTCCAGACAACGCAGCTAAATTTGTTAATGTTTGTTGTGCCCTGCATAACATATGCATACATTACAATGTTAATGAACTACCTACCGACTTTACGGAGTTAAGCATGCCGGATGATGATGTAACACATACAGTTTCAAACCAATATCAAACCGCTGCTCAAACTATTCGAAATAATATTGGAGACTCCCTCGAATAAAACACATTTTTTTTAATTTTTATTAAAAAATTTATTTTATTTCGCTATAAACTATAATTTAGAAAACAAATGGTAGTGGTATTCAAGGCACTAGTGGATTAAAACTAACTAATAAATAAATAAAAAATATAAATAAAGAATAACTTAAAAAGAAAAACATAAATAACAATTCATTTTTATTATTATACATATGTATACATACATGTACATACTATATCGCACACTTTTTATTAAAAAAACAGAAAACAAATTAAAGTGATATTCAAGGCACTTAAAAAACTTAAAAAACCAACGACAACAACTATAACAATTCATTTATGTTTTAATAAAAATTAATTTTTTGTTTCAGTAGGAAATTAATTAAAGCTTATGTATGCATGTAAGCATATATAGAAAGAAATGTAGAGTGATGAAAATGATTTCAGGTATGAATTCACTATAGAATGTATAACATATTTCACTATTACTTTTTGTACTCATCGATTTCTAAATGCAGTCTATTTTTTTCCCCATTTTGTATTCAAGTTCCCTTACTCTTAGCTTTTCTATGAATGCGTTAGGCGTCGCAATTCTTGAATTTCTTCCCATTTTAATTTCTCCATTTCTTTAAAATGTTTTTTCTGTTGTTCCTGTATCCTGTCGAGCGATCTGTATATTTTTCTTGTACTTTGTTCTTGCTCTTTTTGATTTTCTACAACAGATTTGATAGTCTCCAACAGTTCTCTTTGGATTTCTAGTTCCGCTTCAAGTACATTCTGTGGGTTTTTAGTTATGCATTTTTTTTCGAGTTGTTGTAGGGTTAGTTAATGGTGTAATTTCTTCATTAATCTCTATGTTGGCTTCTACATCGTCCAAAAAATCAAAATCTTCTTGTGCTGGTATGGCAACTTCTTGCGTTTGTGGAGAACTAAGGCCAAAAGTTCTTACCGACACACCTTCAACAGAAGTTTTCATTCCTATTAAATTATAAATAGCTTCTTCTGTTGGAGAGAACTTCTGCTCTCTGTTGGGTCCACCTCCCAGTGGATTTCGTCTCTCAGATTTTGTTAAGCCTTTTGCCGTACGTACTTTTTTTGGTCTGCCCACACCTACAGACATACATACATACACAAAAATTACAAAAGTTGGTGTGGCTACTAAATAATATGGCGAACTATAATATAAGATAACAAACCTTTTTCCATTCAGCGACACATTTAATTGGAGGACCCATGGAGTTGAGTTCGACTTCAGCTTTGCGCCAAAATCGAGCAAGCACCTCCTTGCTGCCTTTATAAAACCCTCGCGCAATATCTGGGTTAGCTTCCATTAATGTTAATAAATGTTGGCTTTGCTGTTTGTTTGTGGTTTTGGACATGCGAAGCACAACCTTTGTTTATTTAATTTGCATTTTATTTAAAATACTTACATATTTTGGCAAACTCCCTTTTATATTGCTAGTGAAAATTTTTTTTATGGAAAAACAGAAAACATATGTTTTTAAAATACCTACTTTTCCCTTCATTGAATATTTTTCCCTTTCGATGTTGCTAAAACAGGCAAGGTTAAACAAAATTTCCTAAGGAATTTATCAACATAATAAGAGGAATGGGAAAAGGGAAAAAACTCTCACGGAATTGACATTCATAATTGGGCTGTATATCTAAACTGTATGGCTGACTTCCTAAATGTATATTTACAATGTATCAATACAGTATTAATACTCATTCTTGCACACTATAAAGGCCATGTCACATAAAACTTTTGCTTCGCGTTGCGTTACAGCTTCGCTTTGACATTTAAGTTGAAATGTACATACTTATACGAAACAAGCCACATAAAACACTTTTAACGCAGCGTGACGCAAAAAGTTCGGCAACTCTCAACTTTTTGCGTGCTTTGACAATCAAAGTTATGTATGTATGTTAGAATATGATATGAAAATGTGATGTGATATGAAAAATACTTATTTCTTATTTTTAAAATTTATTTCCTGTTGGAGAATATGAGCTTGTTTTTTTTAACTAATTTATAAAATAGTACCTATTTGCATGCTATATGTAAGTATATAGCATAAGATTATTTTATTGTAAAAAATCAGTGGGAGCCTATTATTAATAAGATTTTACCTTTTTATATGAATATGTATTTAAAAATCCAAAAAACAAATGAATTGATGAGGATAAAAAGCTTTATATGGTATAGTGGTGTATTTTCAATAAACTACAATAGGTGATAACAAAATAAACACACAAACACAAATATTTTGACTAATTTTTATAATAAAAAATAATTAGCAAAATTCATATCCACCTTTTTGGTAAACACACAATGCGTTGTGCCAAAGTTTTCATTGTGTCATACACCTTTCGCGTTACGCTTTTCTGTCAAAGTTAAAAACGTCACGCAACGCTACAAAGTTTTATCTGACACGGCCTTAAGCAAGTCAAAGTAAAACAAATTTTTGCTGATATGCTGTAAGTGTTTTTCTAAGTATGTATTTATTTTACCATATGAGTATTTTAAGCATTGAAATCAAGCAACGGTTATGACTATTTAATGTGTTTTATTTGCAGATGATTCCTTATAATTAATAAAAAACTAATTGAAAAATTTAATATTTGAGTAATTAAATGTTGGTTTAATGAAATTCTATTTTTTATTTTTATAAAAAAATTGTTTTTTTTATATTTTTAAGAAGCATATGCCCTCCCCAATAACATGCAAAAAAAGATTTGTAAACTCATTCAAAATCAAAATTGCCGTATTTGCATGTCTTATTATTATTTTTGCTTACTTTTCCCATGCTCTACCACTTGCTGTATTTATTTTGTACAAACACAATATTTATTGCGCTTGTTTCTTATAAGAGAACAGCTATTTGCTTTTTTAAGAGAAGAGTACCATAAAACAAATAAACGAAAAAAGAGGATGTACTCAATTACTTGTTTTTTGTAATTTTGCAAAAGCCTAGTTCTAATTAATAGCTCTGTTCCACATGCATAACGAAACAGTCCGAACTAGCCCAAAGTTACCCAAAACCGTTCCACATAACAATTTTTGTGCAAAAAAGAGAGAAATTGGGAGAGTAATTTTTTTAATTTCCTGTACAAATTTGCACGAACTTTTTCTTTGGGTAAGTTCGGACAAGAATTTAGCAATCAGCTGTTTTTTGTTTACATATGAAAGCAAAAGAAAAAGTTTAGTTTATTAATTTATGATGTTTGTTTGGCCAAATTTAATGTTCTATATATAAGTTTATTGAAATGCTTTATAAGCTACTTAGGCCTAAAATCTTCAATGTAAATAAAACAATTTATTTCATTTTTTCCCGACGTTTCGTCGATTTTTTGTCGACTTCTTCAGGGGGGTCTATTTAATACAATATTAGAAAAACAACAAATATAAACAACATGAATATTTTTATAAATAATTATATATTTAAATTCTACCTTAATGTTATTAAGTTGTTTTTGTTTTGACTTTATCTGTTTATGTTTTGTTATGTCTCAGATGTTTTGTGTTATTAATACTTTGTAGTTTGTGCTTATGTTGTCTATGTCTTCTTTTAGGTTCATCGTTCTGTCTTTGTTTTTTTGAATATGTAGACTCTCTAGTCTGTATCTTTTTCCTCTTATGTTTTCTTTGTCTAGCATATGTTGTGATAAAGCTGTTGAATTTTTGTGCTTTTCAATGTCATTTTTGTGTTCTTTTATTCTTGTTTCTAAATTCCGTTTTGTTGTTCCTATATAGATCATGTCACAGTTGTTGTTTTTGTTGCCATTACATCTTATCTCATATACAACGTTGTTTAGTTGTTGTTTTTCGATTGGTGTTTTTACTTTTGTAAATATTGTGTTTAGTGTACAATTCGCTTTGTAGGCAAAGTTTATATTTTTGTTTTCTATTGTTTTCCTTAGATTTTTGTTGTCTGTTAATCCAGGTATGAAACGTACACTGTAGAATTTTGTTTTTTCAATATTATTGGTTGACATTTTCCTTATTTTTGTTGTTTCTTAGTTTGTTGGTGGTTTCGGTAATGAGGGAATTGATTAATTTTATTGGGAAACTGTTGTTTCTTAAAATATGGGTGATTTTGTTAATATTGTCTCTGTAAAATTGTTCATCGCTTATTATGAGAACTCTTGTGATGAAATTTTTTGCTGTATTAATTATTTGGTTTTTAGGGTGTGTTGAATTAAAGTTAATTATTCTTCCAGATGCTGTGTCTTTCTTGTACCAATTGAATACTATTTTGTTTTTTGTTCTATGTAATTTTGTATCTAAATATGTTATGAAGTTTTTGTTTTCAATTTCGATGGTGAACTGTATTTTTGGATGGTATTCGTTAAAAGTGTTAACTATTTTTTCTTTTTCATCTATTTTAACTATTGCAAAAATGTCATCTACATATTTTGTTATGTATTTAATTTTGATTTTATTATTTTCCAACTTGGTGAGGGATTCATCAAGAAGATAGTCCAATAATATGTCGGCAATGGTCGGTGAGAGAGGGTTGCCCATTGGCATACCAAAAATTTGACTGTAAATGTCATTGTCATAAATAAAATAATTATTGTCAATAATGCAGAAACGAAGTATTTTTAAGAATGTAGATTTTGGTATATTTGTGTGTCTTTCTATTTTTTCCCATTTTTTAATTATTAAGTTGATTATTTTGTTGATTGGAATATTTGTAAAGAGAGATACAACGTCGAGTGATATAAGGATTTCTTCATTGTCAAGTGTGATGTCCTTTAGTTGGTGTTTTAAACGGCTAGAGTTTTTAATATTAAATTCCTCTGATATAATGTTTTTTAAAATTTGGCCAATGTGTTTTGCAAGATTGTAGCACGGAACTTGTACAGATGACACTATTGGTCTGAGAGGTACCCCTGTTTTGTGTATTTTTGGTAGGCCGTATATTCTAGGAGCTGTTGCCGCTGTACTAACACATGGCAGAAAGAAAACCTAATTAGTACAGCGGCAACAGCTCCTAGAATATACGCCCTACCAAAAATACACAAAACAGGGGTACCTCTCAGACCAATAGTGTCATCTGTACAAGTTCCGTGCTACAATCTTGCAAAACACATTGGCCAAATTTTAAAAAACATTATATCAGAGGAATTTAATATTAAAAACTCTAGCCGCTTAAAACACCAACTAAAGGACATCACACTTGACAATGAAGAAATCCTTATATCACTCGACGTTGTATCTCTCTTTACAAATATTCCAATCAACAAAATAATTAACTTAATAATTAAAAAATGGGAAAAAATAGAAAGACACACAAATATACCAAAATCTACATTCTTAAAAATACTTCGTTTTTGCATTATTGACAATAATTATTTTATTTATGACAATGACATTTACAGTCAAATTTTTGGTATGCAATGGGCAACCCTCTCTCACCGACCATTGCCGACATATTATTGGACGATCTTCTTGATGAATCCCTCACCAAGTTGGAAAATAATAAAATCAAAATTAAATACATAACAAAATATGTAGATGACATTTTTGCAATAGTTAAAATAGATGAAAAAGAAAAAATAGTTGACACTTTTAACGAATACCATCCAAAAATACAGTTCACCATCGAAATTGAAAACAAAACTTCATAACATATTTAGATACAAAATTACATAGAACAAAAAACAAAATAGTATTCAATTGGTACAAGAAAGACACAGCATCTGGAAGAATAATTAACTTTAATTCAACACACCCTAAAAACCAAATAATTAATACAGCAAAAAATTTCATCACAAGAGTTCTCACAATAAGCGATGAACAATTTTACAGAGACAATATTAACAAAATCACCCATATTTTAAGAAACAACAGTTTCCCAATAAAATTAATCAATTCCCTCATTACCGAAACCACCAACAAACTAAGAAATAACAAAAATAAGGAAAATGTCAACAATAATATTGAAAAAACAAAATTCTACAGTGTACGTTTCATACCTGGATTAACAGACAACAAAAATCTAAGGAAAACAATAGAAAACAAAAATATAAACTTTGCCTACAAAGCGAATTGTACACTAAACACAATATTTACAAAAGTAAAAACACCAATCGAAAAACAACAACTAAACAACGTTGTATATGAGATAAGATGTAATGGCAACAAAAACAACAACTGTGACATGATCTATATAGGAACAACAAAACGGAATTTAGAAACAAGAATAAAAGAACACAAAAATGACATTGAAAAGCACAAAAATTCAACAGCTTTATCACAACATATGCTAGAAAAGAAACACTCAGCAAATTTTAACAACATAAGAATTTTAGACAAAGAAAACATAAGAGGAAAAAGATACACACTAGAGAGTCTACATATTCAAAAAAACAAAGACAGAACGATGAACCTAAAAGAAGACACAGACAACATAAGCACAAACTACAAAGTATTAATTTTTTTATTTTTTTTTTTTTTTTTTTATTTCTTTATTAGTATTAAAACTACTTTTAAAAATCTATTAAATTTTTCGTATTTACATATATCTTATATAATAGACAATACGTTTTTTAAATACATTTACATTGGGTTCTAATTTTATATTATTTGGCAGGGAGTTGTAGAGTTGTAAACCTTTATAGAATAGTGACCGTTGCATTGCAGTCGTTGATGTTCTTTCAATTCTAAAATGGTCCACGTTTCTTAGCTGGTACGGTTGAGCGTCTCTCACATATGTTATTTGTTCCGTTAGATATTCTGGGGCTTCACCGTTTTTAATTTTTTGGATAAATTTCAGAGTGTTCAGTTTGAGCCTTTGTTCTATGGTGAGCCATTTTAATGTTTCCAGCATGAAATTAATAGATGTATATCTGTTGAACTTCAGTATGGTTCGCATTGCTCTGTTTTGTAATTTCTGTAGACGTTCAATCTGATTCGCTGTGCAACATGTGTACAGTATGGTTGATCCGAATTCAAAGTGTGGTTTGATGATAGTGTTATATATATTGATCGCTGTCATGATTGAAATTTTTTTTCTAATTCGTTTGAAAAAACTAATTTTTTTGCCGATTTTTTTACAGATATAGTCAATATGTTGTTTAAACTTTAAGTCCTTGTCAATGATAAAGCCTAAATATTTTATTTTTTCTACTTTCTCTATTATTTCATTATTTATTTTAAAAATTATGTTGCTTTTAGTATTAATCTCCATTATCTTTGTTTTATTTTCATTTAGTTTCAGTTTATTCATGTTAAGCCATGTATTTACGTTTTCCATATCGTGAGTAAGATTGTTATAACATTCGCGATCTGATCCTTCTTCCGTAAAAATTAGAGTATCGTCAGCATATAAAACTATTTCACATTTGTTCAATATGTTTGGCATATCGTTTATGTAAATGATAAATAACAGTGCTCCCAAAATCGATCCCTGTGGTACTCCATAATCGTTATTACCTGTTTTGGATTTGAAATTATTTACTTTAGTAATTTGCTTCCTGTTTGTTAGGTACGATGTAAACCATTTTAATTCTATATCTCTAATGCCGTATTTTTGTAGTTTTTGCAATAATATATTTCTATCGATTGTTTCGAAGGCCCTTTTAAAGTCCAGAAAAATTCCTACTATTTTTTGGTCCTTTTCGGTTTTTTTCCATCTGTTTATTAAATAGTTAACCGCCGTTTCACACGAATACTTCTTTCTGAATCCAGATTGGTACTTTGATAGTATTGAGTTTTCTTCCATATATTGCTCCAGTTGCTCCTTTACCACTTTCTCAATTATTTTCTCACAGGTCTTCAGTGTGTTTATCGGACGAAATTCTTCACATTTTCTTGTTTTTGCAATCTTGGCAATTGGTGTAACCATTGACGTTTTCCAATTTTCGGGGAATATTCCTGTCTCTAATGATTTGTTTATCATATATAGCAATTTTCCTCCCACAATATTCCAACTATTTAAAATCATTTTAATTGATATTTTGTTATGGTCCGGCTTATTTTTTAAATTTTTACATACTTTTTTTAGTTCTTCTAATGATATTGCACGAAATTTAAATTGAGATGTTATTTCAGGTATATTATTGTCATATTGCACATTATTTATCGAGTCTGTAATTGTTTTGATACTGTTTATAAAATATTTATTAAAGTTATCGGCTATTTCAAAATTTTCATTACATTCTATTTGATTAAATATCACAGTTTCAATTTCACTTTTTGTTTTCTTTAAAATTAGTTTTTTTAATTCCCTCCACATTTCTTTTTGGTCATTAATATTATTAATTTTGTTATTTAAATAATTATTTTTTTCGTTTTCAATTTTTACTTTGTACAAATTTCGTGTTGTTTTATAACTATCCCAAGCTTCATTTGTATTTTGTATCTTTGCTATTTGGTATTTTCTAATTTTTTCCCTTTTTAAAAGTCTTATTTCTTCGTTAAACCATTTGCAATTAAAATTTTCTTTCATTTTCTTTTTTTTTGTTAATTTTTTGACTGCATCTTCCAAGTATTTATCGAACAAGTTGACGTTGTTGTTTAGGTCATTATTTATATTTATTTGTTGTATGTTCCATATTTCTCTATTATATTGGTCTCTATTATATTTAAATATTTCAATATCTTTATACGCATTAGGATTGTATTCTGCATTATTTATTATTATGTCTATTGCTTCATGATCTGAAATTTTGTTTGAAGTATTAATGTTTGTTGATATATTTGTGTTGTTTGTTATTATATAATCAATTACTGTTTTTGAGTTCTGTGTTATTCTTGTAAATTCATTCATTATCTGTTTAAGGCCATTGTCATCAAGTAAACAACTCATTTTGTTTTTATAAAAACCCTCTTTACTCCAGTCTATATTGAAATCGCCAGCTATTATTATATCACAATTTGCTTCATTTATCTCTTCTAATATTTCCTCAAATGCTTCTAAAAACTCTGTTTCAGCACTGCTTGGTGATCTGTATACAGCTGTAATTACAAATTTGTTGTTATTATTTTTCGCTAAATAAGCAGTAATCCATATTTTTGAGTCAACAACTTTTTCAGCGATTTTTTTCACATGCCATTTATTTTTGATATACATGGTTACTCCTCCTGTCCTTGTTGAATTTGTGAACGTTGTAAATTGATTGTATCCTGTTAGTTGTGTTTCTTCCTCATTAACGTCTATAGTTAAATGTGTTTCCGAGAGAACAACAAATTCAGGCTTCTTTGTTTCCACCATTATTTCTAGCTGGTTGTAATTATTTACAAGTCCTTGTATATTAGTATATATACCATAAATTTGCCATGATTGTTAAGCCGCGAGACCAATTTTTCTCTTTTTCGCATTTAGCTTATTTAGGAACACCGGACATTCTCTATTACTTGTTAGGTGGTTTTCACCCAGACCAAGATTCAACTTGTTATTAATTCTCACACAATTAATACATTTATTTATAACTTCTTTGTTACAATCTTTTGATTTATGATTTCCATGGCATTTGTAGCATACCTCTTGGAATTTGCAATCCGATGATTTATGGTTGTACCCTTTGCATTTAAAACATCGCGTAATATCAGTGCCATCAAAAACCCTACATTTCTCCCATCCAATATTAACTCTTTGAGCCGTCATTACCTTTACGTATGAGTTGTTGTCCATTTTAAGTATCGCGTTGTATATTGTATGCCCATTTCTTTTATGTTCGAAAAGCTTTATCACCTCCATCTTGCTTTCTTTAAGAAAATCATTTTGTTTTTCTAGTTTTTCAATAATATCACTCTCCTTCCTTAATAACACAAAACATCTGAGACATAACAAAACATAAACAGATAAAGTCAAAACAAAAAACTTAATAACATTAAGGTAGAATTTAAATATATAATTATTTATAAAAATATTCATGTTGTTTATATTTGTTTTTTTTTCTAATATTGTATTAAATAGACCCCCCTGAAGAAGTCGACAAAAAATCGACGAAACGTCGGGAAAAAATGAAATAAATTGTTTTATTTACATTGAAGATTTTAGGCCTAAGTAGCTTATAAAGCATTTCAATAAACTTATATATAGAAAAAGTTTAGTTTTTATAAATAAATATATTAAAAAGCAGAAGTTGAAAAAAGAAACAGCATTAAAAATATTTAAATCGATCGTTATTTTTCTTTCCATTTTAAAATATTTATAAATATTTAAAAAAAAAATTGCAATTGTTAAGTTTTTCTTCCACTTGTTTTTCAATTATTTTACAGCTATTGACAATGATGCAAATGCTTTGTTTTTATAATTTGATGACTTTTAAGCGTCTAAAAGCACTTAAATAGGTTTTAGTTTAAAAAGTAAGCAGCATTAGTATTTCAGGAACTACAAAAATGGTTTTTTGCGTTCCAGCTATTTTGGGTAACTTTGGCAAGTTTAGAGAGTAATTTTCATTTTGCTCTCAACAGTCCGAACTTGTCCGAGATCTTGTGGAACAAACCTAATAATTTATTAAAATATATGTATGTAGATCCGAAAACATTTTCTTTCGTTTGTTAAATTTTCTTATTCAAATCATTTCATTTTCAAGTGATTTCGGAAAATGCAATCCCGTGATATTAGGGAATATTTCTCCAGAACGAACTATTCCGAGCTATATAAATGTGCCAGAGTATTACTATCGTCGGATGAAACCCGGTGATACTCTCGGGAAACCTGAGATCAAAAGCAGTGCGCAAATAGACAAAATGCGAGAGAGCTGTAATCTTGCAGGAAAAATTCTTAAATCATGCGAGGAAATAGTCAAAGTACCTGCAGTACCTATACAATTGAGTAACAAAATTCACAACCATTATTTTAGGTTGGCACAACTACTGATGAGATCGACAAATTTGTTCATGAAATGATCATTTCAGCAAAGGCATATCCATCTCCCCTTCGGTATGCAGGGTTTCCAAAATCGATATGCACGTCTGTAAATAATGTTGCATGCCATGGCATACCCGATGATAGGCCATTGCAAAATGGGGACATTGTAAACGTTGATATAACAGTATACTTGAATGGTTATCACGGAGACTGTTCAAAGACTTTTATGGTCGGTGATGTAGATGAGCGTGGCATATTCTTGGTTAAGAAGACAGAGGAATGTCTCTACGGTTGTATAAGCCTATGTAAACCAGATGTGGAATTCAATAATATTGGAAATTATGTACACAACTTCTGCAAAAAACACAAGTTGAATACGATACAAGCATTCATTGGTCACGGCATAGGGAGTTACTTTCATGGACCTCCTGAAATACTTCATTTTAGTACGTGGGGATTTTATAACTTCATAATTCCAACTAAAAATATTTTTTTGTTTCAGAAAATGATCTGCCAGGAAAAATGCAAGCTGGAATGACTTTTACTATAGAACCTATATTGACATTGGGTGCATCAGATATTGAAATTCAGGAAGATGGCTGGACAGCAATGAGTACCGATGGTGCGAGAAGTGCACAATTCGAACATACAATATTAATCACTGCAAATTGGCATGAAATCCTTACAAAACCTAATAGTTAAACATAAAAACACGTAATGCAATATTAGTTTTTTATTTATAAATATAAAAAAACCAGACGATATGTTTTTTGCTAACTGCAAATGGCCTGATTAGTACTTTTTTGCAAAGGTTTCTGTATTGGAAGGAACAGTTTGAATTCAGGAGGTAGCTCATCTTCTGAGTAAAGTCGATCGGAGAAATAAACTCGTCGAATACGGCAGTTTGCATGTATCTGAACTCTTAATGTTTCGACGTAATTCGTGCCATATGCACGCCTTGTGAAATCGGAAAGGTTGAATTGAATTTGATTCCATCCTTCATCCAGTCTCATCGGCATTGTGCAAATGAATGGCTTAACACGAGTCGTTGACTGATAATTACTTGCTCTAAACCGCCTTCTGACATTTTTGTCATCCAAAACCTTAAAATACACATTGAATTTTTTTTTTTTTTGTGAGCCTGGTATGTACCTGTACTTCAAAGGTGAAATATTTTTTCATATTTTTGATAATCATGACCAAAAATGGTAACTTAATGCCCAGCGTCTTCTTTGGATCTGCTGGGCAAGTTATAAATGTGCTGCTGACGTTAGTTCCAACTATTTCCAGAACTAGGCTCTGTATATCGTTGTCAGTGATACGTTTAATGTGACCATTTCTAACCTTTTTGTCCCATATTTGAAGAGGTTTGCTTCCAATGCTGTATAATATGGATAAAAATCCTGACTGGAAAGTATTTTTAAACATCTTCAGACAAAAGAACAATTTTGACCAATGTCAGATACTAAAAATTTAGTTTATTATGCTGGAGTTAATGTCGACGGCGTCAAATGTCAAATAAAAGTTGAATCGTATGTAATTGTATGAGGGTTTTCACACAAGACTATTTTTTAATCCGCACAACTTTTGTTCTTTCGTATTCACACCAGACTAATTATGCTGGCATAAAATTGTATACGTATACAAATCTTTGTGTGTGTTAGTATTTTCTTTGTTTATTTCGCAGAACCTGTTTTCATAAGTGTGTATGTGTTAGTTTTGTTCTGCTTGTGCGGGGTTGAAGCTGGTTGAAAAAATTGTGCCAACCAAAAACCACTCTCTTCCCCGAAAATGCCAACAAACTGCGATTTTATGCCAGCACAATTGTTCTTGTGTGAAAAGGCTCTATGAGAGCAATGACGTAAGAAATTTGACGCCGAAAAAGTTCAAACTGTTTGAACTGTTTCGGCGTTGAGAGAAGGCCAAAAGAGTGTTCTTTGTATATTCAATGCAGTAGTACACAATTGTGTTAACGTCGTCGACGACGTTTACATTAATGCTGGAGTTAATGTCGACGTCGTTGACGGCGTCTTAACGCGGAAATTGTAATGTTCGACGCAAAATTTCATTTTGCTGTTAATGTAAACGTCGTCGACGACGTTAACACATCTGTGTACTACTGCCAATGTTTCCATAATTTGTTTTACAAAAACTGACAATTACCAAAAAAATCTGTTTTTTACGAAAAAAATCTGCACCTTCAAAACAAAACTAACTAAGTAAACACTGCACTAGATCCTGCGTGCAGTTCAATTGCCTTCGCATTTTCAATGTGTTTTGATGTTTTTGCGTGAGCTTTTAAATCTGTAATTCCGGCCATCGCTCTTAACTCGCAATTACAAAGTTTACGAAAAGCTAAATTGCTTTCACTTCTTTTTAGCCACGGTTTTAATAAAACATTTTCTTCGCACGATTTATTGCAATCACCTAGTTTTTTTTTCTTGAACTCGAAGGCTGTGTAGCTGGCACTGCATTATGTATTATTATCTTGGTAAGAATCTGGTAAAATTCAAAATAATTAATTATTTGAATTAACAAAAATTATTTAGTAGCAAACTTACTGTTTTTGTTAGATATTTATCAATTTTTTAGAAAAATTGGCACAATACTCGCAAACAATTCAAACAATGCAATGAAAACTTTAAATTTAAAAAATAGAATATCACTTGCAAAAAAAGGAATAAGAAAAAATACACGTTGTTGCTTTTAAAAGGCAGTACAATTTATAATGCTGAGTATAGACGTTACTACAAATCGTACAAGTATAGAATTAGTAGCGTGTATCATGCTGTCGTACTTGTGAAGAATACAATACGAATAAAAAACTGCATTGGTTAAAAAAAACTGTTTTTTAGAGTAAAAATCTGCAAGCCTGTTTCGTATTTTAAAAAACTGCAAAAAACAGATAAATCTGCACATTTGGCAACGTTGACTACTGCATTGAATATACAGAGAACACTCTTTTGGCTTTCTCTTCCGCATATACTTATCTCTCTCTTTCACCTCTCAACGCCGAAAAAGTTCAAACAGATTGAACTTTTTCGGCGTCAAATTTCTTACGTCGTTGAGATTAACTGCTCTCATGCAAGGCGAATTGAATACTAGGTGGCCTTGTTACTACTACAATACAACAATACAAAAAACAACACGCAAACTGCCTTACCACAACTTTACCAGTCTGTCAAAAACATCTGACTACAACACAGTAAATATGTAAGTCGGGAGAAAATACAACAAAGTTTTTACAATAATTATTAGATTTTAATTAAAAACAGCTCAATATTAATGATGAGCAAATAGTCTTAAACGCAAGTGTTCCTATAATTGCAAATACGGTAAATATGACGGTGCAGCAGGATTTTATTGAAAGTGAAATTAATGTATGTATGTATATATCAATGCTATTTCTTATTCTCATCCTGTCGCAAATTCGTTTCATGTAGGTCATCAAGTTAAACATCGTTCGCGTCTAGAGATTGCTCTTCCAGAAAGTCAACACCCTCCACTCCGACTTTCTCCGTACTATGCAGGACACTACATCAAGAGATTGTATTTAGCCATTTAGTTGTGTCTGTTTCGATATTCCCTTTGCCACTACATGCTCAGTATTTTTCACTAAAAAAGAAAAATTACTAATATAATAAAATATATGCTTTCCAATATTTACCTAGAATGTACTTTCACAGCCTATTTTTTAAGTCCCTTGGCGTCGGATGATCATTCAAACCACATTTGCATCTCATTGCAACAAAAAAAGTTCTATAGTACATATATTTGTTGAAATATGTACATTTTACTTCTTTTTTCTTATAATTTTTAATTGAACAGGAAACAAAAAAATTGAAAATTTTTGACACTTGGGGTTTGAATAATGCAGTTTTCATTAGAACAGCTAATAATCACCTGCGCTAATGAGGCCACCTGTTTTCAATTCGCCTTGCTCTCATACAATTACATACGATTCAACTTTTTTTTGACATTTGACGCCGTCGACGACGTCGACATTAACTCCAGCATAACTCCAGCATAACAGCAAAATGAAATTTTGCGTCAAACATCACAATTTCGGCGTGTAGACGCCGTCAACGACGTCGCCATTAACTCCAGCATTAATAAAACAATAATGTGAAGAAAACATAAAAATTACTAATTTTTTCTTAGTTGGAAAAAATAAGAGTGGCGTCAAAAAGGTATGTAAACACGAAAAAAGGTATAAAACATTGTAGATCGCCGTGAAGAAAACAAACTTTTAAGACAATTATTTTTTGTTTTGTCAAACCCTCCCCGTTATTTATGTAAACAAAGAATGAAAAAATTGCTGAATTGAATGCAAAGATTTTATAGGTATATATCAAATAATTTAAAACAAAAGTATTGATATTTGTAGCATGCAGGGTCTTAAATCTAATTTTGCAGTTGTCACTAAAATTATTTGAGGAATTCAGAATATATTTAAGATTTACTTAGACCACTTTATATCGAGTTTTTCATCAATAATAGGAGAACAAAACTTCCAATTCATATGGTGCTACCTTCGATCGATAGCAAATGAGAGTGCACGCAAATCACAGTAACAGTTTTTGCAGGGGAACTTTTAGGGTAAAATTTGTGGACCAAGAAATTATAAAAAACGTTGCCGAAAAGTACACATTTAGTTTTACGCCTATAACAGGCAAGAACATCAGGCTACTTGCAATCAAAAGCTGACAATAATGCGAGTCGATTGATATATATATATATGTTATACCCCGGGAGACTTTCAGAAAAAAGTTATAGATCTAGCAAACTTTCGAAAAGTAAAAAAATCGCTGTAAATACTTTTTTTGGTGTTTTACATATTACACACAAACGGTTCAGTGGCCAGAAATCACGCTATCTGCAATCAAAAGCTGACAATAATGCGCGTTATACCCCGGGAGACTCGGAAAAAAATTATAGATCTAGCAAACTTTTAAAAGATTAAAAACCCAAAAGTTTTTGTGTCCTTCTCTGGGAATGTTTAGTTAGTATTTTAATAAAGAAAAATAGATTTGTTTAAGATTTGAAAAAGAATGAAGAGATATGCGAAACTTAATTATTATCTGTATTTTTATGGAAATAGTAGCATATTAATATTATTTTGATTGAATTTGTTATAATTGTAATTAAACATAATGAAAATTTCGATATCAACAATGTGTGGTGAAAATTATTGTTTCATTTACGTTGTTCCTTACAGAAATTCTGGCGGTATAATTATGAGAAGTACGAATATATGTGGCATCTTAAAAAATAATGAGTGTGTGATAACAACCATACAAACCAGTAAAATCAACAATGTGTGGTGAAAATTATTTTTTTTATTTACGTTGTGCCTTACAAAAAGTCTGGCAGTATAATTATGAGTAGTAAAAATATAATATACTTTTGACAGGTTCTTTGCTATTACCGCCACAGAATATATTTATAATAAATAAATAAATATATTTTTATAACTTTAAAAAAACGTAACCATAGGCTAAATTAGACATGACAACTCGTTTGACGTTAACACTTGCTCGAGTAAGGGATAGCTAATCTATTCGATTTCATATAGCTATCTCTCTCTTGAGTAGTTGTTAATATTTACATTTTGATGTTAATTTTTTGTTGTGCAAAAAATATAGGAGAATGAAAAATTTTTATTCCATGTTCAAGTGTTTAGTGTAATTGGCGCAAATTAAAAGAAAAAAATTTGTATGGTGTCACTTATTAGGTATAGAATCTACCGTGAAACGGCTTTATGCATGCGATCGGCATTTTTCGGCAGAGTTCATTTTTGGGGGCAGAATATCCAAACATGCTGTACCAAAAAATGAAAACTCTGAAATGAATGTAAGTTTCGTAAATCATGAAGAATTTTCTAGTTCCGTTTCAGTGGATTCAGCTCAAGTTCCAATATCAATGCATTAATAGCTTCAATGCATCAATAGCTTCTCCTTACTAGGATGTGACTAATAGTCACATCCTACAAGAGGTGATGCTGTTTATAGCAAAACATGTGGGATCTAGACCAGATAAGGTCGAAAAAATCAAGTACTTACATAAGCATTTTTATTAAATTTTAGTCTCCTATACTGTTGTGCCTAATTCCACGGAAGTAAGTTGCTTTGTAAAATTTTTCCCTATTGTTTTATACGTTTGTTCGTATTACAGTTTACATGTTTGTTCGTATTGTACTGCAGCTTACATACATAAAATATGTAATAATATAAATATATTTCTTTCCTTACAGGTTTTGTTTTTGTCCTTTACAGACTATCACACTAGGTAATTAATCAAGAAACCTAATCTACCACGATATCCATGTAAAACATCAACAACTATAACAACAATAACTATAGTTTTCCAATAAATGTAAAACGCTTATTGCAAGTTAATATAATTAATATCTTTTTAATTTTTCATATTTTCTTTTTAACTTTTTAATGTATAGATAATATATAAATTTACAAAATTAATAAATATAATAAAAATAAACAATATTTTTGTATTATACACTAACACTAATAATTTTAAATAAATGCATTAACATAAATATCTCTTAAGACTTTTATTTGATATGGAATAAATAGCAGTTATTATACACACAGTTCAGCCATTGCCATAGTTTGCTCTAGCTGTTCACGATCAAGAAAATACACCTTACAATACTACGATGAGATAAGAAAAATTATGGTTAACAAAGTTATCAATATATCAATTCATATTTGTCTTACCATGAGTTAAATAATTTGCCATCTTTGTGCCAGTCACAGAATAATAGCTGCAAATGTCCACATCCGCTGCAACGAGTTTTCATGCAAAACATCTTCGTTTTTTCAACATCGCCGTAATTGCTGTAATTATAGAATGGCAATCAACGAAACATAAATGAATATTAAGTTTTATTATACATATGTATATGTATTAAGTTTATAAGACTAATTTAACTTCGTGTACATTTTCATTATTGATTGCTTTTTTTCACTGCCTATTGTTTTACGCAAACTGATATTCCTGAATTTATTGTTTCAAACTATTGCATTAACATTGTACACTATTGCTATAGTTGGAAACATTTTCATTTTCACTATTGCAGTTTTTCACTGCCTATTGTTTTACGCAAACTGATATTCCTGAATTTATTGTTTTCAACTATTGCATTAACATTGTACACTATTGCTATAGTTGGAAACATTTTCATTTTACACCTGTGAAGAAATCATACCGTAAACAAACCGTTTGTAACATACTTTTCCTCTCAGTTGGAAAAAATAGGAGTGTCGTTAAAAAAGTATCTAAACTCGAAAAAAGGTATTAAAATACACATTATTGTAACCCTGCTAGCTAAAAAATTTCAAATCCATGTTGTTCCGACCCAAGAATGCCCAAAAATATGCGAAGAAATCTTAATACTAATGAGCGACACAATTTTGAAGATCAAACAATAAAATATAAAAATATCTATATAAAACTAAATAAATACTTTTACATATATTAATAACTAACAATAATCCCACATTAAGCATATGTACATGTTTTATATAGTCTATAAAGGTGAAAAACATACATAATACTTAATATACATGTAGACATTGAGCGAATATATAAGAAAGTATGCTGGTGAATAAAATTTGTAAATCAAGAGGTGCGTTAAATTTGAAAACTGTTTTGGAAAGCTAAAAGAGCCCCAAATCCCACCATACGGTTGTCACTTTTGGAATTTTAGCCGTTTAGAGGGTATCCCCTACTAAGGTGAAAAGTGTCCATACCAAAATACCAAAGTATGCTGGTGAATAAAATCAGTAAATCAAGAGGTGCGTTAAATTTGAAAACTGTTTTGGAAAGCTAAGAGAGCCCCAAATCCCCCCATACGGTTGTCACTTTTAGAATTTTAGCCGTTTAGAGGGTATCCCCTACTTAGGTGAAAAGTGCCCATACCAAAATACCAAAGTATGCTGGTGAATAAAATCAGTAAATCAAGAGGTGCGTTAAATTTGAAAACTGTTTTGGAAAGCTAAAAGAGCCCCAAATCCCCCCATATGGTTGTCACTTTTGGAATTTTAGCCGTTTAGAGGGTATCCCCTACTTAGGTGAAAAGTGCCCATACCAAAATACCAAAGTATGCTGGTGAATAAAATCAGTAAATCAAGAGGTGCGTTAAATTTGAAAACTGTTTTGGAAAGCTAAAAGAGCCCCAAATCCCCCCATACGGTTGTCACTTTTGGAATTTTAGCCGTTTAGAGGGTATCCCCTACTTAGGTGAAAAGTGCCCATACCAAAATACAATATATATATATATATATGTAAACGTATTAGCTAAATCCACAAGAAGTTCTTTGAAAATAATTGTTTAAAAGCTCTAATTGTTTTTAACAATTAGTTGGGAGAATATCAACTCTAAGACATTTAAATATTAAAAAATTTTTACATTATTTTCCCCCAATTCAATGAAACACGTTTTTCCGTCTCTGTTCAGAATATTAAGAAATATTTTTAAAACAAAATATATTTAAAAAGATGTGTATATTACATTGAAAATGTTTTAGGGTCCGTTTCACCAGCAGTAGACAGCGCTAATGGTGCTGAAGTCTGTTCTGAAGGTGCTGTAGTTTGTTCGGAGGTCACCGTTGGTGGAACCGCGGCAATTATTGGTGGTGCAGAGGTCCCCCCATATGGAGCCGAAGCCATCATCGGTGAAACCGAAGTAACTGTTGGTGGAGCTGGACCAATTGTTGGTGGTTTGGAGGTCACCGTTGGTGAAGCCGAGCCGTTCGTTGATGGTGTCAAACCCACCGATGCTTGATGCGACGTTGCTGTTGGTAGCGGTACCCAAACAAACTGCGGTGGAACCGAGGACAGCTGCGATGGAACCGGGGACAACTGCGGTGTTAACGTGGGTACGTGAGACATCACTGAGCCCGGTCCACCGTATGGTTGTGACATCCAGCCATATCAGGGCTGTTGGTACCCTGAATAGCTCCAGGAACTATCCGTGCCCTAAAAATAACATTATATTACTATATATAATCCAATAGACAAACTCAATTTAATACATTATCTAATTTATACAAATTTACTTTTTTACCTCATATGTTAAATGCACTCCACGTCGTCCATAACCGCGACCACAACCACGTCCACGTGCACGACCACGATCACGGCCACGGCCACGCCCACGCGCTCCAGCCAACAGCAACAATAAAATTTTCTATGAGTAATTAAAATATACATATGCTGATAAGATATATAAATTAGTGCGCAGAATACTTACGTTTGTAGTCTCAGCATCCATTTTAAACACAGAATAATTTAGTTTATGATTTTAAATAAAATAATATGAAATTATTTATAAAAATATTCAAGTTTGTTATATTTGTATTTTCAAATATTGTATTAAGTAGACTCCCTGATGAAGACGACAAAAAATCGACGAAATGCCGGGAAATAAGTGAAATAAAGTGTTTTATTTGCCTAAGACGCTTATGAAGTAATTCAAAAACTTATATATATAAACTTATAAATATAAAATAAAATAAAATAAAATTCTTTTTTAAAACAGAGTTTTAAACTTATATTTATTCTTCCAAAGCTGAACAAGCATTAATATTATAATCAATATAGTAAATTTAACACTATATATAGATTTGTAAGTTAAAATTGTATCCATTTTTTCCGGTGTAATATAAATTGATTGCATTCTGGCGTGTGGCAACCATAGCATGGAACATTGAAAAAGAACTAACGGTATTTTGAAATGGTTTCAGAAAAATTCGAAACAGTGTTACCGCTGAGAAATTTTATAAATATATTACAAAAGAAAAACGATGGTATATATTTTATATATGCTCAGTTTGTACACTCTATGTATTATATGTAATTCAATGCGCATAAATAGGATAAAACTCTAAAATAAGTATAACTTTTCGGAAAAGTAAACAAAAAACTGGTCCGAAAGAAATATTATATAACAGAAACTATTAGGTCGCAATGGTAACGCTTGTGAGATAATTAGTTTGAAAATTGGTAGTTGACAGACCATACGTACTTATAAATTAATGTTTCTATAATTATATGTATATAAGTTAAGTGTTATAGATAAAAAGTATTTATAAGTATCAAAGTATTTAACGAAAACTTAAAAAACATACATATATTTGTACATATATTCGTATGTGTATGCTTTTATACATACATATGTATATGTATGTTTATATAATTTTTTTATTAAAACAAAAACTTTTTAATCATCAGTAATAAAAAAAAAATAAGTGATCGTATAAATAAATAAGTGAATAATTAAAAAAATACATACATAAGAACATACACGCGTTGAAGAAAGCAGAGAACAAAATTCAAGGTATTTATAATTGTTTCTATGTAATTATATATATATGTATATATATATATATATATATATATATATATATATATATATATATATATATATATATATATATATATACATATATATATATATAATATATATATATATATATATATATATATATATATATATATATATATATATATATATATATATATATATATATATATATATATATATATATATATATATATATACATATATATATAATTACATAGAAACAATTATAAATACCTTGAATTTTGTTCTCTGCTTTCTTCAACGCGTGTATGTTCTTATGTATGTATTTTTTTAATTATTCACTTATTTATTTATACGATCACTTATTTTTTTTTTATTACTGATGATTAAAAAGTTTTTGTTTTAATAAAAAAATTATATAAACATACATATACATATGTATGTATAAAAGCATACACATACGAATATATGTACAAATATATGTATGTTTTTTAAGTTTTCGTTAAATACTTTGATACTTATAAATATTTTTTATCTATAACACTTAACTTATATACATATAATTATAGAAACATTAATTTATAAGTACGTATGGTCTGTCAACTACCAATTTTCAAACTAATTATCTCACAAGCGTTACCATTGCGACCTAATAGTTTCTGTTATATAATATTTCTTTCGGACCAGTTTTTTGTTTACTTTTCCGAAAAGTTATACTTATTTTAGAGTTTTATCCTATTTATGCGCATTGAATTACATATAATACATAGAGTGTACAAACTGAGCATATATAAAATATATACCATCGTTTTTCTTTTGTAATATATTTATAAAATTTCTCAGCGGTAACACTGTTTCGAATTTTTCTGAAACCATTTCAAAATACCGTTAGTTCTTTTTCAATGTTCCATGCTATGGTTGCCACACGCCAGAATGCAATCAATTTATATTACACCGGAAAAAATGGATACAATTTTAACTTACAATTCTATATATAGTGTTAAATTTACTATATTGATTATAATATTAATGCTTGTTCAGCTTTGGAAGAATAAATATAAGTTTAAAACTCTGTTTTAAAAAAGAATTTTATTTTATTTTATTTTATATTTATAAGTTTATATATATAAGTTTTTGAATTACTTCATAAGCGTCTTAGGCAAATAAAACACTTTATTTCACTTATTTCCCGGCATTTCGTCGATTTTTTGTCGTCTTCATCAGGGAGTCTACTTAATACAATATTTGAAAATACAAATATAACAAACTTGAATATTTTTATAAATAATTTCATATTATTTTATTTAAAATCATAAACTAAATTATTCTGTGTTTAAAATGGATGCTGAGACTACAAACGTAAGTATTCTGCGCACTAATTTATATATCTTATCAGCATATGTATATTTTAATTACTCATAGAAAATTTTATTGTTGCTGTTGGCTGGAGCGCGTGGGCGTGGCCGTGGCCGTGATCGTGGTCGTGCACGTGGACGTGGTTGTGGTCGCGGTTATGGACGACGTGGAGTGCATTTAACATATGAGGTAAAAAAGTAAATTTGTATAAATTAGATAATGTATTAAATTGAGTTTGTCTATTGGATTATATATAGTAATATAATGTTATTTTTAGGGCACGAATAGTTCCTGGAGCTATTCAGGGTACCAACAGCCCTGATATGGCTGGATGTCACAACCATACGGTGGACCGGGCTCAGTGATGTCTCACGTACCCACGTTAACACCGCAGTTGTCCCCGGTTCCATCGCAGCTGTCCTCGGTTCCACCGCAGTTTGTTTGGGTACCGCTACCAACAGCAACGTCGCATCAAGCATCGGTGGGTTTGACACCATCAACGAACGGCTCGGCTTCACCAACGGTGACCTCCAAACCACCAACAATTGGTCCAGCTCCACCAACAGTTACTTCGGTTTCACCGATGATGGCTTCGGCTCCATATGGGGGGACCTCTGCACCACCAATAATTGCCGCGGTTCCACCAACGGTGACCTCCGAACAAACTACAGCACCTTCAGAACAGACTTCAGCACCATTAGCGCTGTCGACTGCTGGTGAAACGGACCCTAAAACATTTTCAATGTAATATACACATCTTTTTAAATATATTTTGTTTTAAAAATATTTCTTAATATTCTGAACAGAGACGGAAAAACGTGTTTCATTGAATTGGGGGAAAATAATGTAAAAATTTTTTAATATTTAAATGTCTTAGAGTTGATATTCTCCCAACTAATTGTTAAAAACAATTAGAGCTTTTAAACAATTATTTTCAAAGAACTTCTTGTGGATTTAGCTAATACGTTTACATATATATATATATATATATATATATATATATATATATATATATATATATATATATATATATATATATATATATATATATATATATATATATATATATATATATATATATATATATATATATATAGTACGGTGTCTACTCAGGACAACAGTTCCCGTTAAATTGGAAGTAATATAACAAAAGCACAAGAAGAGCGTAAGTATTTAAAATAGGAAAAAAACAGTAATATATATATATATATATATATATATATATATATATATATATATATATATATATATATATATATATACATATATATATACATATATATGTTCGTACATATAATAAGCAGGGAGATCTCTAAGGGGGATCCCTTAACTGAATACATATATAGACGTTATATAGCCTACGTCTAGGTGTTATATCAACAAAATGCAACCGTGCTGAAATGACAATATGCTGCCACCAGTTTCGTTAAGAACAAGTGGAATAAAACAACGTGCTTGCATACACTGGAAAAAATTATTTATAAGAAAAACAGTTTTAAGCAGACAAATCTGTTTTTATAAAATTTTATGATATGTGTTCATATATAAATTCGAATTCAATGCAATCTTCCTTTGCTGATTTAAATTTACCTGCTTTATTATATAATACCTGATTTTACCAGTATTTTGGTAAATTTAATGCACCTCTTGATTTACTGATTTTATTCACCAGCATACTTTGGTATTTTGGTATGGGCACTTTTCACCTAAGTAGGGGATACCCTCTAAACGGCTAAAATTCCAAAAGTGACAACCGTATGGGGGGATTTGGGGCTCTTTTAGCTTTCCAAAACAGTTTTCAAATTTAACGCACCTCTTGATTTACTGATTTTATTCACCAGCATACTTTGGTATTTTGGTATGGGCACTTTTCACCTAAGTAGGGGATACCCTCTAAACGGCTAAAATTCCAAAAGTGACAACCATATGGGGGGATTTGGGGCTCTTTTAGCTTTCCAAAACAGTTTTCAAATTTAACGCACCTCTTGATTTACTGATTTTATTCACCAGCATACTTTGGTATTTTGGTATGGGCACTTTTCACCTAAGTAGGGGATACCCTCTAAACGGCTAAAATTCTAAAAGTGACAACCGTATGGGGGGATTTGGGGCTCTCTTAGCTTTCCAAAACAGTTTTCAAATTTAACGCACCTCTTGATTTACTGATTTTATTCACCAGCATACTTTGGTATTTTGGTATGGACACTTTTCACCTTAGTAGGGGATACCCTCTAAACGGCTAAAATTCCAAAAGTGACAACCGTATGGTGGGATTTGGGGCTCTTTTAGCTTTCCAAAACAGTTTTCAAATTTAACGCACCTCTTGATTTACAAATTTTATTCACCAGCATACTTTCTTATATATTCGCTCAATGTCTACATGTATATTAAGTATTATGTATGTTTTTCACCTTTATAGACTATATAAAACATGTACATATGCTTAATGTGGGATTATTGTTAGTTATTAATATATGTAAAAGTATTTATTTAGTTTTATATAGATATTTTTATATTTTATTGTTTGATCTTCAAAATTGTGTCGCTCATTAGTGAATAATTAAAAAAATACATACATAAGAACATACACGCGTTGAAGAAAGCAGAGAACAAAATTCAAGGTATTTATAATTGTTTCTATGTAATTATATATATATGTATATATATATATATATATATATATATATATATATATATATATATATATATATATGTATATATATATATATATATATATATATATATATATATATATATATATGTATATATATATATATATATATATATATATATATATATATATATATGTATGTATATATATATATATATATATATATATATATATATATATATATGTATATATATATATATATATATATATATATATATATATATATATATATATATATATATATATATATGTATGTATATATATATATATATATATATATATATATATATATATATATATATATATATATATATATATATATATATGTATATATATATATATATAAATATATATATATATATATATATATATATATATATATATATGTATATATATATATATGTATATATATATATATATATATATATATATATATATATATATATATATATATATATATATATATATATATATATGTTTAATTGTTATATTTTATTTATCATTCAATCAATGTTCAATGTTGTTCGGAAGTTTCAATCATAAAATTTGTTAATTTTATGATTGCTTTAAAATAAATATCATCTGCTAACAATATATATATGTATATATATATATATATATATATATATATATATATATATATACATATATATATATATATATATATATATATATATATATATATATGTATATATATATATATATATATATATATATATATATATATATATATATATCTATATATATATATACATATATATATATATATATATATATATATATATATATATATATATGTATATATAAATATAGATATATATATATGTATATATATATATATATATATATATATATATATATATATATATATTGATATATATATATATATATATATATATATATATGTATATATATATATATAGATATATATATATATATGTATATATATATATATATATATATATATATATATATATATATATATATATATATATATATATATATATATATATATATATATATATATATATATATATATATATATATATATATATATATATATATATATATATATATACACGCCCTATGGATACCTCCTGCAGGAAATTCGAATTATTTAAAAATAACAAATTTAAATATATAAAACTCTATTTTAGCATAATGGTAGTTAATAGCAAGCTCGAAGAAATTTTGAAAGAAGTTTCTTTTGGAATGGATGTTAGTGTTCTTAAGTGCTTCCAAAATAGCCCTCTTTACGATAAAATATTTGCGATATACAATGAAGATCTGCCAACGCAACATAAAATCGCAAATAATTTTAAAAATCGGAAAATGATTTTCAAAAGAGTAAGTAGATAACAGCTCAAAGCCATTCAAGTGTAACTTTTTCCTGTTTTCGTTCAGATTAGATATTTACAAAAAAGTAAATCGTCTCTGAAAGAATGTGAAGAAGAATCTTCAAAATATTCAAAACTTGCATACACTGCGCAAATGCAAGTCAGAGCAAAATTTTGATAGCTTTTGTGATCCTAATTCACATATCGACGTATATAAAATGCAACAAGAATGCTATAAAGAATATATTCAATATTTAGCGTCTCCGTTAACCATACATTGTTGGGCAAACAAAACGTTTGAAACTTTTCATAAGAACCCACAAATATTAAAAGACGCAAATCATACAATACATTTCGATGCAACTGGCCAGAGTGTGCGACAAATTGAATCTGCGCAAAAAAGAATTTTAATATATAAAATAGTTATAAGGATTAAGAAGTTTAAAATGATTATTCCAATTGTAACTGGTATTTTGTCCCGCCACTCTATCTTAGATATATGCTTGATATTTGAACGATTAAAGCTATATTGTAAGGAACACAAATATAAATGGCCATTTTTTCAAAGAGTCTGCATAGATGTAAGTTATGCACTGTTTGGAGGAATCCTGAAATCTTGTAATGATCAAAATGTTTCAGATTACCTCAGTGATTGCTTTGATTATTTACAAAACCCAAAGACAACATCTAAACCAAAAGTTATCGTTCAGTGGTGCAAAGCTCATTATATTCATATTATTTGTAAAGATTTAAATAGCAAAATCGGCAAAAACAGCAAACTGAGGCATTTATTAAAAAATTCCTTAACTTTAGCTTTCGATTTAAAAACAATGGACGAATGCAAATTCTGGTTTAAACATACATATTTTCACTGTTCTTTTAAGTCCACATAAAAATCCTGAATTTAAGAACAGTCATGCGATTTTAGAAAAATGTATAATGGAAGTTAATGAAAAAGATTTTGAAAATTTAAGCGTATTTGATGATGATCAATTAAATAATTTAGAATCGATAGCTTCCCGCAGTCCCTTTAAAAAAGTTTTTGAAAATATGTACAGAACTGTATGTGATAGTGTTAAGGAAAAACTAACAAGCTATGATGTCAATGAATTCCATAACGAAGACATCTGCAGATTTATAATAAATAAATATTGTCCTTTTGTACCCATGTGGACAAATATTATGGGAATCCTAGTAGATCCATCTGGCGATCATATAAGTAATGCTCCAGTAGAATTTAATTTTTATTTGCAAAAACATATTTTACTCAATAACAGATCAGTTAGACCTGGAGATTTCATAAAAATCGATCGCAAAAACAGTATGAGTACTTTAAAAGAACTTCGATATAAGTACAATATGTTTGATGTACAAATAAATGATGAAGAAAATAGCAATGGTGAGAACATTAATGCACTGCAAATAGTAAAGGAACATGATTATGAAATAATAGAATTTTTAGAGCCAGAAGAACAATGGAAAAAGAAAAATTTGAAGACACAGAAAGCCATTAAGCCAAAACATCTCTTAAATGCAAAAAAACGAAAAAAGTTTTTACCTATGCCTGAAGCGGTGCATGATATCATAAAACTAGATGTTCATAATTCAAAAAATGTAAACGACATGTCAAGAATTAAAAAAGAACATACATATTCTGAGCCAGGCAAAATAAATACATTAGGTGTTGAAACACATGTGTTTGCGAAATGCACTCTTTTTAGGTATAACGATTTGTTCAAAGCAATTTACCCAAATTTAAAGTTATCACAAATTGGCTTTTGGAACGTATTGGATATTGAAGATTGGAAGTCTTTAGCAATAGGGAAACAGTTGACAAATTTTGTGTTGGATTGTGCAATACTATCCATCATAAAAGAGAATTTCAAAAATGTGTTGAGCTTACCATGCCAAAGCGAAAAAATTTTATTTGAAAAAGTCAATATGCTATTGTCTCATAAGCCACATTTTGTTATTATACCAATTTTGAGAAATATTCATTTTAACCTTTGTATATTAAATACTACATCACGAGAATTCGTATTTATTGATTCCTTAAATGATTTTGCCGGTCAAGACCATTTTACTGCTTTTAATGCTAACTTTTCCAATGATAACATGTGGAAGTTTGTAAGGATATCAAGAAGAACCAAACAAATAGATGGTGTAAGCTGTGGTGTATTCGTTGCAATGTACACGTTATACTACCTAGATGGGAAATCCTTATCAAATTTACCCTCTCCCGACATTTTTAGAAATACCATGAAATCAATTTTGATTCGAAATGCGGACGATTATTCACAGTTTTGTTGTCACTGTGGAAATATTAAAATTGTGGAAGATAAATGTAGCTCTTGCGAATATAGAGTTTGTAAAAGATGTATAATAAATATATATAATAATTGCTTTAATATATGCAAAATTTGTACAAACAAAATTTTAAAGTAAACCACATTACAACATTAGTTATATGAAAAAAATATTTACAAATATTTACAGATATAATAAAATTATATATGAATATCTGAACACAGCCAGCAAAATTATCTATACTTGTTTGAATAATTTAGAATAAAAGTGTTCCGATTTTATAGTCAAACATGTCATCAATAAAAATTAAAACAACATATTCTACATACTTATGTATGTGTGCACCTATTTGTAGTATATTTAGTAATAGCTTGCATTGTAGTATATATGTGATACATACATATGTATATATGCGCATAATTATGAAAATAATCTGTCATATAATTTTTTGTTTTAAGACACTTAAATAAATTAAAATTTTTATAGCATACATATTAATTTAGAATTTTACTGGTCAATTTTATTAAACAATATCGTGATAAAAATTTATGACAAACATTTTCATAACTATGGGCACATACATATAAGAAAAATTTTGCATAAAACAAGAAAAACAATGATGGGCTAAAAACGTGAATGAAGGTATAAACGATACATTTGTATTTAGCATGAAATACAATAAAAAATATTAAGCCCACGATGACATTTAAATACGAAAAAGATTGTATTTAGCATGAAATACAATAAAAAATATTAAGCCCACGATGACATTTAAATACGAAAAAGATTGTCTTGTATTTTGCATGAAACACAAAAAGTAGATTATCTAGATATTATTAAAAATTATTGCATGACAGTTCAAAATTTATTACAGATATACATATAGAAAAACGGAAAAAATTGCTTGTGATTTGCATGAAATAAAAAAACCGAAACAACGTTTAGTGTTTTCACAAAAAACATTAATTTCTTATAATAGAAAATGGTGTAGGCCTACTGGGGAGCCAGCCATTCAAAATAACTGGCAACGCACTGAGTGTAGTACCTCAAAGGTAGTGTGGAAACCTACACTTCGAATATATACATATATATATATATATATATATATATATATATATATATATATATATATATATATATATATATATGTAGGTATATATATTTTTCAAAAATCTTCACTTAGTATATGTATTCCAAATGTACATATAAGTATATATTTAGTAAAATTAAAAATTTCCTTCTTCACACTTTCATTTAAATATATTTTCATTTTTATTACTTTGAAATCTATATAGGTTATAACAACATAATAATAACATTAATGTTGATTAAACATACATATACTACTTATATAGCTAGTAGAACTAAAGTCAAACATAAACCTACTAAAATGGCAATAAAACATGCTATTGTTGTGGCCCAATCTCCATAAGAAGCCTTTCCCACAAGTACCGAGTAGAAAATAAAGTTGCCAAGCCCAAGTTTAATAATACCGCCTGAAAAAATTTTACGGTTAAATATTACTGTTTTTTTTTGCTATTTTAAATACTTACGCTCTTCTTGTGCTTTTGTTATATTACTTCCAATTTAACGGGAACTGTTGTCCTGAGTTGTCACCGTACTATAATTGGTTGAACGACTGGCATTATCTGAATTTCTGGCCTGAATCTCAATTTGAAGCCGGGCTACACGGTCATCTAAATTTGAAGACCATTGTTCATGAAGAAAATTAAACTAAACAGAAGTAAATAAAAACAAAAAATATAACTGAAATAAAAGATAGAATAAAACTCCCGTATACCAAACAAAACCTACAAACGACAAACGACAGAAACTGGCCAAGAGTTTTACAAAATCATTTGTTCGTATATAAGTTAACATAGTTGTTAGTAGTTTGAATATTTTTTTTTACTTTACTGTAATATATTTTTATTTTTTTGTTATCCGGGCATGTTCTGTAAATCACGTGATTTCAAATCGTTCGATTTAATAACACATTAATACATTAATGCATTTTCAAACCTTTTTCGTTGAAAATGTCTTATTCGAGCTTAAATTTGACAGAACTACATCCTGCAATACGTTAAACAATTTATTTTTCTGAAAATCGTACGATTTAAAATCACGTGATTTACAGAACATGCCTGATTATTAACGACAGTTAATTATGCTCTCACTGTCGTTTCTTCTTTTATATTTTGTTGCCAAGCGAATTAATAATAAACCACATAAAAAATTATATTGAATTCTTTCTGTTCTTTTTAACTTCTTACTCTTTTGTCAATTAAACTAACAGTAAAACCAAAATGTAATACATATGTAATTTACTCTTTTTTAGTTTGTATTATTTTTCAATCACCCAATCATAAATTTTGAAAAAATTAATTTTTTCAGTGATACAAGAGATATTGATAGTAAGGTACGAAAAGAAAAATTTTAAGAACTAATAAAAATCAAAATTTGAAGAGCCAAGTTTAATGTATTTTAAAAAGAACAATTCAAACAACAAATAAAAATTAAAATTTGCAGAACTGAATTTATTGTATAAAAAATTTTAAATTACAAATAAAAATAAAAATTTGAAGAACTGAGTTGAATGTGCCTAAAAAAGAAGAATTAAAATTTGAAGAGTCGAGTTGAATACATTTAAAAAATTTTCTTTTTAAGAATAAATAAAATTTAAATACAAAAACAAATTATCAAGCTGAAGTGAATTTATTGTATAAAAAATTTTAAATTACAAATAAAAATAAAAATTTGAAGAACTGAGTTGAATGTGTCTAAAAAAGAATTAAAATTTGAAGAGTCGAGTTGAATACATTTAAAAAATTTTCTTTTTAAGAATAACGGCCTCTTTGCCGATGTCGAAAGAAAACTCATGCGAAAGAAAGCTAGTCACTCACATTTGAATCAATTTGAGTTTGTCTATGTCACTCACTTTCGTTCGCAGCTACTTACGTCAGTCAATTTTTGTATCTTACGTGTTAATAAAGCAAAGTAGTGCCAACTTATAAGTATAATTGTTTTACAGCAATTTCCTCTAAAAATACAAAAAATACTACTAAATAGTTTGAAGTCAAATGCAACTCCTTTTGAAATTAATCAGCTGTCGAAATAAAGAAAATGTAACCAAAACAAACTAAAAGTTTACAAAATAAAAAAATATAACTACAACCACCTGTTTCCTGCATACTTTTTTGTTGTCAGCTATTTTCTTTTTGGTTCTAGATTTCAAATCTGGAAACAATATATGTCATTTTTGCAAGTAGCAAGTACAAAATAAGACGCCTGTGAAGAAATCATACCGTAAACAAGCCTTTTTTAACATACTTTTGCTCTCAGTTGGAAAAAATAGTAGTGTCATTAAAAAAGTATGTAAACACGAAAAAAGGTATTAAAATACCCATTATTGTAACCCTGCTAGCTAAAAAATTTCAATTCCATGTTGTTCCGACCTAAAAATGCCCAAAAATATGCGAAGAAATCTTAATACTAATGAGCGACACAATTTTGAAGATCAAACAATAAAATATAAAAATATCTATATAAAACTAAATAAATACTTTTACATATATTAATAACTAACAATAATCCCACATTAAGCATATGTACATGTTTTATAGTCTATAAAGGTGAAAAACATACATAATACTTAATATACATGTAGACATTGAGCGAATATATAAGAAAGTATGCTGGTGAATAAAATCAGTAAATCAAACGGTGCCTTAAATGTTAAAACTGTTTTGGAAAGCTAAAAGTGTCCCCAATCGCCCCATAGGGTTGTCACTTTTGGAATTTTAGCCGTTTAGAGGGTATCCCCTACTCAGGTGAAAAGTGCCCATACCAAAATACCAAAGTATGCTGGTGAATAAAATCAGTAAATCAAACGGTGCCTTAAATGTTAAAACTGTTTTGGAAAGCTAAAAGTGTCCCCAATCGCCCCATAGGGTTGTCACTTTTGGAATTTTAGCCGTTTAGAGGGTATCCCCTACTCAGGTGAAAAGTGCCCATACCAAAATACCAAAGTATGCTGGTGAATAAAATCAGTAAATCAAACGGTGCCTTAAATGTTAAAACTGTTTTGGAAAGCTAAAAGTGTCCCCAATCGCCCCATAGGGTTGTCACTTTTGGAATTTTAGCCGTTTAGAGGGTATCCCCTACTCAGGTGAAAAGTGCCCATACCAAAATACCAAAGTATGCTGGTGAATAAAATCAGTAAATCAAACGGTGCCTTAAATGTTAAAACTGTTTTGGAAAGCTAAAAGTGTCCCCAATCGCCCCATAGGGTTGTCACTTTGGGAATTTTAGCCGTTTAGAGGGTATCCCCTACTCAGGTGAAAAGTGCCCATACCAAAATACCAAAGTATGCTGGTGAATAAAATCAGTAAATCAAACGGTGCCTTAAATGTTAAAACTGTTTTGGAAAGCTAAAAGTGTCCCTAATCGCCCCATATGGTTGTCACTTTTGGAATTTTAGCCGTTTAGAGGGTATCCCCTACTCAGGTGAAAAGTGCCCATACCAAAATACCAAAGTATGCTGGTGAATAAAATCAGTAAATCAAACGGTGCCTTAAATGTTAAAACTGTTTTGGAAAGCTAAGAGTGTCCCCAATCGCCCCATAGGGTTGTCACTTTTGGAATTTTAGCCGTTTAGAGGGTATCCCCTACTCAGGTGAAAAGTGCCCATACCAAAATACCAAAGTATGCTGGTGAATAAAATCAGTAAATCAAACGGTGCCTTAAATGTTAAAACTGTTTTGGAAAGCTAAAAGTGTCCCCAATCGCCCCATAGGGTTGTCACTTTTGGAATTTTAGCCGTTTAGAGGGTATCCCCTACTCAGGTGAAAAGTGCCCATACCAAAATACCAAAGTATGCTGGTGAATAAAATCAGTAAATCAAACGGTGCCTTAAATGTTAAAACTGTTTTGGAAAGCTAAAAGTGTCCCCAATCGCCCCATAGGGTTGTCACTTTTGGAATTTTAGCCGTTTAGAGGGTATCCCCTACTCAGGTGAAAAGTGCCCATACCAAAATACCAAAGTATGCTGGTGAATAAAATCAGTAAATCAAACGGTGCCTTAAATGTTAAAACTGTTTTGGAAAGCTAAAAGTGTCCCCAATCGCCCCATAGGGTTGTCACTTTTGGAATTTTAGCCGTTTAGAGGGTATCCCCTACTCAGGTGAAAAGTGCCCATACCAAAATACCAAAGTATGCTGGTGAATAAAATCAGTAAATCAAACGGTGCCTTAAATGTTAAAACTGTTTTGGAAAGCTAAAAGTGTCCCTAATCGCCCCATATGGTTGTCACTTTTGGAATTTTAGCCGTTTAGAGGGTATCCCCTACTCAGGTGAAAAGTGCCCATACCAAAATACCAAAGTATGCTGGTGAATAAAATCAGTAAATCAAACGGTGCCTTAAATGTTAAAACTGTTTTGGAAAGCTAAAAGTGTCCCCAATCGCCCCATAGGGTTGTCACTTTTGGAATTTTAGCCGTTTAGAGGGTATCCCCTACTCAGGTGAAAAGTGCCCATACCAAAATACCAAAGTATGCTGGTGAATAAAATCAGTAAATCAAACGGTGCCTTAAATGTTAAAACTGTTTTGGAAAGCTAAAAGTGTCCCCAATCGCCCCATAGGGTTGTCACTTTTGGAATTTTAGCCGTTTAGAGGGTATCCCCTACTCAGGTGAAAAGTGCCCATACCAAAATACCAAAGTATGATGGTGAATAAAATCAGTAAATCAAACGGTGCCTTAAATGTTAAAACTGTTTTGGAAAGCTAAAAGTGTCCCCAATCGCCCCATAGGGTTGTCACTTTTGGAATTTTAGCCGTTTAGAGGGTATCCCCTACTCAGGTGAAAAGTGCCCATACCAAAATACCAAAGTATGCTGGTGAATAAAATCAGTAAATCAAACGGTGCCTTAAATGTTAAAACTGTTTTGGAAAGCTAAAAGTGTCCCCAATCGCCCCATAGGGTTGTCACTTTTGGAATTTTAGCCGTTTAGAGGGTATCCCCTACTCAGGTGAAAAGTGCCCATACCAAAATACCAAAGTATGCTGGTGAATAAAATCAGTAAATCAAACGGTGCCTTAAATGTTAAAACTGTTTTGGAAAGCTAAAAGTGTCCCCAATCGCCCCATAGGGTTGTCACTTTTGGAATTTTAGCCGTTTAGAGGGTATCCCCTACTCAGGTGAAAAGTGCCCATACCAAAATACCAAAGTATGCTGGTGAATAAAATCAGTAAATCAAACGGTGCCTTAAATGTTAAAACTGTTTTGGAAAGCTAAAAGTGTCCCCAATCGCCCCATAGGGTTGTCACTTTTGGAATTTTAGCCGTTTAGAGGGTATCCCCTACTCAGGTGAAAAGTGCCCATACCAAAATACCAAAGTATGCTGGTGAATAAAATCAGTAAATCACACGGTGCCTTAAATCTTAAAACTGTTTTGGAAAGCTAAAAGTGTCCCCAATCGCCCCATAGGGTTGTCACTTTTGGAATTTTAGCCGTTTAGAGGGTATCCCCTACTCAGGTGAAAAGTGCCCATACCAAAATACCAAAGTATGCTGGTGAATAAAATCAGTAAATCAAACGGTGCCTTAAATGTTAAAACTGTTTTGGAAAGCTAAAAGTGTCCCCAATCGCCCCATAGGGTTGTCACTTTTGGAATTTTAGCCGTTTAGAGGGTATCCCCTACTCAGGTGAAAAGTGCCCATACCAAAATACCAAAGTATGCTGGTGAATAAAATCAGTAAATCAAACGGTGCCTTAAATGTTAAAACTGTTTTGGAAAGCTAAAAGTGTCCCCAATCGCCCCATAGGGTTGTCACTTTTGGAATTTTAGCCGTTTAGAGGGTATCCCCTACTCAGGTGAAAAGTGCCCATACCAAAATACCAAAGTATGCTGGTGAATAAAATCAGTAAATCAAACGGTGCCTTAAATCTTAAAACTGTTTTGGAAAGCTAAAAGTGTCCCCAATCGCCCCATAGGGTTGTCACTTTTGGAATTTTAGCCGTTTAGAGGGTATCCCCTACTCAGGTGAAAAGTGCCCATACCAAAATACCAAAGTATGCTGGTGAATAAAATCAGTAAATCAAACGGTGCCTTAAATGTTAAAACTGTTTTGGAAAGCTAAAAGTGTCCCCAATCGCCCCATAGGGTTGTCACTTTTGGAATTTTAGCCGTTTAGAGGGTATCCCCTACTCAGGTGAAAAGTGCCCATACCAAAATACCAAAGTATGCTGGTGAATAAAATCAGTAAATCAAACGGTGCCTTAAATGTTAAAACTGTTTTGGAAAGCTAAAAGTGTCCCCAATCGCCCCATAGGGTTGTCACTTTTGGAATTTTAGCCGTTTAGAGGGTATCCCCTACTCAGGTGAAAAGTGCCCATACCAAAATACCAAAGTATGCTGGTGAATAAAATCAGTAAATCAAACGGTGCCTTAAATGTTAAAACTGTTTTGGAAAGCTAAAAGTGTCCCCAATCGCCCCATAGGGTTGTCACTTTTGGAATTTTAGCCGTTTAGAGGGTATCCCCTACTCAGGTGAAAAGTGCCCATACCAAAATACCAAAGTATGCTGGTGAATAAAATCAGTAAATCAAACGGTGCCTTAAATGTTAAAACTGTTTTGGAAAGCTAAAAGTGTCCCCAATCGCCCCATAGGGTTGTCACTTTTGGAATTTTAGCCGTTTAGAGGGTATCCCCTACTCAGGTGAAAAGTGCCCATACCAAAATACCAAAGTATGCTGGTGAATAAAATCAGTAAATCAAACGGTGCCTTAAATGTTAAAACTGTTTTGGAAAGCTAAAAGTGTCCCCAATCGCCCCATAGGGTTGTCACTTTTGGAATTTTAGCCGTTTAGAGGGTATCCCCTACTCAGGTGAAAAGTGCCCATACCAAAATACCAAAGTATGCTGGTGAATAAAATCAGTAAATCACACGGTGCCTTAAATCTTAAAACTGTTTTGGAAAGCTAAAAGTGTCCCCAATCGCCCCATAGGGTTGTCACTTTTGGAATTTTAGCCGTTTAGAGGGTATCCCCTACTCAGGTGAAAAGTGCCCATACCAAAATACCAAAGTATGCTGGTGAATAAAATCAGTAAATCAAACGGTGCCTTAAATGTTAAAACTGTTTTGGAAAGCTAAAAGTGTCCCCAATCGCCCCATAGGGTTGTCACTTTTGGAATTTTAGCCGTTTAGAGGGTATCCCCTACTCAGGTGAAAAGTGCCCATACCAAAATACCAAAGTATGCTGGTGAATAAAATCAGTAAATCAAACGGTGCCTTAAATGTTAAAACTGTTTTGGAAAGCTAAAAGTGTCCCCAATCGCCCCATAGGGTTGTCACTTTTGGAATTTTAGCCGTTTAGAGGGTATCCCCTACTCAGGTGAAAAGTGCCCATACCAAAATACCAAAGTATGCTGGTGAATAAAATCAGTAAATCAAACGGTGCCTTAAATGTTAAAACTGTTTTGGAAAGCTAAAAGTGTCCCCAATCGCCCCATAGGGTTGTCACTTTTGGAATTTTAGCCGTTTAGAGGGTATCCCCTACTCAGGTGAAAAGTGCCCATACCAAAATACCAAAGTATGCTGGTGAATAAAATCAGTAAATCAAACGGTGCCTTAAATGTTAAAACTGTTTTGGAAAGCTAAAAGTGTCCCCAATCGCCCCATAGGGTTGTCACTTTTGGAATTTTAGCCGTTTAGAGGGTATCCCCTACTCAGGTGAAAAGTGCCCATACCAAAATACCAAAGTATGCTGGTGAATAAAATCAGTAAATCAAACGGTGCCTTAAATGTTAAAACTGTTTTGGAAAGCTAAAAGTGTCCCCAATCGCCCCATAGGGTTGTCACTTTTGGAATTTTAGCCGTTTAGAGGGTATCCCCTACTCAGGTGAAAAGTGCCCATACCAAAATACCAAAGTATGCTGGTGAATAAAATCAGTAAATCAAACGGTGCCTTAAATGTTAAAACTGTTTTGGAAAGCTAAAAGTGTCCCCAATCGCCCCATAGGGTTGTCACTTTTGGAATTTTAGCCGTTTAGAGGGTATCCCCTACTCAGGTGAAAAGTGCCCATACCAAAATACCAAAGTATGCTGGTGAATAAAATCAGTAAATCAAACGGTGCCTTAAATGTTAAAACTGTTTTGGAAAGCTAAAAGTGTCCCCAATCGCCCCATAGGGTTGTCACTTTTGGAATTTTAGCCGTTTAGAGGGTATCCCCTACTCAGGTGAAAAGTGCCCATACCAAAATACCAAAGTATGCTGGTGAATAAAATCAGTAAATCAAACGGTGCCTTAAATGTTAAAACTGTTTTGGAAAGCTAAAAGTGTCCCCAATCGCCCCATAGGGTTGTCACTTTTGGAATTTTAGCCGTTTAGAGGGTATCCCCTACTCAGGTGAAAAGTGCCCATACCAAAATACCAAAGTATGCTGGTGAATAAAATCAGTAAATCAAACGGTGTCTTAAATGTTAAAACTGTTTTGGAAAGCTAAAAGTGTCCCCAATCGCCCCATAGGGTTGTCACTTTTGGAATTTTAGCCGTTTAGAGGGTATCCCCTACTCAGGTGAAAAGTGCCCATACCAAAATACCAAAGTATGCTGGTGAATAAAATCAGTAAATCAAACGGTGCCTTAAATGTTAAAACTGTTTTGGAAAGCTAAAAGTGTCCCCAATCGCCCCATAGGGTTGTCACTTTTGGAATTTTAGCCGTTTAGAGGGTATCCCCTACTCAGGTGAAAAGTGCCCATACCAAAATACCAAAGTATGCTGGTGAATAAAATCAGTAAATCAAACGGTGCCTTAAATGTTAAAACTGTTTTGGAAAGCTAAAAGTGTCCCCAATCGCCCCATAGGGTTGTCACTTTTGGAATTTTAGCCGTTTAGAGGGTATCCCCTACTCAGGTGAAAAGTGCCCATACCAAAATACCAAAGTATGCTGGTGAATAAAATCAGTAAATCAAACGGTGCCTTAAATGTTAAAACTGTTTTGGAAAGCTAAAAGTGTCCCCAATCGCCCCATAGGGTTGTCACTTTTGGAATTTTAGCCGTTTAGAGGGTATCCCCTACTCAGGTGAAAAGTGCCCATACCAAAATACCAAAGTATGCTGGTGAATAAAATCAGTAAATCAAACGGTGCCTTAAATGTTAAAACTGTTTTGGAAAGCTAAAAGTGTCCCCAATCGCCCCATAGGGTTGTCACTTTTGGAATTTTAGCCGTTTAGAGGGTATCCCCTACTCAGGTGAAAAGTGCCCATACCAAAATACCAAAGTATGCTGGTGAATAAAATCAGTAAATCAAACGGTGCCTTAAATGTTAAAACTGTTTTGGAAAGCTAAAAGTGTCCCCAATCGCCCCATAGGGTTGTCACTTTTGGAATTTTAGCCGTTTAGAGGGTATCCCCTACTCAGGTGAAAAGTGCCCATACCAAAATACCAAAGTATGCTGGTGAATAAAATCAGTAAATCAAACGGTGCCTTAAATGTTAAAACTGTTTTGGAAAGCTAAAAGTGTCCCCAATCGCCCCATAGGGTTGTCACTTTTGGAATTTTAGCCGTTTAGAGGGTATCCCCTACTCAGGTGAAAATGCTCATATCATAATACTGATAAAATCAGGTATTATTTAATAAAGCAGGTAAATTAAAAATAAGCAAAAAGAAGATTGCCATGAATTCGAATTTATATATGAATAAACATCATAAAATTTTATAATAGCATATTTGTCTGTTCAAACTGTTTTTCTTATAAATAATTTTTTCCTGTGTATGCTAGCACGTTGTTTTATTCCACTTGTTCTTAATGAAACTGGTGGCAGCACATTGTCGAACAAGCATAGTTGTATTTTTTAAATATTACATCCCTGGCTGCTTTGACACCTTAACTTTATGCATCGGGTTTATATATAAGTTTTTGTTCCGTATTTATTTGTAATTATTTATATGCTTTCGTAAAATTTATTATACTTTTATGAATAATATTTCAGATATTTTATGCAGATCTTTGACTATATTATGCTTATGTATAAATAATTTTGTGTATTATTCAGAATATTGTCTCGATTTCGTTAAAAAAAATTTATTCTTCGCTCACCGTAGAAAGTGATTGGTATAGCTTAGAAAATTATTATTTAGTTATGTTAACGCTTTTAGTTTTGTGAAAAATCTATATTCATAAATACTATTTGTGTTATTAAGCAAGGTTCCACTGTATATTAAAAACTATACATATATATATATATATATATATATATATATATATATATATATATATATATATATATATATATATATATATATATATATATAGATATATATATATACATATATATATATATATATATATATATATATATATATATATATATATATATATATATATATATATATATATGTATATATATATATATGTATAATTTTATATATAAATTTTTTTATATATAATTTTCTTGCATATACAGTGAGACCTTGCTTAACAACACAAATAATATTTTTTATAGCATTTGTAGTATTATCTTACATCGTAGTGTATAAGGTAAATACATATGTATGTACATACAGTGACCTCTCGGTAATGTGAACTTCCAATATAATGAACTATCCAGTAATGTGAACACCTATTTTTTTATATGGACGCTCTAAATAGTAAACAAAGTTTAATGGCTCTAAATAGTGAACAACAATTTTTGCGATTTTTGTTTGTTTTCTAATTTTGGAAATCCCCCGATTGAATAAAAAACTGTAAACTATTGTACTTGCACACTTTGAGTTTTGTTATGTTTCGTCACGCATAGAAACCTGTGTATTTACAAAGATGTCTAAGAATAACAGAAAGTTTTCAACCATTAGTGAGAAATATGAAATTCTTCAACTTTTGGAAAAAGGGTCAAGTATTACAGTGTTAAATATAATGTTGGGAAATATACCATTTATTCGATGCACAATAAGAATAATAAAATTTATAAGTGTGTTAAAAATACGTATTATAGACCAGTGAAACGTAAAACTACGTATTTCAGAGCTTCCAATGATGGATAAATCTCTATACAAGTGGTTTCTTAACATGAGAGGTAAAAACCTTCCAATAACAGCGAAACAGCTTCATTCTAATTTTAATAAAAATGAACACGACTTTAATGCCAGCTAAGGGTGGCTCCAAAAATTTAATATAAAACGTGAATTTACAATTTAAGAAATCGTTAAGTTTGCAACAAATTACATTTTATGTTAAAAATTCCAAGAGTTTCAATATTTTGTAACCTTTTTTAGGCAAAAAACACAATATGACACCACAAATTTTTACAATCGAAAATGTGAACAAATTCGATAATGTGAACTACCTTGGTTTTTATTAGTTCACATTATCGCGAGTTCACTGTATATGTGACTATAATTATGAAAGTTAGTCTTTAGGCTATACATTTTAATTTAGAATTTTATTGGTAAAATTTACTACACAGTATCGTGACTCACTTTCATAACTATTTGCACATATAAGAAAAGTTTTGCATAAAACTTGAGAAATGATGATGGGTTAAAACATTAAGAAATACTTTTGTATTTAGCATGAAATATAATAAAAAAATAATAAACCCAAATACAAAGATGTTTTTGTATTTCGCATGAAATAGAAAAAGTTATAGAGATACTGCCGGAATAAAATGATTGCATGAAAATTCCAGATTAAGCGATATACATACATACTTATGTATGTACATATAGAAAAACAGGCAAAAAATCGCTTGTGATTTGCATGAATTGGTTAGGGAGCTAATATAAAGTATTTTTCATTTCCAGGTTAGCAATATAGGTATATATATATATATATATATATATATATATATATATATATATATATATATATATATATATATATATATATATACATATAGGTATATATATATATACTATATATACATATATATATATATATATATATATATATATATATATATATATATATATATATATATATATATATATATATATATATATATATATATATATATATATATATATATATATATACCTATATGTATATATAGTATGAGAAAGAGAGAATTGAAACAAGCAAAAGATTGTGATCTAAAAATATATAAAAATTAAATAAAATAAGGGAATAAAAAAACATAAAATTTATTGGAAATAGTAAAATAAGTTACGGAAAATAAGTGGAAATAAAAATTTTTTATCGAAATAAGTTTTATAAACTTGGTTTGCTGATTTATATATCTATTTATAAATATTGCTCAGCTATGCCTGAGGAATGCAGTAAATGTAGAACAACAATAAGGGGTGAAACTGGTATTCACTGCAGTGGAGTCTGCAAAAAAGTATATCATTGTTCATCAAAATGTTCCGGTCTTGATCAATATTCTATTGCGGTGCTAGAAGGCAGGAATTTTATTAGATTTATATGCGATGACTGCATTCAATATATACATAATATGGATCTTATCTTGAAAGAAATTCAAGATGGAGTCGACAAAAATAAGCAAAACCTGTCGGAATATAAAAATGAATTCAAAGTGGTATTAAAGCAAAATGAATGTGAAATAAAGCAATTGCTAGAAGCAATAGAAAAGCGTTATGAAGATAGATTTAAAAAAATAGACAAGGCTCAAAAAATTTGCGAAAAAAATGTACAAGAGGTTCAAAAATTATGTGCCTGTGTTAATGATTTTGAAGACAAAAACAAACAAATGTACAGCGTTATAGAAGAGAGTAATAATAAAATATGCAGCGAGATCAAAAAAGCCTTAAAAGAAACAAGTGTTACAAAAAACAAAATGTCATATGCTGACTCGGTGAGAGCAAAAGTGATGATGCCAGATGTAGCAAAAAAAGTGCCTTTAATAATAAAACCCAAGGAAAAACAAACGATTGAAAAAACCAAAGATGAATTAAACAAAAAAGTGGACCCAGTAAATTTAAAAATAACAAATATTGAAAATAGAAGAAATGGAACTGTAATAATTCAAACTGATAATGATGAAGAGAGGGAGAAAATAAGAGTGGCAGTTGAAAATAAAATGAGTGAAAGGTACGAAATTAAGGCGCCTAATCCAGTAGAAATGAGTATAACAATAACTGATATGGCATTTAAATATACAGAAAATGAGTTAATAGAAAAAATAAAAAAACAAAATCCGATTTTATATGAATCTAAATTAAAAGTTATTAGAATATACGGTATCAAAAGGAATAATAAGGACATTTATAACGCGAGATTGAACATAGATACCGACTCGTATAAAAAAGTAATAGAGGCGCAAAAAATTAACGTTGGATGGGAAAAATGCAGAGTATTTGACGGAACGGAGATAACACAATGTTTTAAATGTAAGGGCTATAATCATACCTCCAGAGTCTGCAAAAATCAGGAAACATGTCTAAAATGTCATGGAAATCACAAACATCAGGATTGTGATAAAGAAACAATCGAGAAATGTATAAACTGTATAAGAGCAAATCAAAAACTTAATTTGGGATTAGATGACAAACATTACACATTGAGCAGAGAATGTCCAGTTTACCAAAATAAACTGAAAAGCAAAAAAAGAAGAGTTGGTTTAAACGCTTAACAATTAAAAAATGTTCATGGTATCTACACAAATGTTCAGGGCTTAATAAACAACTTTAATGAAGTAGAAATCATCGCTGAAAATGAAAAACCGGATTTTATTGTGTTATCAGAAACTCACCTAACAGAAGATATAGACGAAAAGGAAATATCAATACAAGGATACGGAGAAATTATAACATTGTCTAATTCGAAAAGGACAGGTGGTCTAATAACTTATTATAAAAAAAATTGGAAAGCTGAAAAAATTATGGAAAAAATTGATAATTTAAAGTATTGGTTAAATGCATGTATGATAAAAAATGAAAATAAATATTTTATATTAGCAGCAGTCTACAGATCACCGAGTTATAGTGAGGCGGAATTTTGTGAGCACTTTGAGAAATTCGTTGAAGATATATGTGAATATAACTGTGAAATAATAATAACAGGAGATTTCAACATAGACTGGTCTAGTGATGGATTTTACAAAAAGAAGATGGAAAGTGCCTTCAATGACAATGGATTAAAACAAATAGTTGAAGAACATACAAGAATAACTTCAAATACAAGGACAATAATAGATTATGTTGTAACTAACAATGATAGAATATCGGTTAAAACTAACATTAACAACAAAATATCGGATCATGAATCGCTCGATATAAATATAGAATGTGAATTAAATAAACGAGAATTTGTGCAGTGTAAAGAAATAGAAAGTTTTAAGTATAATAAAAATTTATTTAATAGAGAACTATGTTCAGGCCTTAATATAAATGAAAATGATGACATAAACAATAATGTGGCCTGTTTTGACTCACTGATTGAAAGGACAATACAAAGGTTTACTTATAAAAAAATGATAAAAGAAAAAAGTTCCGTCAATAATTGGTTCAATGCACAGCTAAGAACTCTCAAACAAGAAAAGATTTGCAAATACCAAATTGCAAAAATTATAAATACAAACGAAACCTGGAATAATTATAAAGTGATTAGAAACATTTACAAAAATGCGATAAATATTGAAAAAAATAAATATATTGAGAAAAAAATAAATAGCACCACGGATCCGAAACAAATGTGGAAAGACATTAAAAATTTAGTTTTAAAAAAGAACAAATCAGTGATTGAAACTGTGATTTTTAACCAAATTGAATATAAAGATAATTTTCAAATTGCTAATCAATTTAATAAATTTTTTGTCAATAGTATTAAGACAATTAGAGATAGTATAGAAAATGAGCCATATATTAATAAAATACCTGTGATAAATTCTAGATTTAAATTTAGTGCAATAAATATACATGAATTGAAAGACATATGTAAAACAATTAATAACAAACCCGATTTTAATAAGGTGACGATAAAAATAATACTGGACAATTGGAATGTAACAGGTCATACAATAATGTATATAATAAATAAGTCATTCGAAACGGGAGTTTTCCCTGAAACATGGAGAGAAACGATGGTGACTCCAATAGAAAAAGTTTATAAAACAAAAAATGGCGAAGAGTATCGACCAATAAATGCATTAAAAACGTGTGAAAAAATAATCGAGAAAATCGTGAAATTAAAATTAGAAAAATATATGGAAGAGAATGAACTCTTATATAAATACCAATCGGGCTTCCGCAAAAAATTTTCCTGTGAAACGGCAGTGAATTATGTAATAAATAGATGGAAAAATATTGAAAAAAACAACAAATTAATGGCAATTTTTGTAGACTTTAAAAGAGCTTTTGAAACTATAGACAGAGATATATTACTACAAAAGCTATACATGTATGGTATACAAGGGAATGAATTAAAATGGTTTAAAACATATTTAACAAATAGAAGACAATCAACGAAAGTAAATAATGTAAAATCTAATACAATAAAAAATGATTTCGGGGTACCACAGGGCTCGATATTAGGTGCACTACTGTTTATAATATATATAAATGATATACCCAACATTTTAGATAAATGTGAAATAGTTCTCTATGCGGATGATGCCCTTATGTTTACGGAAGCGGAAAATGAAGTACAATGTCAGTTTAACCTTAACCACGATTTAGAAAATGTAAATAAATGGCTAAAAATGAACAAACTAAAACTAAATGAAAGTAAAACTAAATTAATGGAATTAAATATGAACAGTGACATTGTAATAAAGATCAATAATGAAAAAATAGAAAAAGTGAAAAGTATAAAGTATCTCGGTTTTGTTATAGATAAGGACTTAAAATTTAAAGAACACATCGAATATATATGCAAAAAAATCGGTAAAAAAATCGGATTATTTAAAAGAATTAGAAATAAAATTTCCTTACTAACGGCAATAAACATTTATAATGTAATGATCAAACCGCATTTTGAATTTGGATCCACAATAATATATACGTGCTGTACAAAAACGCAGATGGAGAGGCTTCAGAAGTTGCAAAATAGGGCAATGCGTTCAATTCTGAAATGCAATCGATACACACCAATCCAGGTTATGATAAGCACATTAAGATGGCTAAACATAGAACAGCGATTAGAATTAAACACCCTTAGGTTTATCCAGAAGATGAAGATGGGAGATGCGCCACAATATCTATGTGAACAGCTTGACTATGTTGGACAAGTACAGCCGTACTATCTCAGAAATGTACAAGACTTTAGGCTGCAACGAGTGACAAGTAATGCAATGCAGCGGTCTCTTTTCTACAAGGGCCTAAATTTATATAACACGTTACCCACAGATGCCAAAAATGAACCCAATGTTAGCATTTTTAACAGTAAATGTGTTCAATTCCTTAAAAATAAAAATCCACATGGCTTTGTTGTATGATTTTCTGTATACTTTTTATTTTCCTTATTTTCCTATTATTCCTATTATTTTCTATATCCATTTATTTTTATTTTTATTTTTATTTCATTTTTATTTTTATTTCATTTTATTTTTACTTAATTTTATTTTATTTTATACTTATACCGTTATTATTATTTATATGATTTTTATTATTATTATTGTTATTATTGATATTAATATTATTATTGTTTTATAGTGTATTGGAATATAAAATGTATATGAATTTTATAAAGTATGACACATACTACTACTAAATAAATAATAATAATATATATATATATATATATATTCATTGTTTATTGTTTTCTTTTTCTTCATTATTAATAGTTTCTTGTGCCGGAGACATTGTTGTTGAAATCGGGGAGAAAAAGAACACAAAATACGATTTAATTAATGGGGGTTATTTTAAACACTTTGTATATAAAGAAAACATAAATAAAATGGGATAGTATAAAAATACATATTAAGATTAAAGAATGCTTCAAATGATATTTCTCCTCCATGACCAATATAAATTTGCGAAACGAATAATCGTTATTTGTCTTAATAGCGGGCCTGGGATTGATGTTTCCTAATGGTGTACCTATAGTGTGTCTTGAATAGACATCACGATTGCATAATATCGGATTTTTGGAAGGAGTAATTCTTGTTGGACCCACTGAATGACGTATTGGTGTGGCCTTGAGATTTTCCAAATTGCGAGCAAATTGGCTTAGAAATGGCGCCTCAATTTCTGTAGTTGGGATTCTTCGACCAAAACAACATCATCCTCTTCGTCATAGTAGTCATCATCATTCATCCCAACTCCATATAACGGTGTATCACTTCTGAGTATATTGTACCCGGAAGATGATATATAACTTTTACGTGCATAGGTTGATGACAAGTAGTTGCGTTTGTTGTAACTACGGGAATCCAATGAACTGTAACGTGTATTGGAACTAAGACTTGTAGTTAAGGCTGCATGGGTAGTAACGTTTTTATCCAAAGCTGGCACATAGCTAAATTTAGTAGGATTGCTTCGTATCTCCACCTCTTCTACAATTTCATCAATCAAATCAATCTCATCAGGAACAGCATAAATCTTATTAATTGGAGTAGTTTCCTGCACGTAAGAAGTAGTGACGACGCCCGTTTTACTTGATTGCTGGAGGCTAGGAGAGTGTTTCTTTGCCGGTAATTTGGGATAAAGTTTAGGTGGCTTTTCTGGAGTCATCGTTTTAGCTCTGGTTCTACACGGTCATATGAAACATCTGAGTATTGGTTTGGAGACATGCATTTTCGTCCGACGGCTAGTTTTTGTAGGTATTGCAGTTGCTGGTTTACCCGACATTACCGCCTCTAAACGAATCGGTAACAGGTAAATTGGGCATACCAAATTCAATGTTAATTTCTTTCTTGAACAGTCTCTACTAAAATACACAAGGGTCCTTTTGGTGTTAATACGGATACTAAATCTAAAAAAGAAATAAAATATGAATTTAAGTTAGCAAAGAAAATAATTATAATAATAATAGATAAGTACCCAATATAGAGATTTCAGCAAAAACAGCCCAGGCAGTCCATTCTGGCAAATATTTTATAAAGACCAAAACCATTATAGTATAAGCCTGCTGCAACTTTAAGGGACAATGCCAACGTATGGCTATCATTTCCATAACTTCAAAATTCCACAATATTAATAATGTGGTAGGATAATCCATAGCCAAACCAAGAAGAGAGCATAGATTTACCACTTCTGGGTACATTGTACCCTGAAGATGATATATAACTTTTGCGTACATCGGTTGATGACAAGTAGTTGGGTTTGTTGTAACTACGGGAATCTAATGAACTGTAATGTGTATTGGAACCAAGAGTTGTACTTAAGGGTGCAATGGTAGTAACATTTTTATCCATAGCTGGCACATAGCTAAATTTAGGAGGATTGCTTAAGGTTTCCGTAACTCCTCCTCTTCCACAATTTCATGAATCAAATCAATCTCATCATCAGGAACAGCATAATCTTATTAATTGGAGAAGTTTCCTGCACGTAAGAAGTTGTAACGACGCCCGTTTTACTTAATTGCTGGGGCTTAGGAGAGTGTTTTTTTGCCGGTAATTTGGGATAAAGTTTAGGAGGCTTCTCTGGAGTCATCGTGTTAGCTCTGGTTCTACACGGTCAGGTGAAACATCTTTGTATTCCGACGGCTTGTTTTTTTAGGTGTTGCAGTTGCTGGCTTACCCGACATTACCACCTCTAAATGAATTGGTAACAGAGATATTGGGCACAACTTCAACAATATAAATTCACGTCACAATCGTTATTTTAAAGAAAATTTTAATTTTTTGCGTGGTACAAATGAGGCAAACTGGAATGAATTTCAAAATTATAGGCAACTACTAAAAGTAAATGAATTTATTCTTAGCCACAATGCATTTGATACATACATGGCGTGGTTTGCCGCCATGATGAATAAAGTATTTTGTGATGCCATATTTAATTTAAGTAGTAACTCATTTCGGAACAGTAGAAATTGAAACATACACGGTGAATATTTTTATTAAAAGTGAAATTTTATTCCAATATATTTATTTAACTTGTTTACGCATGCAAATATATTTATTAAGATTATTCTAGGTGAAAAAGAACTTTTTTTAACATTATATTAAAGAAACTTAGTTGTTTTAGTTAGATTAATTTTTCTCCATTAATTTTGGTTGCAAATAGTCGTATTCTACCCTTTTTCAATACTTTTTACAAAAAAAGTATTTAGTACTGAAGTCCTATAAAATGCAACTCTACAAGCGGTATGTTACAAAAAGTATGTTTTCTTCACATCGATCAAAATAAGTACCTATGTATGTATGTATGTACATATATGTATATGTACATGTAGGCAATAACCCACCCCAAATGTACATATATATATATATATATATATATATATATATATATATATATATATATATATATATATATATATATATATATATATATATATTTATATATATGTACATATATGTACATACATATATGTATATGTACATGTAGGCAATAACCCACCCCAAATGTACATACATATATATGTATGAATGTATGTATGTACTCACAACTAAAAAAGCTATTTGTTAATTAAAAATTTTTTTCATGAAATATTTTTTCAACAAATTATTGTCATTCGAACACAAAATAACTGGTGCCTGATTTTGAAATTTGTGTTCGCAAAGTTGACAACAACTTCGAAATAGACAAACCCATTTTTGTATGAAAACACGTTTTCATTCGAGTTGTCGTTCGAGTCATCGTTCGCATAGAACCAATTTAGGTAAACCCAAATCAGTTTTCTTTCGCTTAGATTGCGAAAGAAAGTTTTCTTTCGACATCGGCAAACAGGCCCTAAATAAAATTTAAATACAAAAACAAATTATCAAGCTGAAGTATTTAATGGGAGAAACACCCACGCAAAAATTAATTTATATGTATAAAAAAAAAAAAATAAATACCATTTCCGCGCTTTTTAAATGTCACTAGAGACATATCTTCAGCACTAGGAGGTGCACTTGTACCTGTACGGGAAACTGAAGTTGACGAAGTAGAGGTATGCGGAGAATTGGTTGAATTTGAATCGGAAGAATTGCTTCTTTGGGTTGAGGCGTGAGTACCCAAGGTGTATAGAACGGTTGCCAAAAAAAATTAAAAACGGAAATTATTTAGTTTATTTAAGCAACATGAATAAACTAAAGCTGGGAATATCTGTTAATTTCTTTCTTGAGCAGTCTCTACTAAAATACGCAAGGGTCCTTTTGGTGTTAATACGGATACTAAATCTAAAAAAGAAATAAAATATGCATTTAAGTTAGCAAAACAAATAATTGTAATAATAGATAAGTACCCAATATAGAGATTACTGCTAAAACAGGCCAGCCAGTCCAAAATTGCACAATATTAATAATGTGGTAGGATAATCCATAGCCAAAACAAGAAGAGAGCATAGATGTATCACTTCTGGGAACATTGTACCCGGAAGATGATATATAACTTTTACGTACATCGGTTGATGACAAGTAGTTGGGTTTGTTGTAACTACGGGAATCCAATGAACTGTAACGTGTATTGGAACAAAGAGTTGTAGTTAAGGGTGCATGGGTAGCGACGTTTTTATCCAAAGCTGGCACATAGCTAAATTTAGGATTGCTTTAGGTTTTCGTAACTCCTCCTCTTCTGCAATTTCATCAATCAAATGAACAGCATATGTAAATCTTATTAACTGGAGTAGTTTCCTGCACGTAAGAAGTTGTAACGACGCCCGTTTTACTTAATTGCTGGGGCTTAGAAGAGGGTTCATTTACCGGTAATTTGGGATAGTTTAGGTGGCTTTTCTGAAGTCATCGTTTTTGCTCTAGTTGGCTCTGGTTCTACACGGTCAGGTGAAACATCTGAGTATTCTGGTTCGCTAACTGTGGTGGTGCTAACGACATGTCTTTCTGGTATAACTATGGTACGGCGTGAAGGCGGCCGATTAATGCTCGTAGCTTTCGTTACGGTATTACTATTGTTATTTTGGGCGATGATGGGTTTGTAGACATGCACTGTCACCCGACGGCTAGTTTTTGTAGGTGTTGCAGTTGCTGGTTTACGCGACATTACCGCCTCTAAACACGGTAAGAATTTTTCGACTCGAATCGGTAACAGGAAAATTGGGCGTACAGAATTCAATGTACTTTTGTCTCAGTTCCTTGTTGCTGAGGGCTTCTAATTCCGCCATTGTTAATCTTTCTAAGCTTCTTTTAATATAAAATGCTGCAGAAGCTTTAAAAACAAAATTTTCACACGAAAGAGAACTTTAAGAACATAAATTCACGTCACAGAGTTGTATGTTAGCGTGGTTTGCCGCCATAATGAATAAAGTTTATTGTGATGCCATATTAAATATAAGTAGTAACTCATTTCGGAACAGTAGAACTTGAAACATACACTGTGAATATTTTTATTAAAAGTGCAATTTTATTCCAATTTATTTATTTAACTTGTTTACGTATGCAAATATATTTATTAAGATTATGCTAGGTGAAAAGGAACATTTTTTACATTATATTAAAGAAACTTAGTTGTTTTAGGTAGATTAATTTTTCTCCTTTAATTTTGGTTAAAATAGTCGTATCTAACCTTTTTTTCAATACTTTTTAAAAAACGTATTTAGTACTGAATTCCTATAAAATGCAACTCTACAGACGGTATGTTACAAAAAGTATTTTTCTTCACATCGATTTTCATTTTCACTATTGCAGTTTTTCACTGCCTATTGTTTTACGCAAACTGATATTCCTCAATTGCATTAACATTGTACACTATTGCTATAGTTGGAGACATATTTACACCACTTTGCACATATATTTTTTTGCACATATATTTTCTTTTATTTATTTAATTACATTTTTAATGTAATTATATAAAATTTCACACCACAAAATAAAACAAAACAAAATCCTAATTTTTCAAACATATGTTCGCAATTGTGATGTATATCTGTTGCCTTTAGTACATTGCATCACGCTTATTAATTTTATTTCCTATCTCACTCTTGACTGACTGTTAAAAGTCTGATTTGGACTCTTTTTAAACGTCAAAGTTGGGTATTCTGTGTATATTCTGTGATTAAGGGTGAAAAGCCCCAACTATTGATATTAGACAACGAATTCAATACCGTTAATATAAAAGATTTTCTTAGACAGGAAGAAATTAATGTCCATTTTACCAAACCCAATAGTCATACTGGAAACTCCGACATTGAGAGATTTCACAGTTCAATTGGAGAAAAAATACGCATTTTAGAAGCACAAAACTCTCAAATCCCAATAACCGATAAAATACTAAAAAGCACAGAATGGTATAATAAATCCATACAGTCAGCAACTAATGCTAAACCAATTGACATTAAAGAAGGACGAATAGATAAACAGAAACTGTACGAAAAACTTACAAAAGACAAACAAAACAGACTTACGAAGTTGAATGAGCGAAGGGAACTATATGAGTACAATACACAAAGTGAAGGTTACGTCAAAAACTATAAAGCTCTAAGACATAAAAATGAACCTAAATATAAAAAACTTAGATTAGAAAATATTCACCCATCAAATATTAAACGATCAAAGAAATTTGCAGATACTTTGGATACCGATAATTACTCTGATGTTTATCTTGCACCAGACTAACGGAACCATGACCATGCAAAAAATAGATAGTAATAACGGTTTTATTCAAACAAAATTAGATGATGTTGAAATTATAACTGAATATGATATCCTTCTGCATATCATTAACCAAGAGAAGAAATCGAAATGAATCTAACGTCCATGGAAAACTTTCTTTCTGATACTAAAATGATTAATGACAAACCGTTGCTGAGGAACGAAATTAAACGCATCAAAATGAAACTTCATACAATCGCACCACATAGAACCAAACATGGACTTATAAATATAATAGGCACCGGACTTAAATGACTTTCTGGTACAATGGACGATAACGACAGACAAGACATAGAAAACAATCTCAAAACCATAGATGAGAATAACCACATGGCCATTACAAACTTAAACGAAAACATTCAAATTAACAATCACTTCAATGAAACCTTCAAGAAAATAAAAATTGCAATAGAGAACGATAGAAAAGAAATAACAAATAAATTTAATGAAATTGAATCTGAGTATACAGTTCTAAGTAAACAAATTATATATCTCGACACTTTAATGAAAATTAAAATTTTAGAAGATAATGTAGAACATATACAAAATAATATTGTATCATCTAGGTTAAGCATAATGTCAAACAATATTTTAACAAACGAAGAAATAATTAAATATAATATCGATATAAATAAGTTAAAAAATATAAAACTAGGAACAGCTGAGTACAAAAAAGATGAAATAATTTGCGCTATAAAAATCCCAAAAAATCAATACTTGCGAAACAATCAACATTCATACCTGTAAGTAATAACAATTCCGAAGAACTAATTTTGATCAACAACAAGTAGTTGAACTAAATAATACGTTTTACGATTTTAAAAATGATTTATATAAAAGCAATCTAAAACAAACGAAACTATGCACATTTAACAAAAATTGTAACAAAAGAAAAAATAATAAAGAAGAAACAATACACATCGAAAACGGTTTATTGCTACTAAAAAATCAAAACAATAGTTACATAGAAAGTAATTGTGTTGAAAGAAAAATACACATAAAAAATAATTATTTAATTCTTTTCAATGACTGTATACTATACAAAAACACTAATAAAGAGTTTAGGCAAAATTTTGTTTTAAATGACTTAGATTTCAATATCAATAACACAAAAATTAAACCAACATTTGATGAAATTATCCTAACACAAGTTACAAATATAGAAAAAATCGATGAATTACAATATCACAAGAAAATAAGTATAACCTATAATCTATTCACTCTTACCGCTATCTTAACAATAATAATAATTATAATACTTTCATACATTTATTTCGCAAGAAAAAGATTTGCCATAAGTATAGCTCTGAAAACTCAGGAGAATTTTCAATCCAACGGGGGAGGAGTTACGTCAGAAGCAACTCCGACTCCACCAAAAATAAATGTAAATTGGCAAAAGTAATAAAAGGTCGATAACCCAACTGAAGTTGTGCAATCGACACACTTATGCCAATTTATCATTCCTTAACCAGGAAACTGTTTCCCAACAAAAGTATGTAATCCGACCCTTTTTAATTTCAATAAAAAAATAACGAAATAATAAATTAAATAAATCAGCAGTTTTATTTTAAGAAACAATTTTAATGAATAATAAGGTAGACTAAGCACTTTTGAATTCCAATCTTAGTTAAGCTAATAAATAAAAATTGTAAAAATTCAGTAATAAAGTGATATTAAATAAAGCAAGAGCTAAAGCTCTTAAAAAGAAACTCGTTTTTTTTACTCCGTATATAATACATATACGTATTTGGCGCAGTCGGTAGGATCTAGCCCCGAAGGACTAGATAAGTGAACATTAAATTGCGAGAAGTTTTTATCCTGAAGGATTATAAAAACAAAAAAAAACTAAATTATTCCAAATAATTATAAAATTTTTTAAATCCAAAGATTTAAAATAAAAACCGTGAAGGACACGAAGATCCTTAACAGTGAAACTAAACTAAATAATTCCAAAGAATAGTATATATTTGTTAATTTTTCGACCTAATGATATGTAATCTTTGTTTTTATTTTTTATTCCGGCTCTAGGTCATATATTAAATAAAACTTCTTTTTTGTTTTATTTAAATTTTTATTTTTTATTCCATATTTCGATCACCATCGGTTCTCTTCTTCAGGAATTTAAGTAAAGCAAACTTTTATCATATTTTTATAAGGCAAATTACATGTGATAGTTATCAAAGAACAAATTACAACAAAGACAAATGTGTAAATCATTCTGACAAACACTAGCAGAACGGAACAACATGCTGTTTTCGAAAGCCGCTACACTTTCATCATCAGCGTTCTTGTGTTTGGTCCACTTCTGTGGTGTCAGTTGATGTATATTTCAGCTATTTATACAAATCTTCACTGTAAATGTAATACGAGAATTGTTTTTTTTTGATTCATCGTATCACAATTTGTGAAAAGCTTTTTTTGTAATGAAAAGCTCTAATTACACATCACTAACTTACAACAGTCTTGCCATTATTATTTATTCTTTACCAACCATACACATGCTTATTTTTTAATTTGCTTATATTTATTTTTTACTTATGACAAACCTGTTTGGTTTGTTACTATAAGTATGTATATTTTATTAATTTCATATTGATGTTCTTCGGCGTGCCTTCCGTTAGTTAAGTATATATTTGTTAATTTTTCGACCTAATGATATGTAATCTTTGTTTTTATTTTTTATTCCGGCTCTAGGTCATATATTAAATAAAACTTCTTTTTTGTTTTATTTAAATTTTTATTTTTTATTCCATATTTCGATCACCATCGGTTCTCTTCTTCAGGAATTTAAGTAAAGCAAACTTTTATCATATTTTTATAAGGCAAATTACATGTGATAGTTATCAAAGAACAAATTACAACAAAGACAAATGTGTAAATCATTCTGACAAACACTAGCAGAACGGAACAACATGCTGTTTTCGAAAGCCGCTACACTTTCATCATCAGCGTTCTTGTGTTTGGTCCACTTCTGTGGTGTCAGTTGATGTATATTTCAGCTATTTATACAAATCTTCACTGTAAATGTAATACGAGAATTGTTTTTTTTGATTCATCGTATCACAATTTGTGAAAAGCTTTTTTTGTAATGAAAAGCTCTAATTACACATCACTAACTTACAACAGTCTTGCCATTATTATTTATTCTTTACCAACCATACACATGCTTATTTTTTAATTTGCTTATATTTATTTTTTACTTATGACAAACCTGTTTGGTTTGTTACTATAAGTATGTATATTTTATTAATTTCATATTGATGTTCTTCGGCGTGCCTTCCGTTAGTTAAGTATATATTTGTTAATTTTTCGACCTAATGATATGTAATCTTTGTTTTTATTTTTTATTCCGGCTCTAGGTCATATATTAAATAAAACTTCTTTTTTGTTTTATTTAAATTTTTATTTTTTATTCCATATTTCGATCACCATCGGTTCTCTTCTTCAGGAATTTAAGTAAAGCAAACTTTTATCATATTTTTATAAGGCAAATTACATGTGATAGTTATCAAAGAACAAATTACAACAAAGACAAATGTGTAAATCATTCTGACAAACACTAGCAGAACGGAACAACATGCTGTTTTCGAAAGCCGCTACACTTTCATCATCAGCGTTCTTGTGTTTGGTCCACTTCTGTGGTGTCAGTTGATGTATATTTCAGCTATTTATACAAATCTTCACTGTAAATGTAATACGAGAATTGTTTTTTTTGATTCATCGTATCACAATTTGTGAAAAGCTTTTTTTGTAATGAAAAGCTCTAATTACACATCACTAACTTACAACAGTCTTGCCATTATTATTTATTCTTTACCAACCATACACATGCTTATTTTTTAATTTGCTTATATTTATTTTTTACTTATGACAAACCTGTTTGGTTTGTTACTATAAGTATGTATATTTTATTAATTTCATATTGATGTTCTTCGGCGTGCCTTCCGTTAGTTAAGTATATATTTGTTAATTTTTCGACCTAATGATATGTAATCTTTGTTTTTATTTTTTATTCCGGCTCTAGGTCATATATTAAATAAAACTTCTTTTTTGTTTTATTTAAATTTTTATTTTTTATTCCATATTTCGATCACCATCGGTTCTCTTCTTCAGGAATTTAAGTAAAGCAAACTTTTATCATATTTTTATAAGGCAAATTACATGTGATAGTTATCAAAGAACAAATTACAACAAAGACAAATGTGTAAATCATTCTGACAAACACTAGCAGAACGGAACAACATGCTGTTTTCGAAAGCCGCTACACTTTCATCATCAGCGTTCTTGTGTTTGGTCCACTTCTGTGGTGTCAGTTGATGTATATTTCAGCTATTTATACAAACCAAACAGGTTTGTCATAAGTAAAAAATAAATATAAGCAAATTAAAAAATAAGCATGTGTATGGTTGGTAAAGAATAAATAATAATGGCAAGACTGTTGTAAGTTAGTGATGTGTAATTAGAGCTTTTCATTACAAAAAAAGCTTTTCACAAATTGTGATACGATGAATCAAAAAAAACAATTCTCGTATTACATTTACAGTGAAGATTTGTATAAATAGCTGAAATATACATCAACTGACACCACAGAAGTGGACCAAACACAAGAACGCTGATGATGAAAGTGTAGCGGCTTTCGAAAACAGCATGTTGTTCCGTTCTGCTAGTGTTTGTCAGAATGATTTACACATTTGTCTTTGTTGTAATTTGTTCTTTGATAACTATCACATGTAATTTGCCTTATAAAAATATGATAAAAGTTTGCTTTACTTAAATTCCTGAAGAAGAGAACCGATGGTGATCGAAATATGGAATAAAAAATAAAAATTTAAATAAAACAAAAAAGAAGTTTTATTTAATATATGACCTAGAGCCGGAATAAAAAATAAAAACAAAGATTACATATCATTAGGTCGAAAAATTAACAAATATATACTTAACTAACGGAAGGCACGCCGAAGAACATCAATATGAAATTAATAAAATATACATACTTATAGTAACAAACCAAACAGGTTTGTCATAAGTAAAAAATAAATATAAGCAAATTAAAAAATAAGCATGTGTATGGTTGGTAAAGAATAAATAATAATGGCAAGACTGTTGTAAGTTAGTGATGTGTAATTAGAGCTTTTCATTACAAAAAAAGCTTTTCACAAATTGTGATACGATGAATCAAAAAAAACAATTCTCGTATTACATTTACAGTGAAGATTTGTATAAATAGCTGAAATATACATCAACTGACACCACAGAAGTGGACCAAACACAAGAACGCTGATGATGAAAGTGTAGCGGCTTTCGAAAACAGCATGTTGTTCCGTTCTGCTAGTGTTTGTCAGAATGATTTACACATTTGTCTTTGTTGTAATTTGTTCTTTGATAACTATCACATGTAATTTGCCTTATAAAAATATGATAAAAGTTTGCTTTACTTAAATTCCTGAAGAAGAGAACCGATGGTGATCGAAATATGGAATAAAAAATAAAAATTTAAATAAAACAAAAAAGAAGTTTTATTTAATATATGACCTAGAGCCGGAATAAAAAATAAAAACAAAGATTACATATCATTAGGTCGAAAAATTAACAAATATATACTTAACTAACGGAAGGCACGCCGAAGAACATCAATATGAAATTAATAAAATATACATACTTATAGTAACAAACCAAACAGGTTTGTCATAAGTAAAAAATAAATATAAGCAAATTAAAAAATAAGCATGTGTATGGTTGGTAAAGAATAAATAATAATGGCAAGACTGTTGTAAGTTAGTGATGTGTAATTAGAGCTTTTCATTACAAAAAAAGCTTTTCACAAATTGTGATACGATGAATCAAAAAAAACAATTCTCGTATTACATTTACAGTGAAGATTTGTATAAATAGCTGAAATATACATCAACTGACACCACAGAAGTGGACCAAACACAAGAACGCTGATGATGAAAGTGTAGCGGCTTTCGAAAACAGCATGTTGTTCCGTTCTGCTAGTGTTTGTCAGAATGATTTACACATTTGTCTTTGTTGTAATTTGTTCTTTGATAACTATCACATGTAATTTGCCTTATAAAAATATGATAAAAGTTTGCTTTACTTAAATTCCTGAAGAAGAGAACCGATGGTGATCGAAATATGGAATAAAAAATAAAAATTTAAATAAAACAAAAAAGAAGTTTTATTTAATATATGACCTAGAGCCGGAATAAAAAATAAAAACAAAGATTACATATCATTAGGTCGAAAAATTAACAAATATATACTTAACTAACGGAAGGCACGCCGAAGAACATCAATATGAAATTAATAAAATATACATACTTATAGTAACAAACCAAACAGGTTTGTCATAAGTAAAAAATAAATATAAGCAAATTAAAAAATAAGCATGTGTATGGTTGGTAAAGAATAAATAATAATGGCAAGACTGTTGTAAGTTAGTGATGTGTAATTAGAGCTTTTCATTACAAAAAAAGCTTTTCACAAATTGTGATACGATGAATCAAAAAAAACAATTCTCGTATTACATTTACAGTGAAGATTTGTATAAATAGCTGAAATATACATCAACTGACACCACAGAAGTGGACCAAACACAAGAACGCTGATGATGAAAGTGTAGCGGCTTTCGAAAACAGCATGTTGTTCCGTTCTGCTAGTGTTTGTCAGAATGATTTACACATTTGTCTTTGTTGTAATTTGTTCTTTGATAACTATCACATGTAATTTGCCTTATAAAAATATGATAAAAGTTTGCTTTACTTAAATTCCTGAAGAAGAGAACCGATGGTGATCGAAATATGGAATAAAAAATAAAAATTTAAATAAAACAAAAAAGAAGTTTTATTTAATATATGACCTAGAGCCGGAATAAAAAATAAAAACAAAGATTACATATCATTAGGTCGAAAAATTAACAAATATATACTTAACTAACGGAAGGCACGCCGAAGAACATCAATATGAAATTAATAAAATATACATACTTATAGTAACAAACCAAACAGGTTTGTCATAAGTAAAAAATAAATATAAGCAAATTAAAAAATAAGCATGTGTATGGTTGGTAAAGAATAAATAATAATGGCAAGACTGTTGTAAGTTAGTGATGTGTAATTAGAGCTTTTCATTACAAAAAAAGCTTTTCACAAATTGTGATACGATGAATCAAAAAAAACAATTCTCGTATTACATTTACAGTGAAGATTTGTATAAATAGCTGAAATATACATCAACTGACACCACAGAAGTGGACCAAACACAAGAACGCTGATGATGAAAGTGTAGCGGCTTTCGAAAACAGCATGTTGTTCCGTTCTGCTAGTGTTTGTCAGAATGATTTACACATTTGTCTTTGTTGTAATTTGTTCTTTGATAACTATCACATGTAATTTGCCTTATAAAAATATGATAAAAGTTTGCTTTACTTAAATTCCTGAAGAAGAGAACCGATGGTGATCGAAATATGGAATAAAAAATAAAAATTTAAATAAAACAAAAAAGAAGTTTTATTTAATATATGACCTAGAGCCGGAATAAAAAATAAAAACAAAGATTACATATCATTAGGTCGAAAAATTAACAAATATATACTTAACTAACGGAAGGCACGCCGAAGAACATCAATATGAAATTAATAAAATATACATACTTATAGTAACAAACCAAACAGGTTTGTCATAAGTAAAAAATAAATATAAGCAAATTAAAAAATAAGCATGTGTATGGTTGGTAAAGAATAAATAATAATGGCAAGACTGTTGTAAGTTAGTGATGTGTAATTAGAGCTTTTCATTACAAAAAAAGCTTTTCACAAATTGTGATACGATGAATCAAAAAAAACAATTCTCGTATTACATTTACAGTGAAGATTTGTATAAATAGCTGAAATATACATCAACTGACACCACAGAAGTGGACCAAACACAAGAACGCTGATGATGAAAGTGTAGCGGCTTTCGAAAACAGCATGTTGTTCCGTTCTGCTAGTGTTTGTCAGAATGATTTACACATTTGTCTTTGTTGTAATTTGTTCTTTGATAACTATCACATGTAATTTGCCTTATAAAAATATGATAAAAGTTTGCTTTACTTAAATTCCTGAAGAAGAGAACCGATGGTGATCGAAATATGGAATAAAAAATAAAAATTTAAATAAAACAAAAAAGAAGTTTTATTTAATATATGACCTAGAGCCGGAATAAAAAATAAAAACAAAGATTACATATCATTAGGTCGAAAAATTAACAAATATATACTTAACTAACGGAAGGCACGCCGAAGAACATCAATATGAAATTAATAAAATATACATACTTATAGTAACAAACCAAACAGGTTTGTCATAAGTAAAAAATAAATATAAGCAAATTAAAAAATAAGCATGTGTATGGTTGGTAAAGAATAAATAATAATGGCAAGACTGTTGTAAGTTAGTGATGTGTAATTAGAGCTTTTCATTACAAAAAAAGCTTTTCACAAATTGTGATACGATGAATCAAAAAAAACAATTCTCGTATTACATTTACAGTGAAGATTTGTATAAATAGCTGAAATATACATCAACTGACACCACAGAAGTGGACCAAACACAAGAACGCTGATGATGAAAGTGTAGCGGCTTTCGAAAACAGCATGTTGTTCCGTTCTGCTAGTGTTTGTCAGAATGATTTACACATTTGTCTTTGTTGTAATTTGTTCTTTGATAACTATCACATGTAATTTGCCTTATAAAAATATGATAAAAGTTTGCTTTACTTAAATTCCTGAAGAAGAGAACCGATGGTGATCGAAATATGGAATAAAAAATAAAAATTTAAATAAAACAAAAAAGAAGTTTTATTTAATATATGACCTAGAGCCGGAATAAAAAATAAAAACAAAGATTACATATCATTAGGTCGAAAAATTAACAAATATATACTTAACTAACGGAAGGCACGCCGAAGAACATCAATATGAAATTAATAAAATATACATACTTATAGTAACAAACCAAACAGGTTTGTCATAAGTAAAAAATAAATATAAGCAAATTAAAAAATAAGCATGTGTATGGTTGGTAAAGAATAAATAATAATGGCAAGACTGTTGTAAGTTAGTGATGTGTAATTAGAGCTTTTCATTACAAAAAAAGCTTTTCACAAATTGTGATACGATGAATCAAAAAAAACAATTCTCGTATTACATTTACAGTGAAGATTTGTATAAATAGCTGAAATATACATCAACTGACACCACAGAAGTGGACCAAACACAAGAACGCTGATGATGAAAGTGTAGCGGCTTTCGAAAACAGCATGTTGTTCCGTTCTGCTAGTGTTTGTCAGAATGATTTACACATTTGTCTTTGTTGTAATTTGTTCTTTGATAACTATCACATGTAATTTGCCTTATAAAAATATGATAAAAGTTTGCTTTACTTAAATTCCTGAAGAAGAGAACCGATGGTGATCGAAATATGGAATAAAAAATAAAAATTTAAATAAAACAAAAAAGAAGTTTTATTTAATATATGACCTAGAGCCGGAATAAAAAATAAAAACAAAGATTAATTCCAAAGAATTATAAAATTTTTTTTAAACCCAAAGATTTAAAATAAAAGCCGTGAAGGACACGAAGATCCTTAACAGTGAATATAAACTAAATAATTCTGAAAAAGTGAAACTCTAAAAATCTCATTAAACTATAAACTAAAGTGAAGTTTCGAGTAAAACAGTGAAGAAAACGCATCATTAAGCAAAATCATTAACTGAAAATCAAATGCCCAAAGTACAAAAACAAAAAGAAAAGAATCTAAAACCATACAACAGTTTAGACGATTCAACCGAAGAAGAATATATCGAAGCCACAGGAAATAATATCGTAAAAATGGCACAACCAGAAACTCCAACTCTTCCAGCAAGTGAACTTATCAAGGAAGCTGCGAGGATTCGCGAGTTTAGAGGAGACGGAGAATATGATCTCATATCTTTTATAAGAGAAGTGCACCTAATTCTGCCCTTATTTGAAGGGAATGCTGCATTACAACAATTCGTGCTCCAAAGATATGTGATTAACAAAATACAAGGAGAGGCACTGAAAGCTATTCGAACTCTAGGAAACAGCACTACATGGGCTACAGTTAAACAAAAACTCATCAAAATCAAGTAACGGATCAAAATTATGAGGAGGCACTAGCAAAACTTCGAGAAAGATACGATAAACCTTCGCTAGTAGTAGATCAATTTATTGAGACCTTTTTCGCAATCCCAAAGGCTGATGATCCCAAAAGCCTTCGTCATTTATCTAATGTGGCTGATACTATGATAAGAGGCCTTCGTGTCCAAGGTGCAAAAGCTGAAAAAAGAGATCCATGGCTGATATATATATTGTCTAAAATTGACAGAGAAAGTCTACATGCTTGCGCAGAACATATTGGAGGTGTGTCATTCCCCTCGCTGGAAGATTTTATAGATTTTATTAACAAAAGATGTGATGCGTTAGAGCGCCTGCCATCTTCTAATAGCGCAAAAAATTCTCAAAAACCTAAAGTGATTCGAGCCTATACTGGTAGTCATAAAAAAGGTTGTGTTGTTTGTTTTAAAATCCATCATTTGGCGTATTGCCCTACATATCTTCGCTTGAGTATTTCGGAACGAATAGAGCTTGTTAAGGAGAAAAACTTATACTTCAACTGCTTAAAACCAAACCATCGTGTTCTAGATTGCCCCTCAAAGCATACCTGCGAAAGCTGTCAAAAACATCACCATTCCTTAATACATATAGAACATAAGCCAGCTGTAAGCACATCTACTGTTAATACGAATGTAAAGGTAAAATGTCAAGAACCACCTATGGGAAAGCCATCTGAATCTGAAGGAAATGTTGAGGTAAATTATTTAAATGTGTTATTGCCTACTGCTAGGGTTTTAGTTAAAGATAATATGGGATATTATCAAAACTGTTACGTTTTATTAGACTCTGGCTGTCAAAATACTCTTATTTCATAAAAATGTATACAAAGACTAAGCTTACCACGAAACCCATGTAAAGTGTATGTGTGCGCACTGGGAAATTCGAATGCTGGCGCTACTAGAGGCCGTGTGGAGATCGAGGTGAAATCTGTTCATAGTGAAGAAAAAATATATTTTTGTGCCCTTATTATTAACAAACTTACATCTAAATTACCATGTAAAGATCTAAAAATAAATAATTGGAATGAATTTAAAAACATACCCTTAGCTGATAATAAATTTAATATACCTAAAGATATTGATATTGTGATTGGCTTTGATTACTTTTTCTCATTGCTTAGAGAAGGAAGGATTTGGAAAGATAAAAGTTTGCTAGCTCAAAATACCATTTTTGGATGGGTGGTTTGTAGTGGCTGTGCGGTGAACAGTTTAACATCAGCATATCACATAGTGTTTAGCCAAAATTCTGAGGAAGATCTTAACAAATCCTTTTTTGGGAACTAGAAAGCATTGTATTTAAGATGCCGCCATTTTCCTAAGACGATCAAAGGGCTGAGGATTTATATGTCGCTACTACTGTTAGATCTGAGAAATATTCAGGTAGCCCTGTTTTAGGTGATTCATTATTTGCTGCAGTGAAAAGGCTTCAAAGCATGGAGCATAAGTTTAAACATAATCAAAGTCTAAGAGAAGGCTACATAGAGTTTATGAGGGAGTATCTCGCTATGGGACATATGGAGCCTGTTCCTCATAATAAAATACAACGCCCACCTGGAGAAATATACTATCTACCACACCACGCCGTGTTAAAAGATTCTAGCATTACCACTAAATTGCGTGTTGTTTTTGATGGTTCTTGTAAAACAACAAATGGTAAATCTTTAAATGATAATTTACTTAGAGGTCCAGTGTTACAGCAAGATTTGGTGGCTGTAATTCTACGCTACCGATGTGTGAAATATTGTTTCTCAGCTGATATTAAACAAATGTTCCGTATGATTGAAGTACAAGAATGTGATCGAGATTATCAAAGAATTGTGTGGAGAGAAAATCCTACGGCTGATATAATGCACTATAGACTTACTACAGTCACATACGGTACTTCACTCGCTCCATTTCTATCAATACGCACACTTTTACAACTAAGCAAAGATGAATGTGATCGCTTTCCCTTAGCTAGCGAAGCATTGAAGTACAACTTTTATGTAGACGATTGTATGGCTGGCTCTAATGCAATTGACGGTGCTGCTGAGTTAGTAGAACAGTTGACTAAGTTGCTTACGGCTGGCGGCTTTCAATTAAGGAAATGGACTACCAATGAAGAAATCGTGTTAAAAAATATTCCTGAATGTGATAAGCTTACAAGCATAGTGAACGTTCCCAACGATATTACTATTTGTCTGCTAGGAGTAATTTGGAATCCCATTTTGGACTGCTTTTCGGATAAAGTTATGAGCAAACCCTCTACTTTCAATACAAAAAGAGCACTGCTGTCTGAGATTTCTAAAATCTTTGACCCACTTGGCTGGATATCACCGGTTATCATTGCTGTGAAAATCATTATTCAAAAACTTTGGATATTAAAATTGGAATGGGACGATCCACTTCCTGCAGATGTTAAATCCTTTGCTAATTCATTATTTTCTGAATTTCATTTGCTGAATAATATTAATATTCCCAGGATTATTTTTTTTATAGAAACGAATATATCTTATCACGGCTTTTGTGATGCATCTAAAGCAGCGTATGCAGCGGTAGTATATTGTCGTACAACACCTGCAGATGACAAAATATCATCAAATATTGTGATAGCTAAAACCAAGGTGGCGCCTATAACCGTAATCTCTATTCCTCGGCTGGAACTTTGTGCAGCCTATTTACTGACGCAAATATTTGAGTATTTAATTCCTGTACTAAATATAAGTCAAAAAGATATATTCTGTTGGACAGATAGCAAAACTGTTTTGGCTTGGTTATCGTCACATCCAAGTAGGTGGAAAAATTTCATTGTCCATCGAACAGGCCATATACTAGAAGCGCTACCAGAAGTTAGGTGGAATTATGTTCCTACCAAATCAAATCCTGCAGATTGTGCGAGTAGAGGTGTAAGGTCTAGCTACCTGTTTACCTGCGAGGTGTGGTTTAAAGGTCCTTCATTCATACTAAAGGAACATTGTGACTGGCCGACAATGACGAATGAGTTCACTACTAATGAGGAACTATGTGTGGATAAACTAACAGCTCTAACTGCATTTACATTGCAGAAATCAATGAAAGAATTTCTAGTTTTTCTCGTATGGTACGAGTACTGGCATACTGCTTGAGAGCTATTGAGAATTTTAAATCGAAACCTCAACATCAATCACCTCTAACAGTAGATGAGCTAAGAGTTGCAGAATATACTTTCTATAAATATTATCAAGACGTGAAATTTTCAGAAGCAATCAGTTACGTCAAGAAAAATATTCCCGTATCTAGTAAAAAACTTAGAAAGCTAGCCCCATTTCTTGATAACCATGGAGTTTTGCGTGTAGGTGGTCGATTATCCAAAGCTGATCTATCATTTGATTGCCAACACCAGATTATTCTTCATAAGGATAGTCGTATTACCCATAAACTGGTTTATGATTGCCATATAAAAAATCTACACGCTGGTGTCACCCTTATGATTGCCGCGCTGCGTCAGAAGTATTGGATTATTGGAGCTCGAGAACTGGTGAAACGCATCTATCATTCGTGCAAAGTATGTCATCGACACACCACTAAAGCTAATGAACAACTTATGGGTGACCTACCGAAGTATCGAGTGAATGCTATTTATCCATTCTACGAAGTTGGCTGCGACTATGCTGGCCCCATTCTTTATAAACAGCATAATGACCGTAAATCTCCACTGGTAAAGGCCTACGTAGCTTTGTTTATTTGTCTGGTTACCAAAGCTGTACACCTGGAACTGGTTTCCGATCTAAGTGCCGATGCCTTCCTCGCAGCTCTAGATCGATTTATCTCTAGAAGAGGTCTATGTGGCAACATTCATAGTGACAATGGCAGTAATTTTCAAGGAGCGGCTAGAAAACTTGGCGAAATTTACAAATTGGTAAAGAGCAGTGAGTTTAATACTAATGTTTCAAATTTCTTGTCTTCTAAAGGTGTTCAATGGCATTTTTGTTCCGCCCGCTGCTCCTCACTTCGGCGGCGCTTGGGAATCAACTGTTAAGAGTATGAAGTACCACTTAAAGAGGACTGTCAGTTCTGCTACCCTAAACTTTGAAGAATTGACTACGTTGTTAACGAGAATCGAGGCGTTTTTAAATCCGAGACCATTGGTCCAAGCTGACTCTGATGACTTGCCCTATTTAAGTCCTGGGCATTTTTTAATTGGTAGATCCCTAAATGCGCGTCCTGAAGCTGATGTAAGGCACCTGAGATCATCTACCCTAACTAAGTGGCAACATATTCAACAACTAACCCAATATTTTTGGTCTCGCTGGTCTACTGATTATGTGCTTTCTCTACAACTGAGGTCAAAATGGCAAACCAAAAAAGTAAATATGTCAGTGGGTGACATAGTTCTACTTCGAGAAGATAACTTACCTCCTGCTAACTGGAAACTGGGACGAGTAATCGAAACCCATGCTGGATCTGATGGTCTTGTTAGAGTAGCTACCATAAAAACTGAAACTTCAATATTCAAGAGACCGATTACCAAACTGTATCCCTTGCCTAGAGATGATTGAACATCAATACCTCCGTTCAAGGCTGGCGGAATGTTTATGAACTTTATATGATTTAAATAAAACAAAAAAAAGAAGTTTTATTTAATATATGACCTAGAGCCGGAATAAAAATAAAAAAACAAAAATTACATATCATAAGGTCGGAAAAATTAACAAATATATACTTAACTAACGGAGGGCACGCCGAAGAACATCAATATGAAATTAATAAAATATACATACTTATAGTAACAAACCAAACAAGTTTGTCATAAGTAAAAAATAAAATAAGCAAATTAAAAAATAAGCATGTGTATGGTTGGTAAAGAATAAATAACAATGGTAAGACTGTTGTAAGTTAGTGAGGTGTAATTTGAGCTCTTCATTACAAAAAAAAAAAAAGTTTTCACAAATTGTGATACGATGAATATAAACAATTCTCGTATTACATTTACAGTGAAGGTTTGTATGAATAGCTGAAATATACATCAACTGACACCACAGAAGTGGACCAAACACAAGAACGCTGATGATGAAAGTGTAGCGGCTTTCGAAAACAGCATGTTGTTCCGTTCTGCTAGTGTTTGTCAGAATGATTTACACATTTGTCTTTGTTGTAATTTGTTCTTTGATAACTATCACATGTAATTTGCCTTATAAAATACGATAAAGTTTGCTTTACTTAAATTCCTGAAGAAGAGAACCGATGGTGATCGAAATATGGAATAAAAAATAAAAATTTAAATAAAACAAAAAAAGAAGTTTTATTTAATATATGACCTAGAGCCGGAATAAAAAAAAAACAAAAATTACATATCATAAGGTCGGAAAAATTAACAAATATATACTTAACTAACGGAGGGCACGCCGAAGAACATCAATATGAAATTAATAAAATATACATACTTATAGTAACAAACCAAACAAGTTTGTCATAAGTAAAAAATAAAATAAGCAAATTAAAAAATAAGCATGTGTATGGTTGGTGAAGAATAAATAACAATGGTAAGACTGTTGTAAGTTAGTGAGGTGTAATTTGAGCTCTTCATTACAAAAAAAAAAAAAAGTTTTCACAAATTGTGATACGATGAATCAAAAACAATTCTCGTATTACATTTACAGTGAAGGTTTGTATGAATAGCTGAAATATACATCAACTGACACCACAGAAGTGGACCAAACACAAGAACGCTGATGATGAAAGTGTAGCGGCTTTCGAAAACAGCATGTTGTTCCGTTCTGCTAGTGTTTGTCAGAATGATTTACACATTTGTCTTTGTTGTAATTTGTTCTTTGATAACTATCACATGTAATTTGCCTTATAAAATACGATAAAGTTTGCTTTACTTAAATTCCTGAAGAAGAGAACCGATGGTGATCGAAATATGGAATAAAAAATAAAAATTTAAATAAAACAAAAAAAGAAGTTTTATTTAATATATGACCTAGAGCCGGAATAAAAATAAAAAACAAAAATTACATATCATAAGGTCGGAAAAATTAACAAATATATACTTTATATGATTTACTTTATTTTCTATTATTCTCAAAAATTTCCATATTTCTAATTAATTCTGAATTCGTCTCACCCTAATGCTAATTATCTATCGAAATTTAATACCACCCTACTGTTGTTTTTAATTTGTATAATAACTAACGGTAATATGGCGTGATCTTTCTTGAGTTTTTTTTTATTATTGTTGTTGTTAACAAATATTTACAAGTTAAAGAATGTATTGTAACTGTGATATGCAAGTGGTTTTTCTACTTGCAAAATAAAATAGTCTTAAACAAGCAGTTGAAAAGTTTAATTTATTAAACACCAATTAATGTATGTATTAACATGCTCCCCCCGTTGAGTGTAGCTCAACATATAGTCTGTGGTTGGGATCTGTTGAATTGCTGAGAGATAATGTTGACTTCTGTTTGAAACTTCGTTAAGGTCTGCTTCTGATGTTCCTCAAATATGCACCGTGAAGTCCGACGTTGTTGATTGCTTGCGAGGTGCTGGAGTTGGTTGGCGTTTGCATTTTTTCCTTGCAATTAGATAAAATAAAATGCAGAAAGTGATGAGTAAGGCCGAGTAACCGACAGTCATGTGATGATAATTATGAGTCTCAATTTTATTTGGTAGCTGAAGTATCTCCTGCGCCCTTAGTGAGGTTTGTAAATCTATTAGATTTTGTATTTGTGAACTGTACTCGCTTGTATGTATTTTATCGAATAATGGCTTTAGACGTGTTGAATGGGTTTGTTCTGTTATTTCCCAAAGCTTGGTGTAAGATGCCTGAAGTGAGGTGGAGGTTATCTGTTGGCCTTGTATTGACATGAAGTTATTTTTGAGAGTACATTCCGGTTCCAAATAAAGCAAACCCGATCCTCTTAGTGTAAATTGATTGATATCTTTCTTACACACAGCTGTTGTTTGAGTTGCAGTGGGTAATGCGTAAATCCATTTATTCGGGTGATGGAGAGGGATCCAAGCATTGGTGGCCTTCATTTGTTGAACTGGGCAGTCAGCGTTACTTTCGTTGTGAAATAATTTTATTTCGCAGGCGCATATTGGTGAGCTTGACTCATACCGGATCCGTACCTTGGAACACACAAACCTATCTTCTTTGATGACGTCGCATAAGTTAAGTTCAGTTTTATCAATAGTAAAATACTGACGACGGACAACATTGACAGCCAAAATGGAAGAGCATGGTTTTATTGATAATAAGGTATCGTTGATCCAATTTGGTACTGGTATAAGGTTGAATACTGAAAACTGGTCACGCTCAACTAATGGCAAGTTAACGCGAAATATGACGGTGGAGAAAATTCGGTAGATTCTTTCTTCGTATAGTTCTTTACTGACGTTATGTATCTTGTTGTATACTTGCGATATTTGTTGGTCGATTTGGTCAAATTTCTTTTTTATTAGTCCTTGGTCTGCCTTCAGGATGTTCATAGTAGAGTCTACAATTGACGTTTGATTTCGTAACAGGCTGATCAGATGTGCCTCGTTTTGCTTAACTTGAGAAATCGTATTTGCCATCTCTTCTGCATATTTTGAGTCCAGTACGCCAAATAGTGAGTTTGCGATGTTTCCTACTAAATCAATTGCTCCCCTTTTGTGCCTTCTGCCGGAAAGTAGAGTGCTGCTCATATGCAATTCATTTCTGGTATGTTCAAACTATTTGACAAGGTTTTGACACGTCGATTTATCTTGCATGTCTTCACATAAACTGCTTAAAGCTCTGGTCCCGTTTGCAAACATTTCCGATTCGGACCAAATTAGTATTTGCCACTCTGTCAGTCATTCGTAGTAAATTAGTATTTGCCAGTCTGAAGATGAAATTACTGCTGATCCAATGGCTTCAAAATGTATGCCCAGCTGAGTTCCAAACTGCATGTTGTGAACTTGTGCTCCCAGAATTAATGGCAGTAATATTATTGAAACCAAAGCAGTCATGACATTAATAGGCATGGATACGCGCCTTCTTTTTGGATTCTCCGGGCTATTACTTTTATCCCTATCTTCATGGTCGGAAGCTTCATCGAATTCTGTGTTGCTAACTGGCAAAGGTGCTAATCGTGTAATGGGCCTTCTGCAAACCCCAGATGCTGTCTTCACATCAACCACTCGAACCAGACCATCATCTCCATGATGCACCTTCACTATCCTAGCTAACGGCCATCTCAAGGGGGGTGTGTTGTCTTCCTTCACTATGACCATATCGCCGGATTTAATGTTGGCACTCGGTGTTTTCCACTTGTGCCGATACTGTAATTCATACAAGTATTCCCGGGACCAACGTCGTCAAAACTCCCCCTTTAAGTAAGTAACCAATTTCCATCTGGTAAAAAGATTCATCTTTGTATGGTCAGAACTTATGTTGACCTGGGCATTTAGTGGTTCTCCAATCAGAAAGTGGCCAGGTGTCAATGCCGCCAAATCATTTGGGTTGTTCGACATGGGAGTAATTGGTCTTGAATTAAGAATGCCTTCAATTTCAATGACAATGGTGTCGAGTTCTTCATACGTCAACGATGCTGTTGCTACACTTTTGAGCAAAAGATTCTTTGCTGACTTCACCGCCGCTTCCCATAGACCTCCAAAGTGAGGTGCTCGTGGTGGTATGAAGTGAAACTTTATGCCTCTGGATGAACATCCTTTAATGATCTTACTTGCGGCCGAAGTTGCATAAATCGAATCTGATAATTCAGTAAGTTGATTTTTTGTGCCCACAAAATTAGCTGCATTGTCACTGTACAGCTCTCTACAATGCCCTCGCCTGCTCATGAGGCTTTAGTGCTCCTATGAAGGCTTCGGTAGTTAAGTCGCTAACTAATTCTAAATGAACAGCCGTAGTTGCGAAGCAGCAAAATACAGCAATGTATGCCTTTTGAGGTCTTTTCCCTCGTAACTTATAATGAACCCATAGCGGTCCACAAAAGTCGATGCCGGAGTTTATGAAAGGTCGAGCTTGCGTGACACGGGCTGATGGTAAGTTGCCCATAATTTGACTGAGCATGTGTGGTTTGGCTCTGGTGCATCGTATGCAGTGTTGGACTACTGATCGTGCTGCTGTTTTGCCTTTGATTGGCCAAAACCTTTGCTTTATATGGGATAAGAGTGCTTGAGGCCCGCAGTGGCGATTATTCTCATGTGTCATTTGCATTATTAACCTTGTAATTGGATCATTGTACGGAATCAGCATGGGATGTTTTGCATCATACGGAAGTGCTGATGATTTTAAACGTCCCCCTACTCTGATGATGCCGTTAGTATCCAGGAAAGGGGTGAGATTGCTATATTGACTGCTTCTGCTTACTTCTCCATGCTTTTTCATATGCTTCCAATCTTCATGAAAATCTGATCGCTGCATTCCACGTATAATAACTGCGAGAGCATGTTTCAATTCTTCTGGTGTTAAGTTAAGGTCTTGATGTTGTTTTATCTTTCTCGTGTGATGGATGAATCGTAGCATGTACGCTACAACCCTCTGGAGTGTTCGAAATGAACCGTTGTGGTTTATTTTGTACATAAATTGTGTTGACGTGTCATCTGTGGTTGTAGCTACGGTTACCCGATTTCGCTCCAAATCGTGCTTATTTGTAATAATAGTTATTGTGTTGGTTATATTTTTCGGCCAAACCTCCTCTCGTCCATGTAAATATATTGGCCCATAGAGCCATAAACTACTTGCTGCTAGTTTTGATGGAGAAAGACCTCGTGATAGAATATCAGCCGGGTTTTCCTTCGATTTAACGTGTCTCCATTGCTGAGCTATGGATAATTCCTGTATTGCGGAAATTCGATTAGCTACGAATGTTTGGTAAGCTGCTGATTGTGAGTTAATCCAGGCTAACACGATCTCTGAGTCTGTCCATAAGTAAGTGGGTGCATCTTCAAGTTTCAAGTCGCCCTTTACTCTTGATGTTAATTGGGCGCATAACAAAGCTGCGCAGAGTTCAAGACGAGGTAAAGTCTGGCGTTTTAAAGGAGCTACACGTGACCTTGCACATAGCAATCTCACCATTACTTGTCCGCTCTTGATGGTTGACCGGATGTACACAGCTGCGCCATATGCTCTTTCCGCGGCATCCGCAAAAGCATGAATTTGTGTGTTTGAGGGGATGTGCCCTTCAAAAACATGTCGTGAAATCTCTAAGTTATTTAAATGTTCTAACTCATTACGGAATGTCATCCATCATTTGTGGAGATTTTCTGGTAATGCTTCATCCCACTCCAATTTTGTTTTCCAAAGCTCCTGAATAAATATTTTGGCTGTGACTACCTCTGGTGCCAGTATTCCCAAGGGATCGAAGAGCCTTGCGAGATCTGATGTTACTGTTCGTTTAGTAACTTGCTTGATTTCTCCTGAATATACCTTCACACAAAACTTGTCATTTTTTGGCATCCATGTTAAGCCTAATGTTTTTACTTTTTTATCCTCCATACCGTCAAAATTAATATTGACTTCGTGTTCCTTCTCTGCAACACTTTGGAGTAATTTCGGGTAATTAGCATTCCATTTTTGTAGATTAAGACCATGTCTCTTTAATATGTGTTTTAGCTCTCGCTGAATTCTTAGTGTAACATTTAAATCATCATCCCCGCCAATTCCATCGTCCATATAGAAATTTTTAAGCAAAAATTGGCTTCCATATGGGTACTGAGCCATGTTGTCTTTTGCTATCTTTTCCAGACATTTTGTGGCTAAATATGGTGCTGATCGAGTACCGTAAGTGATGGTGTTAAGTTGATAATATTTGACTGGAGTAGCTGCGTCACGTCGCCAGATAATAATTTGAAACTTTCTGTCTTCTGGGTGTATGAGCATCTGACGTACCATTTTCTCAATATCCGTTGTAAATACGAGGCGTGGTAGTCGGAAGCGAAGCAATATTGAAAACAGCTCGCTTTGGATGTTGGGACCGGTGTACATCAAGTCATTTAGTGCCAAGCCGGAAGAAGTTTTTGTGGACGCATCAAAGACTACTCGTAATTTTGTAGTTAAACTATCAGGCTGCAATACACTGTGGTGTGGAATGAAGTAGTTTGGTTTGCAAAGAGACTTTATGTCTATTTGTGTCATGTGGCCCAATTGTTCGTATTCATCCATAAATTGTATGTACTGTGTTTTGAGTTCTGGTACCTTTGAAAGTCGACGCTCCTGTGATAGGAAGCGATTAAGAGCTGTTTCATGCGACTCACCTAATGTATCGGTACTATCGCAAAATGGGATTTTTACGACAAACCTTCCATTTTTATCAATGCTATGGTTCTGCGCAAAATGATTTTCAAACTGTCTTTCTGACACTGACAGAGTTTTGTCTACCGTCTTAAACTTTTCTAGCTCCCATAGTTGAGCGATGTCTTCTTCTAAGGTTGTTTCATTCTCCACACACATTCCACATGTTGCAGTAGTTGATTGATATTCCCCAATTTTTCCAGCAATAATCCAACCGAGTAACGTATTTTGTAATATGGGCAAATTCTTGGCTAATTTAATCTGTCCGTCTACCAATAATTGGTGATGGAACTCGGCACCCAACAAAATATCTATATTAGCAGGGCGGTTAAAACCTGGGTCAGCTAATGTAATATTATCAGGGATTTTCCAGTGATTGATGCTAATCAGTTGCGATGGCTGAGGTGAGATAATGTGTTTAAGAACAGCTGCTTCAAGTCTTGTAGCGTAATTGTTGAGTCTTGAGCAAAGCTCGACGTTGATTCGTTGATGGACGTTGGTGTTGCTTGATCCTATTCCACTAATAGAGATTAATGTTGGTGTTGTTGAAATACCAAGGCGTTTAACTAGGCGTTCACTTACCCGAGTCAAGAAGTGCTCTACATTGTATCTCCCTTCCGCCGGCTCTGATTTGGACAATGGCTGTACTAAGTAGTATATAGGTACTGGATGTGGTGTGTGTTGCTGCGCTTAATGATGAGGCTGCCTGGCAGACCTGTAACCTTGTAACCTCAGTTGAATGATTGTATGTAGCTTTTGGAGATTGTTTGCTTGTGTTTTGGTCGGAGTCTTTTAAATGCAGCAAGGTATTGTGCTTGTTGGAACACTTCATACAACTTCTTAAGCCACAATTTTTTGCATTATGTCCTGGCCTCAAACAGTTAACACAGTACCTTTGTTTTTGTACAAATTGAAGTCGTGCTGATGGTGACAACTTCAGGAATTCTGCGCATGCGAATAGCGGATGTCTTCCAAATTTGCACATTGCACAGAGTTCGTTGTTCCGCCTTTCAATGGTGATAGACGTGCAAACCTTTGTTTTTGTGTTTGATGATTTTTCTACCACTGCTTCCATTGACTGAAAGTTTCTCTCCAAAAACTCCAAAAATTCTTTGATTGTTGGAACTTCGCGTGGGTGTGATAGAGAGTGCTCGTAGCGGAGGCGGGTGGCCTGATCAAGTCTTTTTTAATAATAAATCTAGTAGCAGCGGATCCCAGGTTGATGTGTTTATTTGAAGATTCTGTAGTGCTAACAGACACTCTTGTGTTTTGTCATGTAATGACTTGTAATTATCGCTTGAAGTTCTGTTTGGCATATCGTCCAGCTCTTGTACTAGTTTGCTAACGAGTAATCGTTTGTTGTTGTAGCGATCTGTTACTATTGACCATGCTGCTTCAAAATTATCTCCTGTAGCAGCAAAGTGCTTGATAAGATTTGCTGCTTCTCCCAACAGATGCGTCTTGAGATACCACATTTTTTGAATGCTCGGTATCGGTTGTTGGATTATTAGTGAGGAGAATAAATCATGAAACTCCTTCCACTTCATATAATTTCCTTCAAATTTGGGAAGCGTTATCTTGGGAATTGGGACTGTCAGTGAGTCTGGCTGATTATTGTTGGGCATGGAGTAGACTTGATCATTTGTGTTATTTGCAGTGGTTTTAATTGCCGCCCGCAGCATTTTTTCCTACTGGATAAATCTATCCATATTATAGCCTTGTTTGCTTGCATCAGCACACAATTCTGAAATTTTATAATGCAAGTCTTCAATATTTTGCCATAAATTTGTGGCCGTTTTGGTGTCTTCACGTGTGAAGTCATCTTCTAAAAGGCGTTGCAAGGATGACATCATGGCGGCTTGCCTTCGCATGAGTTTGGCTAGCTCCTCAATTGGTTTTTCCGTTGCCCTTGATCCGGCTGCCTGACCGGGTGCTTGAATTTGTTGATTGTCAATAGATGTAATGATTTTCATTATTGACTTTTCGAAAATCTCCTTGTATTGTTGGACGATATTCATAATTGCGGTGTAATAGTCTTCCAAGAAGTACTGATGTTCCGGTTTTCGGGTTTCACTGAGGCGAATTGCATTGTCGTTGGTCTCGAATTCTGACCATTCCGCATCGAGTCGTCTTAATCTTTCTTGGAAATAATTTATAGAATCCTTTCTTGATGTAGGATCCTTTTTGAAATTTCGGATTATGGCTTCAATCCTTTTACCAATTTGTTTTTGTTTGCTGACCAACTCTTCGAAAGAGGCCATGATGTACTTCTTGTAGAAAAGATGGATGGCTTGGTTGATATTTTCAAGAATAAAAGTCCCTTACCACTGGTGGGGGAGACTAACGTATCCTTAAAACTCGTGGGTTGATGATTGTTGCGTGGTTTTTAGATAGCTAAATGTTTCTTACCACTGGTGGGGGAAAACATGAAGTATCTAAAGTTCGGGGTCACCAAAAAAACACCAAAAAAATGTTCAAAAAAGCACTTGAACTTATTGAGCGTAAAATTTGTTTTGCAACAATAGCACTTGAACTGTGTTGCTTTCTCTTAAATTCAAAGACATTGATTGCTTTCAAAATTAAGAGTGATTTTATTTGTGATTAAATCCAACATATACTAATATTACAATACGAATAATGCTTACTTTGCTAATAGTATGTTGAACTAAATAAATTTTAAGTTTAATGTCAATGAAACTTCCAAAATACATGAATAAGCGAACTTAATTAAAATTACAGTAAACAGCCAAAGAACAATAACATTAAGTATCAAGTTTCAATTATAAATACACCAAAGAATAAAAATTAAGCATTCAGTTTCAACTAACTAAACAAAATAAAAAGGTGTGCAATTCAATGAACCAAAACAAAAAGAAAAACGTATGCAAAAGTTCACTGAACTTAAAATAAATAAAAAACCAATTAATGTACTATGTATTAACAAATGGCGAAGAGTTAGTTTTTAGAAAAGTGCTCAGTTTTTTTTATCAAAAACAAGAAACCCTCCATGTTTATGGAGAAAATTTTTATAAAACTATAAATTATGTTATTGTAAATAAGATATTGTAATAACTTGGTTTTATAAAAATTGTACATACTTAAGGTGGAGGTACATAACACGCGTTACACGCGTGCGCGCGTTAAACGCGTTGTAAGCTTTTTACGCGTTACACGCGTCAAGTTACACAACACGCTTCATATTTGTTCATACTCAATCAGCTGGTAACAATATTTGCTTCATAATATGAGCGGAGTAGCCGCCATTTTTAAACATGACGCGTGAAAAGTTGAAAGTTAACGAACTTAAAGCGTTAGACGCGTTGCCGAATTTGAAAAATATTGTTATTATAAATTTTGTTTTTTCATTTCATGTGGCTTAAGTATACAAGGTTTGAATGCTTTCAATCATGATTTGGCTAAAGGGTACTGATGATTTGGTTAGCGCCAATGAAATGCAGGCATATACCTAGCTAAGCCAACAACAAACAATATAATATTAAAATGGTTATTTTGGAGAATATCTCGAATAACGAATTTGATAAATATTGTTATTATAAATTTTGTTTTTTCATTGCCTTATAAATACTTTCATTATCACCCAAAGGGCGATTAATTGTATAAAGGCGTAAAAAGAAAAAACAAAAAGACGCAAGTCAATTATAATTGTTTGTTGTGTTGTGATTGTACAAAAGCATTCTAAAGCTATTTATACTTTTGTGTTTTTGTTGATTACAAATAGAAAAATATGATTGAGTTCTGTTTGAATTCTCATATATTGTTTGTAGTCTGTGGCTTAAGTATACAAGGTTTGAATGCTTTCAATCATGATTTGGCTAAAGGGTACTGATGATTTGGTTAGCGCCAATGAAATGCAGGCATATACCTAGCTAAGCCAACAACAAACAATATAATATTAAAATGGTTATTTTGGAGAATATCTCGAATAACGAATTTGATAAATATTGAAAATACTCTAGTTCAACTGTTTTTGACAGAAGTCTACAACGTGCTGACGCGTGTAACGCGTGTTATGTACCTTCACCTTTATTCTATATATGGTAGTTCCAATGGATTTGAACTGTCTCGAATTCTTTTCCGGATACGTGCAATTTGTGTGTGTGTGTTTTTTTGTTGTTCTTTTATTTATTTCTAACAAAATGTACGCTTCTTTAATTTTTTAAACAGTTTTTGGCATGCAGGTATGTATATTTACGGAAATATGTACTACAAATAAAATGCAACACTGTGACATAAACAACACCTAGATGTTGTAAACCATAATTACAAAATAAATTAATCTTGTATAGTCTCAACCACACAACATTTAAGTATATAAGTATATACTTAAGTAAACCATATTCGGGGCATAATTTAAAACAAAATTATTGATATTTGTAACACGCAGGGTCTTAAATTAATTTTTGCAGTTGTCACTAAAATTATTTGAGGAATTCAGAATATATTTAAGATTTACTTGGACCACTCTTATATCGAGTTTTCCATCAATAATAGGAGAATAAAACTTCCAATTCATATTGTGCTACCTTTGATCGATAGCAAATGAAAGTGTACGAAAATCGCACGGGAGGCTATATTCCGGGAGACTTTCAGAAAAAAATTATAGATCCAGCAAACTTTCAAAAAATAAAAACATCGCTGAAAATACTTTTTTTGTATTAAAATTACCATTTTCGTTCGTAGTTGGCGGAAGTGGGCTCTCGCATTTCTAAAAGATTAAAATGATTTTTGAAAGTCTCACAAAATATAACCTAAGTATACATCAATCATTTGTGTGTAATATGTAAAATACAAGAAAAGTATTTTCAGTAATTTTTTGAAAGTGCTGGATCTATAATTATTTTTTTGATTGCAAGTAGCCTAAGGTATGGTCACCGGAGCCCTTGTGTGTTATGATTTAAGACCCTGCATGCTACAAATATCAATACTTTTACTTTAAATTAATTAATTTATACATATAAAATTAATGCATTCAATTCAGCAATTTTTTATTCAGCACATGTTTACATTTTCATCCTGCGTGTGTTATACCCCTATAAATAAAATAATGGATAAATGGAATACAATAAAAAACAACACCATGATCATACGTTCTAAATTCTTAGATATTTTAAAATTCTGTCTATATTGAGAACAATTACTTCTTTTACAACAAAAAATTATACAACCAAATATTTGGTATGCCCATGGGATGAGATATTAAACACTATGAACAGACATCACGCTAAAATTAAATTTACGTTAGAAGTTGAATCAAGAGGAGAAATTGCTTATCTGGATACTAAACTATATAGGAAAAATAATACTATAACTTTTGACTGGTATTCATAAAATATTTCATCAAGCAGAATTATTAACTTTAATGCCAATCAACTGAAAAACCAAAAATTTCATCCAGAAAGTTCTTGACATTAGTGACCATCAATTCCACACACCCAACATTCAAAAAATAACTAAAATATTAAAAGCTAATAGTTTTCATGTAAATTTAATACAAACTCTAAAAAAAATAGTGAACACGGTAACCCTAACAAAGATAAAAAACATTTTTACAGCATGAATTAAATACCTGGCCTTCACACAAGAGAACAATTTTAAGCTGGCACAATTTTTATTCTTCTGAGCACACACGATGATTTTTTAAGACATGTCTTTTTTTATTTTCTTTTAAAGTTGCTCCCAAAATCATGTCACATTTTCATGATGATTTTTAAAACATGTCTGTTTCTTCACTGTTGTTGTAACAAAACTTTTATTTGACAGCCAGAGTTGTTTTTTTTTTGCTTTATCTTTAATTCCTTTTATTCGTATAAACTGGGCGCCAAAAACGGAATTTAATAACGTGAAGTAAAATATTAAAAAAAAAATGTGAATTTACTTTAAAAAAAAATCAAAAGTGGGTGCTGTACAGAAAAACCGCAAAGATAGCAATCGAGGTAAAACTAGTTGAACAAGTTTGTGACTTGATGGAAGTGGCGATTGAAAATTCCATTCTCGATGATATTGAGGATGAAGAAATTGGTTTGATTTTGGTAGAATGCTTGGAAGGTGCAAGCCAATTAAGAAAGAAAAGAAGTGAGTGGGTGAAGCAATGGCGGAGATGCAGAATGGAGCGAGATACATTTTCGTTTCTCATGAACGAACTCTTGGGTGATAAGTCGTCTTTTCTGAACTATATCAGAATGAGCCGAGAGACATTTAATTTGATACTCGCAAAAATCGAAGGTGATATAATAAAACAAGATACCATCATGAGAGAAACGATAACTCCAACAGAGAAACTGGCAGCCACACTCCGATACCTCGCTACTGGAGAGTCCTTCAAAAGCACAAATTATCAGACGAGACTATCGGAAACCCCTCTTTGTCGTGCAGTTCCGGAAGTATGCCAGGCAATTTGGAATAACTTTAAAAATTAATATTTAAAGGTTTGTAAGTAGGTATATGAAAAATAACTTATTTTATTGTGAATGTAATACTTTGGTTTATTATTTTGAAATTAAAATGTAACAAGTTAAATTATTATAAGTACATTAAATGAATTAAATTCGTCTTTTATTAAAATATAACTTTAAAAAGTATATACCATTAGCTGAAATCATTTCACTATCTATATTTTATATAAAAACATTTAATATTATATAGGTTTGTACTTCATATTTGTGCTAAATTATTCAATATTATTTGCGGGTTAAGATCTGAATTGTTGTGTCACACATTTTTGTCACCGTTTTATTATTAAAGTTAATATTACATTTTCAAGATTGCCTGAAGATGCTATCTAATTATTCACAAAATGTTGAAAATAAATGAATAATTGTATAAATTTTATAAAAACTAGATCTTAAGATGCAACAAATATTAAATAATTCATAAAGAGATCGAGCAAAATACATATAAATATGTACATATATTAAAAAAAATTTATATAAAATAATGACTAGCACTTCCTTCGCTATTTGTGTTTAAACTTATTAAAAGTAAATAAATAACTGTAGTGTATTGAAAGGCCTGAGTTCTTTTTGTAACTGACTTTATTAGTGTCTTATTAAATCTTAAAACTAATTAACATTAAGAGTAGTTCAATGAGAGAGCACAATGTTATTTAAATGCAATGTTACATACAAACAATGTTAAACATACATAACAATAACTTAAAGCGCTTCTTGAATATTTGGTTTTAAAATTAAATATAAAGTTCAAATTTAAATTCAAAGTTTAAAATTAAATATAAATAAAAATATAAAAAAACGAGATCTTAAGATGCAACAAATATTAAATAATTCATAAAGATATCGAGCAAAATACATATAAATAGGTACATATGTTAAAAAAAAAAAATAATATAAAATAATGACTAGCACTTCCTTGGCTATTCGTATTTAAACTTATTAAAAGTAAATAAACTTAAAGCACTTTCTTGAATATTTTCTTTTCAAATTAAATATAAAGTTCAAAACTAAATTCAAAGTTTAAAATTAAATATAAATAAAAAATACGGCACTTTTTGGATATAACAGTGGAATTAGAAATCTTCATCTTCAAATACACCAATCATCGACTGTTCTAAAATATCAGGTGCATATGATTATGATAGACTGTTGCCCTCTGAAGTTTACGTACAGTAAACTATGTAAAAATTCTACATATTTATATCTATTTGAAAAATTTTTATCTTTAATAATAGAATAAAACTATTTTTTCTTATTATTAGTTTCCATCAGCAAAAAGTAAATGGGAAGCTATTGCAGATAACTTTATAATAAAATGACAGTTTCCCCATTGTCTTGGCGCATTAGATGGCAAGCACATCGCTTTCAAATTCCTTAGAAGAGATGGTTCTTTCTATTATAATTACAAGGGGACGAATAGTATAGTTTTACTTGCCCTAGTAGATGCAGATTCGCGATTCATTTATATAGATGTTGGTTGCAATGGGCGAACTCATGATGCAGAAGTTTTGCTACAAAGCGACCTGAAAAAAATAATTGATGATGCTGAAAATCACTTCCCAGCAGATAGCGTAATGGAAACGGAAGAATGCTGCCATACGTTATAGTCGGTGATGGCGCTTTCCTCCTCCATATTATGAAGCCCTACTCTCATAACACCACTAAAATTGAGAGGCAAATATTCAACCTTCGTCTAGCACGAGCTAGAAATGCTGTTGAACGGGGGCACAGAGGAGTATTTGACCCAAAAAGGTGGCCAAAATTATTAAGCGTATTTTTTGTTTTTAAAGTTTAACTTTTTTGATAGTTTTAGCTTTAGTTTGATAGAAAAAATTTAGTGGCAGGTTATTATTGGGTTAGTGTTATTTTTCTCAGGTGTGCAGGGAACCTAAAATCGGAGGTGCTTTTAACACGCGGCTGACCAGAGTCCTATCTGGTGCCACGGGAACCAGTAGCCCCTAGGACGTGTCCTAGACTGGTTATTGGTGAGGCCCCTTCGGGGATCACGTGGTGGCTGTGGTTAAAACCCAAAGATACGCGGGGATAGGTATGGGCTGGATGAGTGTGTCTTCAATCATGGGCTAGTGGCATGATGTAGATGTTCTCTTCAGGCCATATATCTCTAGGTGCTGTTGCTATTCGACAGAGCTGCTCTAATGGTTACGGTAGGTGAAGCCTCAGGTCAGATGGGGGCAAAATTTCCACTGCCGTGCCATTTGGGTAGTAGGAGGTTAGATAGCTCCAAGCATCTTAGCAAGGTGTCTGTACATGGTTCTGCAGCCTGTACGGAACTTGCTACCATGTTGTCCCTGTCAGGGGCACATGTTAGTTGGCGCTCCAGTCATGTGCCTTTGGCGGGGGCTACTGGGGCGGTGGTGAACGTGCTTTATTCACCCTTGTGCAATAGTGCACCGTCAGGTTAGGCCTTCGGGCAGGTACTGACGTGAATCTTTTGCAACTCTGTACTTTACTCTAATAGCAACTGAAATTAAATTAAGATAGTCGAACTATTGTTGTTGTTTGCATACAGGGAAATAAAACATAGCTTTTTATGGATGTTACAATGTCCCCCTTGTCAAAATTATAATTTATCCAATATTAAATATTAAAAAAATTGGTCTCGTAGCTTGGTTTCCTATAAGGGATAAACAACCAAATAAACAAAAACATATTCACTTTTAATATTTATTTTATATTATTAAATACTCATCACATGAAAAAATTAAACTAATTAAAAAGTTCAAATTATGATCATGTCATACATATTTCATCATGGGCGGCATCCGATCAGGAAGAAGTAGTTTAATAGTATCTCATGAAAAAGGATTTTTTTATCTTTCGTGTTTTTTGTGTATTGCAGCTTAAAAAAGGGTCACTGCTCAAAAATAACCTATTTAGAATATCATTTCCATGTTATCTCTCAAAGTTGCAAAACTCTCATAGTAAGAATTCTGCGCATATATATGTGTATTTTTCAAAGTGCATTTTCCCCTTACTTAGTTAACAACCTGATACTTGGGTGCATTTTTTATTTATCTATAACGTTTTTAAATGTAATTTTGATTTGTAATGCTTTTAAATTAAGTATGTACATATCTAACTATATTTTCAAAAGAAATAAAGTGTCCTGTAGTGCGATTCAGTAACTTTTAAAGACTGAATAGTGGTTAAATATAACAACAACTAGTGTGGTTTGCACTAACCATTGTGCGATTCACTAACTTCGTTTTAACATCTTTGTTATAATTTGATATCAAGTGGCATCTCTGTTACAATAAGAGAAAAACACAAAGAGGAACAGAAAAAAAACAAAAGAATTTGTGTCGACCAAGCAGTGTATAATAATATATTTTCATGAATTACTTTAATTATGATTAATAAAAGTAAAATTCTATAAGAAAATAATATAAATGACATTGTATATCCAAATATTTTTATAATTTTACGTATTTGCTGCAAAATAACAACTTGCCCTCTTTGCAAAAGAGTACGTGCTTCTACTGAACAGCTGACTTGAATCGTTTCGTTAACCACACAAAAATTACTGCCGTTAAGATAACGCCAGTGAATGTGGTTAAAAATGTTACTGAATAGCAAAACCTTTAATTTTGCTGTTAAAATTTTTAACCAACTCAACAGTCTTTAAATAAAGTTACTGAATCGCACTACTGGAGACGATCAAGTCTTATATAGACCGCAGGTAACAAAAACAGTTTAATAGGTGTGTATGCGTGTGGACTTATAATTATTCCTGATAATAAGATAGTTAGTAAATTTGAATTTATGAACTAAGAACTGAATTTTAAGAAATTCCTTTTTAAGGGCGTTTAATCCATCACATTGTTAGTTGTTAAAAGTGATTTAAATAATATTTCACATCAATAATTCGAAAAACAAAAAAGACAATAAAGTATAAGAAAAAGTGCCTTATGAGCAAAAATAGAAAGAAGATATAATTTAAAAAAAATCATCAAAAATAATGGCGCAAACTTGCGCAAACTTTTTTTTCTTTTTTCTTAACCCATTCTTGCCCGGTACCTGAAAACATTAACCAATTTCAACGAAACTTTGTGCACATCGGTTTTTAGGCCTAACTAAGATATATTTTAAGTTTGCAAAAATGGAACGACTGGTTTTTGAAATTTGAGATGGTAAGTTTACCTACCATTGGGCAAATATGTTTAGTAATTTCGGAATAATACACAAAAATTTAGTCAGTTATATAATTAATATTTTCGTAAAGATATTTATTGAAAAGCAAATAATTAATGAAAATTGTTGTAAAAGGAACGTAAATTCAGCATAAAAACTTAAATTTTATATTTTTTGAATTCTATTACATGTACTTTGAGTAAGTAGAAAAGCATTTTTGATGTAAACGTACATTACATATTTGTCATTCTTTGGTGTATGGGTATGACAAACCACACAACGCCTTGGGTTTCCAGAACGTCTTGAAATTCAGTGAATTGTTTTGTTAAAGTTTGGCAATTGAGATGAATGGCCTGTTGATGATGGCAGTTGTTGGCTTCCGGAAGTTGTTGTACTGGTCAGCAGTTCATTTACAAAAGCTGCACGAAATTGTAGTTGGGACAATGGCTTTGTTTCCTCTTTAGTTAAAACTAATACATGTAGTTTCCGTGCGTTTACCATCATATTTCCAAGCAAATTAATAAACAACGGCCACCACCATTTTTCGGATCGTACGGCAATTCTATAGTTCGCCAACGAATTGTCATGTAAGTCTACTCCAACCATATACTTGTTATATTATATTGCGCAATGGAATGGGGAAGTTTTACATTAATATGCGTTTTTGTTGCTCTATCATAGCGTTTTGTGTTTGACTTTTATCAACGGTGCTGTGATTTGTCAGAACAGTGACAAGTGCGTTGTCTCTCCAGCGTATGGCCAATACCCCATTTGTTCGATCAAAAAGAGATGTACTATCGCCCTTTGTCATCCTCTCTGGTAGTTCGGCTCCACCGATTCTATTTCGTCGGACGGTTCCTATTGAAATATATTAATAGAACTGTATGTAGTAGAAACTTTACGTACTGTATGTAGTAGAAAACACATTACCTGTAGCAAAAAACGTTTGGTGGTTAGAAAACACATCAGGTGGTATGACGTGAAAGAGTTGTCAAAATATATAGTATGGCAGGATGGAAATTCTACAACTTTCAACAAACTTAGAACAGTATCAGCTCCTAATCCAATGGTTTTATCATAATTTGATGACGAGCCCCCATAGAGTTTTAAGTTGTAAAGGTATCCGTTTGATGAAGTCAAGCACCATGCCTTAAATCCAAAACGAATGGGTTTTCCTTTTATAAACATTTTACAAGAATGTCTTACGAATTATGGAATCATTTCTTCATCAATTGATAAATTATGAGCAAATACCCCAAATTGTATGAAACGTTTGTTGCATAAATCTACCAGAGGTCTTACTTTAGCAAATTTGTCTCTTGAATCAATATTGTTGTTGTCAGATAAATGAATGTATCGTTTTATCATTTCGACACGATTTCTTGAAAAGGCATTAGCAATTATTTCTACGCCGAAAGATGGGTCCTTCGACCAGTATAGTTTCCATTCTGGTACTTTGTGATAGCCGGTAAAAAACAAAAATCCATCATGCGGCTCAACAGTAAACGTAACATTGCACTGAGAGGCGTATATATTAGTTTCTTCAACAATCATATGAAACAGTTCATCATCAAAAAAAAGATAAAATAGTTCTATTGGGGACTTTCCGCTTGGCTTTTCTACAACTCCACGAACGCGGTCTTCTTCAATATTCACCGGTGTTTTATCAAATGATGGTATTTTTTTGGTCCATTTGGATGTTTTCAATGTAGTTGTAGATTTATTTCGCTTAGCGGAAGGCTCCTCACTTGCATTATTTTTGAATTCGTCACTCGAACTATATTGAAGTTCAACTGTGCCAGCAATCTCAACATCAGTTGGAACATTTTCATCCAAAGCATTATCGTCAATATGCTCTTCATCGGAAACATCGTCTGCGTCAGGTGGAATGTACCCAACATTGACGTTTGACGAAGATGCTATTTAATCATCTTCATTTTCTAAAATTGCAACCAGTTCTTCTAGTTTTAAATACTTTTTTGATGGCATTTTAATAATAAAATATAACTTTTTTTCAGTTTTTATACACTAGCACTTCTTTCCATAAGAAATCAAAAGTCAGACTGAGCACTTGTTACAAAAAATTCACTGCTGTATACTAAAGCAGCCAGTAAGAGATATAAAGGGAATTTCCCGTTTTAAATAAAATTTAATACCAATTACAGGGCTGTTAGGTATTTTTCTATGGAAAACTTCAAAATTTTTAACAAAATTCGTCAAAATCGTCACGAACATTCAACAAAATCGTCATAAAATCGTCAAGTAATTTAAACGTTAGAAATAAAAAACAAATGTAATTTTTTATTTGGAAAACTTTTTTTATTGTACAAAACAAAAAGTTCAACAGTTTCTATTCAAAAAATTAAAAATTATTTTGAAATTAAAAGTAATATACATATATACATATGTATATGTATATACCCATGCATATACAAGTTAACGAATATACTTTTTCGTTAACTGTACGGGATCTTTAATATTTTAGTTTTGATACGTTGCTATGTTGATTTTTTATTGAATTATTAATATTATGAGAAATTGTATAAAAGTAAATAAATGTAAACCGTTAAGGTACTCTTTAAAGTTGAAACTTCAATGTACTCTCTGATTGATTTTTCTACTCAATATTTTAATTTGGATTTTTTGCTAAGTTGATTTTTTTTTATTGAGTTATTAATATTTAAAGTGATTGTAGAAATTAAATAAATGTAAACCGTTAAGGTACTCTTTTTTTAAGTTGAAACTTCAATGTACTCTCTAATTGATTTTTCTACTTTTTCGTATTTACTTTCTTAGCCTAACTCATTTATAAAAATAGAATACTTATTCATTATTAATTCTGATTTTAATTGAACTTATTGCTTTGAACAATTTTGTTAAAAATTGGAATTCTTAAGCAAAAACATCAAGTCTAAAAGTAAATATTTGAATATAAAAAATGTTTAGTAAAAATTTAAATAGTTCAAATGGAAAAATTTTAAAACAAAATTTTTGTTTAATAAAATTCTACATAGTAGAAAATAATTTTAAAAAAATATTAGAAGACTTCAAAGCTAAAAATAAAATTAAAACATGTGAAACAAAAAAATTTATAAGACTTTATGCTAAAATTTTAAGGACTTAATACAGATTTTGAACATTTAAAATTCTACATAGTAGAAAATAATTTTAAAAAAATATTAAAGCACTTCAAACATAAAAATAAAATTAAAACATGTGAAACAAGACTTATGTTGAAATTTTAAGGAACTAAAATACAGATTTTGAACATTTAAAATTCTACATAGTAGAAAATATTAAAAAAAAAAATATATTAAAACACTTCAAACATAAAAATAAAATTAAAACATGTGAAAGAAAAAATTTATAAGACTATGTTGAAATTTTAAGGAAATGAAATACAGATTTTGAATATTTAAAATTCTACATAGTAGAAAACAATTTTAAAAAAATATTAAAATACTTCGAGCTTAAAAAATTGAAAACTGAAAAATTTCATAATTAAAGCGCTTTCAATTAAAACTTAAAGCAAAAATAAAAATAGGTAACTATTTAAATATTTCGCAAAAATTGAACTATTAAAATTTAGGTTTATATTGAAATAAAAATACAATATTAAAGAAACAATTTAGAAACATTTTGCAAATAAAAACTACTTTCAACTGAAATAAAATGTGAAATAAAATATAGAAATTTAAAAGAAAAGGTGTTTTACTTCCCCTGGAAAAAACCATTCCCTTATTAATTGGCGCCCAACAAGGTAACCCATTCTTCGGATTTTTAAGAGTCTTACAACGGTAAAATGCTGATGCGGGATGAAAACTTTGAGTAATAAAAAAAAATAAAAAAACAAAGAATGAGCATTTGAAACAACGGGATTTCCATCATTAACTTTAAACCAGCTTAAACAGAAAATGTATGCCAAGAAAAAATAAAGTGATAAAGTAGTACGATCAAAGGCTAGACAAAAATATCAACAGTTTTTGGAAGAACAACAGCGAACAAATGAACGCAACAAACAACTAGTTCAGATGTTGGAACGTATTGAACAACAAACGGAATTATTGAACCCCAAAAGTGAGCGGCTTAGAATGATGAAATCACAATATGAGATGTACTGTGCTAAACTTGTCCATTCACAAACAAGAAGATTTATACAAAACTCAATAAGCCCAATGACACAAATGATGCACGCACCTTCCACACAAACCATACAGGTTACAAAACAGCACCCCAACTTACCTTGAAGTTGATAGTTATGAAATTAATGACACACACGCTACAGAAATATATTATCCATATCGGACAAACGATTTAGCATCGTATTTTGAAATCAGATTCGGAAAATATGCAAATGATATCCGCAGAAACGCCTACACTGCCAAATTTTGATACAACATTAGTAAATGGTTTTAGAAATTTAAATGATGCCCTTCCAAGCAAGTGCAACGATTGGAAACATATTCGCCAAATAATTAAACAATCATTAATGACTATATAATTCCGGAAAACAACATATAGCACAAACAAAAAATTTACTTTATTACCTAATAACAAACAGCTTTCAGAATTTAAAGAGACGGCCAATTTAGATACTACGCCATCATCTACATTTGAGGACATACCAAATTTAGCCATGATGCCGCATAACTTTCGTAATTTAAGCGTATTACCAAATTGAGAACCGGATTGTTCACAAGGACAATATCCGTTAAGTTGTTAGCTATATTTTTAATATAAATTCAAAATTAACTTAAACCTTCGATTCAGCTTTTAATTTTATTATAGAAGATTATCTAAATTTAGTATTTACAGTCATAATCAGCAACAATTTTTGATTAGAGAATTTTTGTATTTTTTTACATATACCTTAACTATTAAATTTGTATAAATTAAATTTGAATTAACTAAATTCTTAATTAAATCGGAGAAAATATTTATTTATTATTATTATTGAAATTTATTTATTTTTGCCAGTCGAGGACGACTGTTTTGAATGGCGGGAGAAGTTAACGAATATACTTTTTCGTTAACTGTACGGGATCTTTAATATTTTAGTTTTGATACGTTGCTATGTTGATTTTTTATTGAATTATTAATAATTCATTATTAATTCTGATTTTAATTGAACTTATTGCTTTGAACAATTTTGTTAAAAATTGGAATTCTTAAGCAAAAACATCAAGTCTAAAAGTAAATATTTGAATATAAAAAATGTTTAGTAAAAATTTAAATAGTTCAAATGGAAAAATTTTAAAACAAAATTTTTGTTTAATAAAATTCTACATAGTAGAAAATAATTTTAAAAAAATATTAGAACACTTCAAAGCTAAAAACAAAATTAAAACATGTGAAACAAAAAAATTTATAAGACTTTATGCTAAAATTTTAAGGACTTAATACAGATTTTGAACATTTAAAATTCTACATAGTAGAAAATAATTTTAAAAAAATATTAAAGCACTTCAAACATAAAAATAAAATTAAAACATGTGAAACAAGACTTATGTTGAAATTTCAAGGAACTAAAATACAGATTTTGAACATTTAAAATTCTACATAGTAGAAAATATTAAAAAAAAAATATATTAAAACACTTCAAACATAAAAATAAAATTAAAACATGTGAAAGAAAAAATTTATAAGACTATGTTGAAATTTTAAGGAAATGAAATACAGATTTTGAATATTTAAAATTCTACATAGTAGAAAACAATTTTAAAAAAATATTAAAATACTTCGAGCTTAAAAAATTGAAAACTGAAAAATTTCATAATTAAAGCGCTTTCAATTAAAACTTAAAGCAAAAATAAAAATAGGTAACTATTTAAATATTTCGCAAAAATTGAACTATTAAAATTTAGGTTTATATTGAAATAAAAATACAATATTAAAGAAACAATTTAGAAACATTTTGCAAATAAAAACTACTTTCAACTGAAATAAAATGTGAAATAAAATACAGAAATTTAAAAGAAAAGGTGTTTTACTTCCCCTGGAAAAAACCATTCCCTTATTAATTTACATACATAGATAACATTAACAACGTTGTTTTATATTTTTTATTTTAATACTAATCGTACAAATTATCTGTTCCGTGTTTTTTTTTAGCAAACTTTTTGTAATATTTGCACTGAAACAATCTGAAGAACTAATTTTTAAATAATCTTTTGCAAACAAAATTCCTTCAATTGTTTTTGTTTCCAGAGCATTTCTGATTTTTGTTTTATTTAAATTTATTTGACTAAAAATTCGTTCAACGTTAGCTGACTAATTTCGTAAAACCATTAAATTATTAATAAAACTACATAAGTTAGGGAATGCAGGTTTATTATTTGACAACTTCATTACTTGTATTTTTTTCCAAAAGATATTTATATCAGCAACTTTTTCATCAAAATTTATAAAACTTAGTTCTCGTATTTCATTTTCTCTTGACTGGTATCTCCCTTTAGGTACCAAATTAGGAAAAAATTTTAGTAAAGGAAGCAAAGAAGTATTTTTGTTTAGAATAATGTAATGAATTTCCAAAGTCGAATATTTTTTTATTTGAATGCATAATTCAACATAGAATGATACACAATTATCAACAAATTGATTGTGAGCTTTGACATTAATGGAAAGTTGAGAAGTTTTTTTCTTTAACATAAAGTTCAAGATAGACTTCTTCCCTAGTCACAAAATTTTGAGTGTCAACAAAATTAATTTCATTGAAAAATTTTTGTTTAACATAATCTTCTTTTAAAAAATTTGTTAAGATTATTTTAAAAAGTTTTGACATATCACTGTGCATATTATGAATTTGAACACCTTCACTTTGAAAAGTTCTATTTATATTATTTATAACGTTAAGAATATATTTTAAAAAACAAAAATACAACTCATTTATATCATTTAAAAAATCGTCAAAATGCAGTGACTTCCATTTAAAAAACCGTCAATCTTCATTTTACTGATTTTTCTCTAAAAAACGTCAAAATGACGTAAAATCGTCACATCTAACAGCCCTGACCAATTAGGCAACAGAAATAGTAGGCTTGCTTTAGCGATTTTATGAAATTTTGCCTAATTAGCCACACACTTCTGCCCATTGGTAAGTAAAATTACCACAACGAAAGGTGATAATATTTCAAGCATTTTTTCATACTAATTGAAGATGTTTTTATACATAATAAAAGTAATGAGGGTTATTGCTTAGAAACAGTTGACTATTGGACAATTTAATATTTTACATAATTTTTATACTTATCTCAAAATATGCATTTGCAAAACTCACGCGAATAAAAGACGCTAATCTAAATTGTATTTAAAAGAAAAGTCCACTTTTGTATATGCTAGATCTAACAGGCCTTTTAAAGTGCTGGTAAGTGAAATTACCGGCTGGGCAATAATGGGTTAAATTAGAGATCTCATATTTTATTGTGGTATATAACATTATTTGTAGAATAGTTAACCTCAATTTCAAAAAACGTTTCCTTTTTTTTTGGTAAGAATTTATATACATATATATGTATGTATAATTTTTTTTTATAATTAATATTTTTAAAATAAATATTTGAGATAATTTTTTCTTTTTAAATATTAAAAATAGCTGCTTATGGAATCTTTCAGGTAAAAAAATCAATGCAATACCTCTATTCGCCACAAAAAATATCATATAAATATTTTGAAATCGAAAAAATTCAATAAAAACGCATGCAAGTTTCTTCACTTTCCTGACTTTAATAGTGTCCCACAATACAAATCTTAACTTACAATCTTCAAAATGCACGATATGATGTAGAATTTTGTTTTCTATCGATCTGCGTAATTACTTCTTAGGATTTCATCAAATTAATTTTTGCCTTTTTGGCCAGCTTTTTGGGTCAAATACTCCTCTGTGGGGCGTTTGGAATAATGTCTAACAGGTTTAGAATTTTCCAAACAAAAATGAATTTGTCTGTGGAAAAGGTTGATTTTGTCACCAAAACTTGTTGCGTTTTGCATAATTTATTATGTCAGAAAAACGAGAACTACTTAATTGGATCATTTTCTACTGAAACCGAGTCTGTCAAACTGGATTCAACTAGCACGGGCAAAAATGGAAGGGGTGCAGCAAACACTGTTCGGCAAGGCTTCGAAGAATACTTTAATAATGAGGGCAAATTATCTTGGCATTAATAATTAAAACATAATTCAGAATTTATTTTGCTGTCTTCTTGTTTCTTAATAGGGATGCAACAAATTGAATTTTAATCCATTGAAACAAGTGCGTTGTCTCTCCAGCGTATGGCCAATACCCCATTTGTTCGATCAAAAAGAGATGTACTATCGCCCTTTGTCATCCTCTCTGGTAGTTCGGCTCCACCGATTCTATTTCGTGGGACGGTTCCTATTGAAATATATTAATAGAACTGTATGTAGTAGAAACTTTACGTACTGTATGTAGTAGAAAACACATTACCTGTAGCAAAAAACGTTTGGTGGTTAGAAAACACATCAGGTGGTATGACGTGAAAGAGTTGTCAAAATATATAGTATGGCAGGATGGAAATTCTACAACTTTCAACAAACTTAGAACAGTATCAGCTCCTAATCCAATGGTTTTATCATAATTTGATGACGAGCCCCCATAGAGTTTTAAGTTGTAAAGGTATCCGTTTGATGAAGTCAAGCACCATGCCTTAAATCCAAAACGAATGGGTTTTCCTTTTATAAACATTTTACAAGAATGTCTTACGAAATATGGAATCATTTCTTCATCAATTGATGCATAAATTATGAGTAAATACCCCAAATTGTATGAAACGTTTGTTGCATAAATCTACCAGAGGTCTTACTTTAGCAAATTTGTTTCTTGAATCAATATTGTTGTTGTCAGATAAATGAATGTATCGTTTTATCATTTCGACACGATTTCTTGAAAAGGCATTAGCAATTATTTCTACGCCGAAAGATGGGTCCTTCGACCAGTATAGTTTCCATTCTGGTACTTTGTGATAGCCGGTAAAAAACAAAAATCCATCATGCGGCTCAACAGTAAACGTAACATTGCACTGAGAGGCGTATATATTAGTTTCTTCAACAATCATATGAAACAGTTCATCATCAAAAAAAAGATAAAATAGTTCTATTGGGGACTTTCCGCTTGGCTTTTCTACAACTCCACGAACGCGGTCTTCTTCAATATTCACCGGTGTTTTATCAAATGATGGTATTTTTTTGGTCCATTTGGATGTTTTCAATGTAGTTGTAGATTTATTTCGTTTAGCGGAAGGCTCCTCACTTGCATTATTTTTGAATTCGTCACTCGAACTATATTGAAGTTCAACTGTGCCAGCAATCTCAACATCAGTTGGAACATTTTCATCCAAAGCATTATCGTCAATATGCTCTTCATCGGAAACATCGTCTGCGTCAGGTGGAATGTACACAACATTGACGTTTGGCGAAGATGCTATTTAATCATCTTCATTTTCTAAAATTGCAACCAGTTCTTCTAGTTTTAAATACTTTTTTGATGGCATTTTTTTTTTTTTTTTTTTTTTTTTTTATTTATTTATTGGTTTACTTCCTGTACAACAAGAATTGATCTTATATTTATAGTACAGGAACGGAATGCGTTATACATAAAAGCGTTTGCAATAATTAAAAAGGTACTAAAAAAATATACTTATATGTATAGTACATAGAAAATTGCACATAATGTAAAAGAATTAACTACAAAATTTTATTTAAAAGAGTTGACTACAAATTTTTTGAAATTATTAGCATTGCTGTTTAGTTGCTGACATAGTGGAAGATTATTCCAAAGTCTAGCAGAATGTACATAAAATTGCCATTCAGAGACTAGGCATTGATGTCGAGGTATGATAATGTTTCGGTTTCGTGGCGATTGGAAAAAACGTATATTTTCAAATATGTATTTGGGAGTTTGAGTATGTATTATTTTATGCAAAAAAATCAGAGTGCGGATTTTTAATAGATTATCGAAACTGACTCCATAAAGTTTTTTAGATACGGAGGAAACATGATCGGAACTTCTCAGTCCGTACACATACCGTACAATATTGTTAAATAAAACATTTAGTTTATTTCGACTAACAGAATCACAGTTAGAAAATAATTCACACCCATACAATAAGGAAGGAACCAAGTAAGTCTTCGCAAGTAGGATTCTAATTCTGTAGGGTGTGAAGAATTGTGTATACCAAAGCGCTCGTAATTTAAAATACATTTGGCCAACCAGTGAGTTTACATGATCTGTCCAAGTCAAATGATTATTAAAAATTATGCCTAGATTTTTCGCTCTATTAACGATTTCAATTTTTTCCCCATTTAAAACGATATCCCCAGAAATAAAAGGAGTCATACTTTTTTTGCAGATTACAATACATTTTGATTTTTTAGGGTTCAAACAGAGTCCATTTGCACTAGCCCAGAGATAAATTTGTTTTAATTCATTATTTAACTGTGAGACACCTGTGGCAATGTTTTCAACTGCGGTATTTAAAGTAAGTTGTATGTCATCTGCATAAAGATGGATGTTACACTTTGAAAGCATTCTTGGCAAGTCATTTGCATATATTGAAAATAGAAGCGGGCCTAATATGGAGCCCTGAGGCACTCCTCTTTTAAGGGTCAGTTTATCAGACCAAACATTGTTTATAAAAACCGATTGTGTTCTATTTGAAAGGTATGATGAAATAAGGTTAATTGATGTACTCGAGAATCTGAAAAAATATTTTAATTTGTTAATTAATGTGGCATGGTCTACCGTGTCAAATGCTTTGGAGTGGTCAAGAAGTACTAAGAAATTTATGTTCCCATTCTCCAATCCCTGCCGTATGTGTTCACTTACTTCCACAAGAGCCGTAACGCAGCTATGATTCTCGCGAAAACCAGATTGTTTGCTATAAAGCATGTTGTTAATATTTATATGTGAAATCATTTGCTTATACAATATTTTTTCCAATATTTTCGAAAGAAAACACAATATGGCTATTGGTCTATATTCACCACTACCTTTGGGTAATGGAACGATTTTTGCATGTTTCCAATTCGAAGGAAACGTAGAAGACATAATAATATTGTTTAAAAGGTAAGTGACGTATGGGAGAATTAGAGGCATAAGTATTCTAATAAATTTGGGATGTAAGTTATCAGTTCCAACTGCGTTTGATTTTATTATTGAGCATGTAGACATTACATCAAATTGTGATATGCATGAGAAGCGAAAATAATTACCGTTGAATTCATTATCTGTATTTATTGCGGATGAGGAAAAATTATAAAAAGACGGATTTGCTTTTATCACAGGAGCATTAGTGAACGTTTTATTAAGCATATTTGCATCTACATTTAAGTCTATGTTGTTCAACTGCCTGCCAATACCTATTTCACGAATAGTATTCCAGGTTTGTCTAGAATCAATTGCAGTGCTGAAACGTGTGGAATAGTATTCAGTTTTAGCAAGTCTTATGCGTTTATTAACATTTTTCCTAGCAGTTGTGTATTGCAGTTTCAGGTCAAAAGTTTTATACCTTTTCCACCTGGCATATGCTAAGTCCCTTTGATATATAGCTTGTTTTATAGTGTTTGAAAACCATGGTTTATGTTTATGTGCTATTTTTTTATGTTTGATTGGTACTGTTAAATCAAAAAGACATTGAATGTTGTGTTCTAAGAAGTAAGACTGTTCATCAATGGTTGGCATAAAGTAGATATTATTCCAGGCAATGTTTGATGAATATTCAGATAAACGGGTGAAATCAAGGCTGTTAAAATCACGGTAAGTGAAACTCTGCTCAAAATCATGAATGACAAAGTTGTAATTTAAAAATATAAGGTCATGTTTGGAAAAACATGACGCAGATATCTGGTCATATAAATTAATAATAAAATATAACTTTTTTTCAGTTTTTATACACTAGCACTTCTTTCCATAAGAAATCAAAAGTCAGACTGAGCACTTGTTACAAAAAATTCACTGCTGTATACTAAAGCAGCCAGTAAGAGATATAAAGGGAATTTCCCGTTTTAAATAAAATTTAATACCAATTACAGGGCTGTTAGGTATTTTTCTATGGAAAACTTCAAAATTTTTAACAAAATTCGTCAAAATCGTCACGAACATTCAACAAAATCGTCATAAAATCGTCAAGTAATTTAAACGTTAGAAATAAAAAACAAATGTAATTTTTTATTTGGAAAACTTTTTTTATTGTACAAAACAAAAAGTTCAACAGTTTCTATTCAAAAAATTAAAAATTATTTTGAAATTAAAAGTAATATACATATATACATATGTATATGTATATACCCATGCATATACAAGTTAACGAATATACTTTTTCGTTAACTGTACGGGATCTTTAATATTTTAGTTTTGATACGTTGCTATGTTGATTTTTTATTGAATTATTAATATTATGAGAAATTGTATAAAAGTAAATAAATGTAAACCGTTAAGGTACTCTTTAAAGTTGAAACTTCAATGTACTCTCTGATTGATTTTTCTACTCAATATTTTAATTTGGATTTTTTGCTAAGTTGATTTTTTTTTATTGAGTTATTAATATTTAAAGTGATTGTAGAAATTAAATAAATGTAAACCGTTAAGGTACTCTTTTTTTAAGTTGAAACTTCAATGTACTCTCTAATTGATTTTTCTACTTTTTCGTATTTACTTTCTTAGCCTAACTCATTTATAAAAATAGAATACTTATTCATTATTAATTCTGATTTTAATTGAACTTATTGCTTTGAACAATTTTGTTAAAAATTGGAATTCTTAAGCAAAAACATCAAGTCTAAAAGTAAATATTTGAATATAAAAAATGTTTAGTAAAAATTTAAATAGTTCAAATGGAAAAATTTTAAAACAAAATTTTTGTTTAATAAAATTCTACATAGTAGAAAATAATTTTAAAAAAATATTAGAAGACTTCAAAGCTAAAAATAAAATTAAAACATGTGAAACAAAAAAATTTATAAGACTTTATGCTAAAATTTTAAGGACTTAATACAGATTTTGAACATTTAAAATTCTACATAGTAGAAAATAATTTTAAAAAAATATTAAAGCACTTCAAACATAAAAATAAAATTAAAACATGTGAAACAAGACTTATGTTGAAATTTTAAGGAACTAAAATACAGATTTTGAACATTTAAAATTCTACATAGTAGAAAATATTAAAAAAAAAAATATATTAAAACACTTCAAACATAAAAATAAAATTAAAACATGTGAAAGAAAAAATTTATAAGACTATGTTGAAATTTTAAGGAAATGAAATACAGATTTTGAATATTTAAAATTCTACATAGTAGAAAACAATTTTAAAAAAATATTAAAATACTTCGAGCTTAAAAAATTGAAAACTGAAAAATTTCATAATTAAAGCGCTTTCAATTAAAACTTAAAGCAAAAATAAAAATAGGTAACTATTTAAATATTTCGCAAAAATTGAACTATTAAAATTTAGGTTTATATTGAAATAAAAATACAATATTAAAGAAACAATTTAGAAACATTTTGCAAATAAAAACTACTTTCAACTGAAATAAAATGTGAAATAAAATATAGAAATTTAAAAGAAAAGGTGTTTTACTTCCCCTGGAAAAAACCATTCCCTTATTAATTGGCGCCCAACAAGGTAACCCATTCTTCGGATTTTTAAGAGTCTTACAACGGTAAAATGCTGATGCGGGATGAAAACTTTGAGTAATAAAAAAAAATAAAAAAACAAAGAATGAGCATTTGAAACAACGGGATTTCCATCATTAACTTTAAACCAGCTTAAACAGAAAATGTATGCCAAGAAAAAATAAAGTGATAAAGTAGTACGATCAAAGGCTAGACAAAAATATCAACAGTTTTTGGAAGAACAACAGCGAACAAATGAACGCAACAAACAACTAGTTCAGATGTTGGAACGTATTGAACAACAAACGGAATTATTGAACCCCAAAAGTGAGCGGCTTAGAATGATGAAATCACAATATGAGATGTACTGTGCTAAACTTGTCCATTCACAAACAAGAAGATTTATACAAAACTCAATAAGCCCAATGACACAAATGATGCACGCACCTTCCACACAAACCATACAGGTTACAAAACAGCACCCCAACTTACCTTGAAGTTGATAGTTATGAAATTAATGACACACACGCTACAGAAATATATTATCCATATCGGACAAACGATTTAGCATCGTATTTTGAAATCAGATTCGGAAAATATGCAAATGATATCCGCAGAAACGCCTACACTGCCAAATTTTGATACAACATTAGTAAATGGTTTTAGAAATTTAAATGATGCCCTTCCAAGCAAGTGCAACGATTGGAAACATATTCGCCAAATAATTAAACAATCATTAATGACTATATAATTCCGGAAAACAACATATAGCACAAACAAAAAATTTACTTTATTACCTAATAACAAACAGCTTTCAGAATTTAAAGAGACGGCCAATTTAGATACTACGCCATCATCTACATTTGAGGACATACCAAATTTAGCCATGATGCCGCATAACTTTCGTAATTTAAGCGTATTACCAAATTGAGAACCGGATTGTTCACAAGGACAATATCCGTTAAGTTGTTAGCTATATTTTTAATATAAATTCAAAATTAACTTAAACCTTCGATTCAGCTTTTAATTTTATTATAGAAGATTATCTAAATTTAGTATTTACAGTCATAATCAGCAACAATTTTTGATTAGAGAATTTTTGTATTTTTTTACATATACCTTAACTATTAAATTTGTATAAATTAAATTTGAATTAACTAAATTCTTAATTAAATCGGAGAAAATATTTATTTATTATTATTATTGAAATTTATTTATTTTTGCCAGTCGAGGACGACTGTTTTGAATGGCGGGAGAAGTTAACGAATATACTTTTTCGTTAACTGTACGGGATCTTTAATATTTTAGTTTTGATACGTTGCTATGTTGATTTTTTATTGAATTATTAATAATTCATTATTAATTCTGATTTTAATTGAACTTATTGCTTTGAACAATTTTGTTAAAAATTGGAATTCTTAAGCAAAAACATCAAGTCTAAAAGTAAATATTTGAATATAAAAAATGTTTAGTAAAAATTTAAATAGTTCAAATGGAAAAATTTTAAAACAAAATTTTTGTTTAATAAAATTCTACATAGTAGAAAATAATTTTAAAAAAATATTAGAACACTTCAAAGCTAAAAACAAAATTAAAACATGTGAAACAAAAAAATTTATAAGACTTTATGCTAAAATTTTAAGGACTTAATACAGATTTTGAACATTTAAAATTCTACATAGTAGAAAATAATTTTAAAAAAATATTAAAGCACTTCAAACATAAAAATAAAATTAAAACATGTGAAACAAGACTTATGTTGAAATTTCAAGGAACTAAAATACAGATTTTGAACATTTAAAATTCTACATAGTAGAAAATATTAAAAAAAAAATATATTAAAACACTTCAAACATAAAAATAAAATTAAAACATGTGAAAGAAAAAATTTATAAGACTATGTTGAAATTTTAAGGAAATGAAATACAGATTTTGAATATTTAAAATTCTACATAGTAGAAAACAATTTTAAAAAAATATTAAAATACTTCGAGCTTAAAAAATTGAAAACTGAAAAATTTCATAATTAAAGCGCTTTCAATTAAAACTTAAAGCAAAAATAAAAATAGGTAACTATTTAAATATTTCGCAAAAATTGAACTATTAAAATTTAGGTTTATATTGAAATAAAAATACAATATTAAAGAAACAATTTAGAAACATTTTGCAAATAAAAACTACTTTCAACTGAAATAAAATGTGAAATAAAATACAGAAATTTAAAAGAAAAGGTGTTTTACTTCCCCTGGAAAAAACCATTCCCTTATTAATTTACATACATAGATAACATTAACAACGTTGTTTTATATTTTTTATTTTAATACTAATCGTACAAATTATCTGTTCCGTGTTTTTTTTTAGCAAACTTTTTGTAATATTTGCACTGAAACAATCTGAAGAACTAATTTTTAAATAATCTTTTGCAAACAAAATTCCTTCAATTGTTTTTGTTTCCAGAGCATTTCTGATTTTTGTTTTATTTAAATTTATTTGACTAAAAATTCGTTCAACGTTAGCTGACTAATTTCGTAAAACCATTAAATTATTAATAAAACTACATAAGTTAGGGAATGCAGGTTTATTATTTGACAACTTCATTACTTGTATTTTTTTCCAAAAGATATTTATATCAGCAACTTTTTCATCAAAATTTATAAAACTTAGTTCTCGTATTTCATTTTCTCTTGACTGGTATCTCCCTTTAGGTACCAAATTAGGAAAAAATTTTAGTAAAGGAAGCAAAGAAGTATTTTTGTTTAGAATAATGTAATGAATTTCCAAAGTCGAATATTTTTTTATTTGAATGCATAATTCAACATAGAATGATACACAATTATCAACAAATTGATTGTGAGCTTTGACATTAATGGAAAGTTGAGAAGTTTTTTTCTTTAACATAAAGTTCAAGATAGACTTCTTCCCTAGTCACAAAATTTTGAGTGTCAACAAAATTAATTTCATTGAAAAATTTTTGTTTAACATAATCTTCTTTTAAAAAATTTGTTAAGATTATTTTAAAAAGTTTTGACATATCACTGTGCATATTATGAATTTGAACACCTTCACTTTGAAAAGTTCTATTTATATTATTTATAACGTTAAGAATATATTTTAAAAAACAAAAATACAACTCATTTATATCATTTAAAAAATCGTCAAAATGCAGTGACTTCCATTTAAAAAACCGTCAATCTTCATTTTACTGATTTTTCTCTAAAAAACGTCAAAATGACGTAAAATCGTCACATCTAACAGCCCTGACCAATTAGGCAACAGAAATAGTAGGCTTGCTTTAGCGATTTTATGAAATTTTGCCTAATTAGCCACACACTTCTGCCCATTGGTAAGTAAAATTACCACAACGAAAGGTGATAATATTTCAAGCATTTTTTCATACTAATTGAAGATGTTTTTATACATAATAAAAGTAATGAGGGTTATTGCTTAGAAACAGTTGACTATTGGACAATTTAATATTTTACATAATTTTTATACTTATCTCAAAATATGCATTTGCAAAACTCACGCGAATAAAAGACGCTAATCTAAATTGTATTTAAAAGAAAAGTCCACTTTTGTATATGCTAGATCTAACAGGCCTTTTAAAGTGCTGGTAAGTGAAATTACCGGCTGGGCAATAATGGGTTAAATTAGAGATCTCATATTTTATTGTGGTATATAACATTATTTGTAGAATAGTTAACCTCAATTTCAAAAAACGTTTCCTTTTTTTTTGGTAAGAATTTATATACATATTTAAATATTAAAAATAGCTGCTTATGGAATCTTTCAGGTAAAAAAATCAATGCAATACCTCTATTCGCCACAAAAAATATCATATAAATATTTTGAAATCGAAAAAATTCAATAAAAACGCATGCAAGTTTCTTCACTTTCCTGACTTTAATAGTGTCCCACAATACAAATCTTAACTTACAATCTTCAAAATGCACGATATGATGTAGAATTTTGTTTTCTATCGATCTGCGTAATTACTTCTTAGGATTTCATCAAATTAATTTTTGCCTTTTTGGCCAGCTTTTTGGGTCAAATACTCCTCTGTGGGGCGTTTGGAATAATGTCTAACAGGTTTAGAATTTTCCAAACAAAAATGAATTTGTCTGTGGAAAAGGTTGATTTTGTCACCAAAACTTGTTGCGTTTTGCATAATTTATTATGTCAGAAAAACGAGAACTACTTAATTGGATCATTTTCTACTGAAACCGAGTCTGTCAAAGTGGATTCAACTAGCACGGGCAAAAATGGAAGGGGTGCAGCAAACACTGTTCGGCAAGGCTTCGAAGAATACTTTAATAATGAGGGCAAATTATCTTGGCATTAATAATTAAAACATAATTCAGAATTTATTTTGCTGTCTTCTTGTTTCTTAATAGGGATGCAACAAATTGAATTTTAATCCATTGAAACAAATTGAACTTAGATTTTGCTACCGTATTAGCTTTATAAATATCTTACAATTCTGTTTATTTATTTTTTTTATGTAGTTACTAAACTTTTTTCGTTGCAAATTTATGGGATTTCGTTTTGCTGCCGACTTTTGTATGCGGAAACGTACTTTTGGTGAATCTTGTACACAATGAAAATATTGTACCGAACGGGCTCAATAAGAAGATAGAACATATAATAGTGTTCTGTGCAATTGAACAACTGAATGCATATGTTTTGATATATGTAGGTACCTATTTGTTTGCATATAAAGAAACAATATATGATTACGTTTTTTTTTAATTTCAACAGGCTTCTTCGTTCAATCCTATTTTATAAGCTAAATTACATGTGATAGTTATTAAAGAACAAATTACAAACAAAGACAAAATGTGTAAATCATTCTGACAAACACTAGCAGAACGGAACAACATTATGCTTATTTTTGTTTTTTACTTATGACAAACTTGTTTGGTTTGTTACTATAAGTATGTATATTTATTAATTTTGCTATATGCCATTTGCTTTTCTAATTTATTTAGGTTTTTTTAAGGTTTCTCTTAAAAAAACCAAAAAAAAAAAAATAGCTGAAATATGCATCAACTGACACCACAAAAGTGGACCAAACACAAGAACGCTGATGATGAAAGGGTAGCGGCTTTCGAAAACAGCATGTTGTTCCGTTCTGCTAGTGTTTGTCAGAATGATTTACACATTTTGTCTTTGTTTGTAATTTGTTCTTTAATAACTATCACATGTAATTTGGCTTATAAAATACGATTGAACGAAGTAGCCTGTTTAAATTAAAAAAACACAAACAAAAGGAAAATGTTCATAAATAAAAAGAGAAATCTTAAAAAAAAACTAAATAAATTAAAAAAGCTAATGGCATGTAGCAAAAAAAAGTTTGTCATAAGTAAAAAACAAAAATAGCAAATTAAAAAGCATGTGTATGGTTGGTAAAGAATAGGTAACAATGGCAAGACTGTTGTAAGTTAGTGATGTGTAATTTGAGCTTTTCTTTACAAAAAAAGCTTTCACAAAAATTGTGATACGATGAATCAAAACAATTCACGTATTACATTTACAGTGAAAATTTGTATATATAGCTGAAATATGAAATATGTGAGTAATATGTAAAACACTAAAAAAGTATTTTCAGCGATTTTTTTATTTTTTGAAAGTTTGCTAGATCTATAATTTTTTTCTGAAAGTCTCCCGGGGTATAACCTATATATCAATCGACGCGCATTATTGTCAGCTTTTGATAGCAGGCAGCGTGATTTGTGGCCACAGAACCGTTTGTGAGTAATATGTAAAACACTAAAAAAAGTATTTTCAGCAATTTTTTTATTTTTTGAAAGTTTGCTAGATCTATAATTTTTTTCTGAAAGTCTCCCGGGGTATAACCTATATATCAATCGACGCGCATTATTGTCAGCTTTTGATAGCAGGCAGCGTGATTTCTGGCCACAGAACCGTTTGTGAGTAATATGTAAAACACTAAAAAAAGTATTTTCAGCGATTTTTTTATTTTTTGAAAGTTTGCTAGATCTATAATTTTTTTCTGAAAGTCTCCCGGGGTATAACCTATATATCAATCGACGTGCATTATTGTCAGCTTTTGATAGCAGGTAGCGTGATTTGTGGCCACAGAACCGTTTGTGAGTAATATGTAAAACACTAAAAAAAGTATTCTCAGCACTTTTTTTTATTTTTTGAAAGTTTGCTAGATCTATAATTTTTTTCTGAAAGTCTCCCGGGGTATAACCTATATATCAATCGACGCGTATTCTTGGTCCAAAAATTTTTTCCTAAAGGTCCCCGTGCTAAAACTATTACTATGATTTGCGTGCACTATCATTTGCTACCGATCGAAGGTAGCACCATATGAATTGGAAGTTTTGTTCTCCTATTATTGATGAAAAACTCGAAATAAAAGTGGTCTAAGTAAATCTTAAATATATTCTGAATTCCTCAAATAATTTTAGTGACAACTGCAAAATTTGATTTAAGACCCTGCATGCTACAAACCTTAATACTTTTGTTTTAAATTAATTGATTTATACATATAAAATTAATGCATTAAATTCAGCAATTTTTTTTCATTCTTTGTTTACATAAACAACGGGGAGGGTTTGTCAAGACAAAAAAAGGTTTGCTAAAAAGTTTGTTTTCTTCACGGCGATAACTGATTGTATCATGCTTTTCCTCTCAGTTGGAAAAAATAGGATGTCGTCAAAAAAGTATGTAAACACGAAAAATGTACTTACAACACTTTATTGTAACACTGATAGCTTAAAATTTCAATTCCATGTTTTTCCGACCTAAAAATGCCCAAAAAATGCGAAGAAATCTTAACACTAATGATCGACACAATTTTGAAGATCAAACAATAAAATTTAAAAATATACATATAAAACTAAATAATTACTTTTGTTTATATTAATAACTAACAATAACTCATATTAAGCACATACATATATATATATATATATATATATATATATATATATATATATATATATATATATATATATATGTATATATATATATATATATATATATATATATATTTATTTATTTATTTAATTATTTATTTATTTATGTTTTATATTCTATAAAGGTGAAAAACATACATAATACTTAATAGACATTGACCGAATATGTAAGTATGCTGGCGAATAAAATCAGTAAATCAAGAGGTGCGTTAAATTTGAAAACTGTTGTGGAAAGCTAAAAAGATCCCAATTTCCTCCATATGGTTGTCACTTTTGGAATTTAGCCGTTTAGAGGTGAAAAATGCACATACCAAAATACCAAGTATGCTGGTGAATCGAATCAGTAAATCAAACGGTGCCTTAAATTTTAAAACTGTTTTGGAAAGCTAAAAGTACCCCAAATCGCCCCATAGGGTTGTCACTTTTGGAATTTGAGCCGTTTAGAGGGTATCCCCTACTTAGGTGAAAAGTGCCCATACCAAAATACCAAAGTATGCTGGTAAATAAAATCAGTAAATCAAAAGGTGCGTTAAATTTGAAAACTGTTTTGGAACGCCAAAAGAGCCCCCAGTCGCCCCATCGGAATGTCACTTTTGGAAGATTTTTACAAAACTCTTGGACCTTGTTTCGTAGCAGCTGGGGACTACAATGCAAAACATACGTTCTGGGGATCGCGTCTTATTACACTTAGAGGTCGAGCATTGTTTAACATTGTTTCAAAAATGGGTTCGGATGTCATTTCGAGCGGGGAGCCCACTTACTGGCCTACTGACATACAAAAAATTCCGGATCTTATAGATTTTGTAGTAATGAAAAATATCCCTAGGGATTTAATTCATGTTGAAGCTTCACATGATCTCTCCTCCGATCACTCTCCCACGATCGTTACAATTTGTAGCCCACTAAGAAGTGACTTACCTCACCCATATGTGAAGATGATAAACCGTGTTAATTGGCTGGGGTTCAAATAATATCTCAGTAGTCATTGTACGGAAAACATCAAGTTTAGAACTTCCGATGATATTGAATTCAACATTGCAAATCTTACCGAAAATATTAAACAGGCTGCTAAACATGCCACTACTTACTATACACAGACTGGGTTTAATAGAATTTATTCTGCGGATATTGAACGTCTCGTATGTGAAAAAATAAGAGCTAGAAGGGAATGGCAACAGCACCCCAACATAAAATCAGACTTAGAGAATGCACTAAACGACTCCATGAGTTGCTGGTATCTGAAAAATCTGCTTCTCTTAAAAACTATCTGTAAGGTCCCGATGTTACAGCAGCATCTAATTACTCCTTGTGGCGGACTGTTAGAAAACTTAAAACACACGTAGAGTCTAAACCACTCCTGCGCACTTCTACCGGAGGTTGGGCAAGAACTAATACTTAAAAAGGTAACATATTTGCTGAGCATTTAAAATACGTATTTGCCCCAAACACATGTACTGGTGCTGTTGATTTGCCGAGTTTAGTTGCTCTACCCCCTCGACCCATGGAATTTAAGATGCGTGATGTACAAAAACTAATTGCTGATACCAACTCGAAGAAAGGTCCGGGTATTGATGGAATTAGTAACAAGATGCTAATGAAGTTGCCTCGTACTGCTATTAGAATCTTGTTATTTATTTTTAATGGCATTTTACGATTGCAGTATTATCCACAGAGCTGGAAACTTGCCATGGTCAAAATGATTATAAAGGCGGTCAAAGATCTTACCAAGGCTGAGGCCTATAGGCCAATAAGTTTATTGTCAACAATTTCAAAGCTTTCGAAAAGCTGCTCATGACAAAATTGTCCCCAATTCTAACTAATAATGGGTGTATACCAGACCATCAATTTGGTTTTAGAAGTCAGCATAGCACCATTGAACAAACTCATAGATTGGTTCATTTTATAAGAAGAACATTTGAATAAAAGAAGTATTGTTCTTCCCTCTTTATTGATGTTTCTCAGGTATTTGATAAAATGTGGCACGAAGGCCTTATTTTAAAATTGAAGATATATCTACCAATAAACATAGTAAATCTTTTGGAAAGTAACATTCTTGCCTGGAAGTTCACTGTTGTGGAAGGAGACTTCATGAGTGTGCCCGAAACTAACTCATCCGGTGTGCCACAGGGGAGTATACCGGGGCCAGTTTTGTATTTGATTTATACCTGTGATATGCCTTTAAGCAGTAGTATCCTCACCTCTATATTTGTTGATGATACAGCCTGCCTTAGTATGCATGAATATCCTCACGAGGCATCCCGTTATCTTCAGGAACATATTAAGCTGTTGGAACTATGGTTGAACTTATGGAGAATAAAAGTAAATGAACAAAAGTGTGTTCATGTCACATTTACCCTACGAAGAGACACTTGTTCCTCCATTCGAATCAACAATCAAGCTGTTCCTCAACATTCACAGGTGAAATACCTTGGTATACACCTTGACCGACGGCTTACATGAAACCACATTGACTCTAAACTATCACAAATGAAACTTAAATTAACTCAGATACATTGGCTGCTTTGTAGAAATTCAACCCTCAGTCTAGATTGTAAACTTTTATTATACAAGTCGCTTTTGAAACCCATATGGTGTTACGGAATTCAGCTATGGGGCACATCTTCAGCTTCCAATGTAGAGAGAATCCAACGAATACAAAACACAATTTTAAGGCTAATAACATCGGCTCCATGGTAGATGAAAAATTCAAATTTACATCGTGATCTAAATATGCCACTTGTGAGCGCTGAAATTGCAAAATATGCAGGCAAATATTTAACAAAACTCGAGTCCCATCCTAATCCTCTTGCTCGTAACATCTTGAACTTCACTGGACACATCCGCTTAAAAAAGAGGGATACTACGGCTTTAGTACGCAACACTCCAGATGAAACTTTTAAAAAATATTTTTCTGCTAAATACGATTCTTATGTATATTAATTACTATCACTAAGTTTATGTAGGACACTGGTTGGGCCTAATAATTATATCTATATTTAAGATTTGAATACTTATTGTTAGTTCAGTTTTGAATATACAATAAATAAATATTAGCGTGAAGAAAAAAAATTTTACTTTTATAATTATAGTCACATATATGTACATATCGAGCCTTTGCTGCAATAACGTAGTAATTCAAAAAAGCTTGTTTTGCAGAAATTGAGTTTAAAGTTTTGAATTTATACACAACTTAATGGTAAAAGAAAATTTGGTTCTTTTCTCAAGAGCTGAGTACACAAAATATTTTTATGAAAATTTTACAGAATATAAAAAACGACAAGGCAAATAATTTCGTAATATAACCTTAAAAAATTCAAATTTTGAGTTACTACGGTATTGCACCAAAGGCTCGATATGTATTTACGTTATACACTGCGATGTAAGATAATACTACAAATACTATAAATAATGTTAAGCAAGGTCTCACTGTATATGCAAGTAAATTATATATATATATATATATATATATATATATATATATATATATATATATATATATATATATATATATATTATTTATATAGTTTTTAATATACATACAGTCGAACCTTGCTTAACAACACAAATAATATTTGTGAATATCGATATTTTCATAGAACTAAAAGCGGTATCAGTTGAATTACTAATGTTAACATAACTGAATAATAATTTTCTAAGCTATACCAATATAGTAACAAACCAAACAAGTTTGTCATAAGTAAAAAATAAAATAAGCAAATTAAAAAAAAAAAAATAAGCATGTGTATGGTTGGTAAAGAATAAATAACAATGGTAAGACTGTTGTAAGTTAGTGAGGTGTAATTTGAGCTCTTCATTACAAAAAAAAAAAAAAGTTTTCACAAATTGTGATACGATGAATCAAAAACAATTCTCGTATTACATTTACAGTGAAGGTTTGTATGAATAGCTGAAATATACATCAACTGACACCACAGAAGTGGACCAAACACATGAACGCTGATGATGAAAGTGTAGCTGCTTTCGAAAACAGCATGTTGTTCCGTTCTGCTAGTGTTTGTCAGAATGATTTACACATTTGTCTTTGTTGTAATTTGTTCTTTGATAACCATCACATGTAATTTGCCTTATAAAATACGATAAAGTTTGCTTTACTTAAATTCCTGAAGAAGAGAACCGATGGTGATCGAAATATGGAATAAAAAATAAAATTTAAATAAAACAAAAAAAAGAAGTTTTATTTAATATATGACCTAGAGCCGGAATAAAAATAAAAACAAAAATTACTATACCAATCACTTTCTACGGTAAGCGAACAATAATTTTTTTTTTTAACGTAATCGAGACAAATTCTGAGTAATACACATAAAATTAATTATAGATAAGCATAATACAGTCACAGATCCACGTAGCCTGATTAACGATATCCTGAAATATTATTCATAAAAATAAAATAAATTTTACGAAAGCAAATTATAGATAACGCTTGGAATAATTACAAATATATACAGCACAAAAACTTGTGTATAAACTAGATCCATAAAGTTAAGGTGTCAAAGAAGCCACGGATGTAATATTTAAAAAAATACAACCATGCTTGTACGACAATCTACTGCCACAAGTTTTGTTTAGAACAAGTAGAATTAAACAAAGTTTTCATCATACACCGGAAAAAATCTTTATATTAAAATCAGTTTTAAGCATATAAACAATAATTTTACTTATGGAATATAAAATTATTCGAACTCATACAAATAAAATGTAAAATTAACTTTTAAAATTCGAAGCAAACTTCATTTTACTGATTTTAATATATTTGATTTATTATTTGATTGCAGATTTTGTAGACACTTTTGTATGGGAATTTTTCACCTATATGGGGATTTGGGGCTAGTTTATCTCTCCAAAACAGTTTTCAAATTTAATGCATCTTTCGATTTACTGATTTTATTCACCAGCATGCTTTGGTATTTTGGTATGGGCACTTTTCACCTAAGTAGGGGATACCCTCTAAACGGTTAAATTTCCAAAAGTGATAACCATATAAGGGATTTGGGGATCTTTTAACTTTCCAAAACAGTTTTCAAATTTAACGCACCTCTTGATTTACTGATTTTCTTCTCCAGCATACTGCGGCAGGAATATGCATAGCAGTAACAGCATTTTGCATGCCAATTATCCTAGCAAACAAGACAGCAAAAGTGGCAAGAGGTCTCCATCAGCATACCAACAGTTGACCGCTTCACCTAGCAACGATTCTGCTTTCATACTAAGAATTACGATTTCTACTTTGTACTATAAACACATATTGCTTTATCATTTCCTATTTAGAATGTTAGTATGTCATCGAATGCTTCTAAAGGTGGAAACTAGCCCCGATTCAATAACAATGCAAACGAAATAAACAGTTTTACAAAAACAAAATCTCTATATATTCAGCCCAATTATAAATATTCGCAAGGAATTTGTTTCCCGAGGAAAAGTCTTTTCTCGAGAAAAAATTCCTCCAATTATAAATTCCGCGGGAATAACAAATTCAATAATTGTCAACGCTGATACCAGCTGTTTAGATTGTTTACATTTAATTTGATTTATTTTTGATGTGCAAGAATATATTATAACTTCAACCGAAACCAATCGAAGAAACGTAGCTACCGCTCAAGCCATAAGGGCCAATATAGGACAAAACCTGTTTTAGGATAAATAATTCTAAAATATAATATGCATATGTATATAATTGTTTTTTTTTATTAAAAAAAACATTTAATATTTAAAAATAACATTTAACATTAAAAAAACAACGAATTCATAAAACTTAAAAAATAATAAAAATAATTCATAAACCGAAATTACTAAAGTTTTATTCCAATCTTTCATAATACTGCATTTGCAGTCCGGTTTTTTCCAATTTGTAATTCACTTCTCGCATCCTTAATTTCTCCATATAGGCATTGTTCCGCTGCATTTCTTCTATTTCTTTTTTCTTCAGCCTTTCTATAGATCGATAGATTTCTTTTGTAGTTTGTTCTAAATCTTCTTGCTTGGAAACTACAATTTTTATTGTTTCTAAGAGTTCCTTTTGGATTACAAGTTCGGCCTCTAGTGCATCATGAGAACTTTTATGGGAACTTTCAACAGATTTTTTTAAACTATTGTTCTCCCAGTGGTTGAAATTCAACCATTAGTGCTATAATACAAAACCGCTCAGATAAAATGTCATATTTTTCTTCAATTCTAATGAAATCTATTACCGTGCTTACTCCATTCTTTACTAGTTTTATCTATTAATGTGAGCTTTCCAAATAAATAATAGAAACGGTTTTGATGTTCATTTAAGAAACACAAACACAATTTATTGCCTATATTAAAAATATTGAAATTTTTTGATTAATTGAAGAAAAACTAAAAGTAAAAAAATTAATTTTATTCAAAATATTTAAAGTAGTTGTACGACTGACATCTTTATCTAAGGAAAATTTTTTATAAACAATTTTTTTCTATTGTCATTGAGTATGTTTCCTTGAACATTTTCATTCCAAATATAAAATTTTATGCCGTCCAATGAACGAACTCTACTCGCAGCTACATGTAATTGTCCATGAGCAAATACAGGTAGTCTCAAAAGGACACCTATCTTTTCAAATATTTGCCCCTGTGACTTGTTAATGGTCATAGCAAATGCGGGTATAATTGGAAATTGTGTCCGCTGAAATTTAAGTGGAAGAATTATTCCAGAAAATGGTAAATTTATTCGTGGAATCAAAATTCTTTTATAACGAACTGCTCCCGTTAATACTTCGCAATCTATGGTGTTGAGGTGTAAGCATTTTACTCTCATTCGAGTTCCATCTACTATGGCTTGTGCCGTGTTCAAATAACGAATCAGCATAACAATGGAATTTATTTTCATTTTCAATTTATGCCGTGGCATTTCGCTTACGTTCAATGATTTTAAAAATTCAGAAGGATATTCATTTACGTCATTGACATCATTAGAAACTTTATCAAAACTGTAGTAAACCTTCTCCTCCCCTGAAGCGCAGTCTTCAGAAAGGTCCGGGTATTGATGGAATTAGTAACAAGATGCTAATGAAGTTGCCTCGTACTGCTATTAGAATCTTGTTATTTATTTTTAAAGGCATTTTACGATTGCAGTATTATCCACAGAGCTGGAAACTTGCCATGGTCAAAATGATTATAAAGGCGGTCAAAGATCTTACCAAGGCTGAGGCCTATAGGCCAATAAGTTTATTGTCAACAATTTCAAAGCTTTCGAAAAGCTGCTCATGACAAAATTGTCCCCAATTCTAACTAATAATGGGTGTATACCAGACCATCAATTTGGTTTTAGAAGTCAGCATAGCACCATTGAACAAACTCATAGATTGGTTCATTTTATAAGAAGAACATTTGAAGAAAAGAAGTATTGTTCTTCCCTCTTTATTGATGTTTCTCAGGTATTTGATAAAATGTGGCACGAAGGCCTTATTTTAAAATTGAAGATATATCTACCAATAAACATAGTAAATCTTTTGGAAAGTAACATTCTTGCCTGGAAGTTCACTGTTGTGGAAGGAGACTTCATGAGTGTGCCCGAAACTAACTCATCCGGTGTGCCACAGGGGAGTATACCGGGGCCAGTTTTGTATTTGATTTATACCTGTGATATGCCTTTAAGCAGTAATATCCTCACCTCTATATTTGTTAATGATACAGCCTGCCTTAGTATGCATGAATATCCTCACGAGGCATCCCGTTATCTTCAGGAACATATTAAGCTGTTGGAACTATGGTTGAACTTATGGAGAATAAAAGTAAATGAACAAAAGTGTGTTCATGTCACATTTACCCCACGAAGAGACACTTGTTCCTCCATTCGAATCAACAATCAAGCTGTTCCTCAACATTCACAGGTGAAATACCTTGGTATACACCTTGACCGACGGCTTACATGAAACCACATTGACTCTAAACTATCACAAATGAAACTTAAATTAATTCAGATACATTGGCTGCTTTGTAGAAATTCAACCCTCAGTCTAGATTGTAAACTTTTATTATACAAGTCGCTTTTGAAACCCATATGGTGTTACGGAATTCAGCTATGGGGCACATCTTCAGCTTCCAATGTAGAGAGAATCCAACGAATACAAAACACAATTTTAAGGCTAATAACATCGGCTCCATGGTAGATGAAAAATTCAAATTTACATCGTGATCTAAATATGCCACTTGTGAGCGCTGAAATTGCAAAATATGCAGGCAAATATTTAACAAAACTCGAGTCCCATCCTAATCCTCTTGCTCGTAACATCTTGAACTTCACTGGACACATCCGCTTAAAAAAGAGGGATACTACGGCTTTAGTACGCAACACTCCAGATGAAACTTTTAAAAAATATTTTTCTGCTAAATACGATTCTTATGTATATTAATTACTATCACTAAGTTTATGTAGGACACTGGTTGGGCCTAATAATTATATCTATATTTAAGATTTGAATACTTATTGTTAGTTCAGTTTTGAATATACATACAATAAATAAATATTAGCGTGAAGAAAAAAAATTTTACTTTTATAATTATAGTCACATATATGTACATATGTATTTACGTTATACACTGCGATGTAAGATAATACTACAAATACTATAAATAATGTTAAGCAAGGTCTCACTGTATATGCAAGAAAATTATATATATATTTATATATATATATATATATATATATATATATATATATATATATATATATATTTATTTATTTATTTATTTATATAGTTTTTAATATACATACAGTCGAACCTTGCTTAACAACACAAATAATATTTGTGAATATCGATATTTTCATAGAACTAAAAGCGGTATCAGTTGAATTACTAATGTTAACATAACTGAATAATAATTTTCTAAGCTATACCAATATAGTAACAAACCAAACAAGTTTGTCATAAGTAAAAAATAAAATAAGCAAATTAAAAAAAAAAAATAAAAAAATAAGCATGTGTATGGTTGGTAAAGAATAAATAACAATGGTAAGACTGTTGTAAGTTAGTGAGGTGTAATTTGAGCTCTTCATTACAAAAAAAAAAAAAAAAAAAAGTTTTCACAAATTGTGATACGATGAATCAAAAACAATTCTCGTATTACATTTACAGTGAAGGTTTGTATGAATAGCTGAAATATACATCAACTGACACCACAGAAGTGGACCAAACACATGAACGCTGATGATGAAAGTGTAGCTGCTTTCGAAAACAGCATGTTGTTCCGTTCTGCTAGTGTTTGTCAGAATGATTTACACATTTGTCTTTGTTGTAATTTGTTCTTTGATAACCATCACATGTAATTTGCCTTATAAAATACGATAAAGTTTGCTTTACTTAAATTCCTGAAGAAGAGAACCGATGGTGATCGAAATATGGAATAAAAAATAAAATTTAAATAAAACAAAAAAAAAGAAGTTTTATTTAATATATGACCTAGAGCCGGAATAAAAATAAAAACAAAAATTACTATACCAATCACTTTCTACGGTAAGCGAACAATAATTTTTTTTTAACGTAATCGAGACAAATTCTGAGTAATACACATAAAATTAATTATAGATAAGCATTATACAGTCACAGATCCACGTAGCCTGATTAACGATATCCTGAAATATTATTCATAAAAATAAAATAAATTTTACGAAAGCAAATTATAGATAACGCTTGGAATAATTACAAATATATACAGCACAAAAACTTGTGTATAAACTAGATCCATAAAGTTAAGGTGTCAAAGCAGCCACGGATGTAATATTTAAAAAAATACAACCATGCTTGTACGACAATCTACTGCCACAAGTTTTGTTTAGAACAAGTAGAATTAAACAAAGTTTTCATCATACACCGGAAAAAATCTTTATATTAAAATCAGTTTGAAGCATATAAACAATAATTTTACTTATGGAATATAAAATTATTCGAACTCATACAAATAAAATGTAAAATTAACTTTTAAAATTCGAAGCAAACTTCATTTTACTGATTTTAATATATTTGATTTATTATTTGATTGCAGATTTTGTAGACACTTTTGTATGGGAATTTTTCACCTATATGGGGATTTGGGGCTAGTTTATCTCTCCAAAACAGTTTTCAAATTTAATGCATCTTTCGATTTACTGATTTTATTCACCAGCATGCTTTGGTATTTTGGTATGGGCACTTTTCACCTAAGTAGGGGATACCCTCTAAACGGTTAAATTTCCAAAAGTGATAACCATATAAGGGATTTGGGGATCTTTTAACTTTCCAAAACAGTTTTCAAATTTAACGCACCTCTTGATTTACTGATTTTCTTCTCCAGCATACTGCGGCAGGAATATGCATAGCAGTAACAGCATTTTGCATGCCAATTATCCTAGCAAACAAGACAGCAAAAGTGGCAAGAGGTCTCCATCAGCATACCAACAGTTGACCGCTTCACCTTCAGAATTACGATTTCTACTTTGTACTATAAACACATATTGCTTTATCATTTCCTATTTAGAATGTTAGTATGTCATCGAATGCTTCTAAAGGTGGAAACTAGCCCCGATTCAATAACAATGCAAACGAAATAAACAGTTTTACAAAAACAAAATCTCTATATATTCAGCCCAATTATAAATATTCGCAAGGAATTTGTTTCCCGAGGAAAAGTCTTTTCTCGAGAAAAAATTCCTCCAATTATAAATTCCGCGGGAATAACAAATTCAATAATTGTCAACGCTGATACCAGCTGTTTAGATTGTTTACATTTAATTTGATTTATTTTTGATGTGCAAGAATATATTATAACTTCAACCGAAACCAATCGAAGAAACGTAGCTACCGCTCAAGCCATAAGGGCCAATATAGGACAAAACCTGTTTTAGGATAAATAATTCTAAAATATAATATGCATATGTATATAATTGTTTTTTTATTAAAAAAAAACATTTAATATTTAAAAATAACATTTAACATTAAAAAAACAACGAATTCATAAAACTTAAAAAATAATAAAAATAATTCATAAACCGAAATTACTCAAGTTTTATTCCAATCTTTCATAATACTGCATTTGCAGTCCGGTTTTTTCCAATTTGTAATTCACTTCTCGCATCCTTAATTTCTCCATATAGGCATTGTTCCGCTGCATTTCTTCTATTTCTTTTTTCTTCAGCCTTTCTATAGATCGATAGATTTCTTTTGTAGTTTGTTCTAAATCTTCTTGCTTGGAAACTACAATTTTTATTGTTTCTAAGAGTTCCTTTTGGATTACAAGTTCGGCCTCTAGTGCATCATGAGAACTTTTATGGGAACTTTCAACAGATTTTTTTAAACTATTGTTCTCCCAGTGGTTGAAATTCAACCATTATTGCTATAATACAAAACCGCTCAGATAAAATGTCATATTTTTCTTCAATTCTAATGAAATCTATTACCGTACTTACTCCATTCTTTACTAGTTTTATCTATTAATGTGAGCTTTCCAAATAAATAATAGAAACGATTTTGATGTTCATTTAAGAAACACAAACACAATTTATTGCCTATATTAAAAATATTGAAATTTTTTGATTAATTGAAGAAAAACTAAAAGTAAAAAAATTAATTTTATTCAAAATATTTAAAGTAATTGTACGACTGGCATCTTTATCTAAGGAAAATTTTTTTATAAACAATTTTTTTCTATTGTCATTGAGTATGTTTCCTTGAACATTTTCATTCCAAATATAAAATTTTATGCCGTCCAATGAACGAACTCTACTCGCAGCTACATATAATTGTCCATGAGCAAATACAGGTAGTCTCAAAAGGACACCTATCTTTTCAAATATTTGCCCCTGTGACTTGTTAATGGTCATAGCAAATGCGGGTATAATTGGAAATTATGTCCGCTGAAATTTAAGTGGAAGAATTGTTCCAGAAAATGGTAAACTTATTCGTGGAATCAAAATTCTTTTATAACGAACTGCTCCCGTTAATACTTCGCAATCTATGGTGTTGAGGTGTAAGCATTTTACTCTCATTCGAGTTCCATCTACTATGGCTTGTGCCGTGTTCAAATAACGAATCAGCATAACAATGGAATTTATTTTCATTTTCAATTTATGCGGTGGCATTTCGCTTACGTTCAATGATTTTAAAAATTCAGAAGGATATTCATTTACGTCATTGACATCATTAGAAACTTTATCAAAACTGTAGTAAATCTTCTCCTCCCCTGAAGCGCAGTCTTCATTGGTAGGAACTAAAATTACGGAATTAAGAATTTGATCCGGTAATATATTCTCACGAATATTACCATAGATATCAGTAATTAAATTATCAAAACAACCAATTACTTGTTGTGGCAATTCAATAATGTCATCACCTTACTCTGGATAATTTCTTAGTTCGTTACCAAGTTTATTTATGAAATTCGAAAAATTTTACTTGTTCTGGTCTAGCTCTTATATTTTGTGTTAATGTAACTTTGTGAAAGAATTAAATTTCTTCCAACTAATGATGCAATTTTCAATTAAAGTAAATCGGGTCCGTGTGGAACAACAAGTAAAATTTGCTTTATATCGAATATATGTTTTTAACTATTCTTAGATTTATTATCAGTAAGACTGTGGGCGTTTGCAGTAAGAAGTCAGACATCTTGCAGATCTAAATATTGAACAGAATCGAAGCTTAGTAGAATAGTTTTACCACCAAATGGTGTAATAGAATGAACAAATAAAATAAGTTTTTCCTTCTGAGTGTTTACGGAGTTCCCAAGCCAAATTTAATTTAGTTAATTTTGAGTTTTTTGTTGTAATTTTTTAGCAAATTAAGAGGGAAAGAGAGATCATGGCTTCATGATTGGCTAATATTCTTAACTGTTTTTACTATCTTAGGTACAAAAATGTAGAATAAAAAATACATTGTGCACTCCTCCTATTGACAATCTTTCAAACAAAAAAAAATAAATAAATAAAAAAAATAATAAAAAATAAAAAAATCAAGCGAATACATTGAGTTTAGGTCAGTTAAAATGGTTATTAACTTTTTCCACTTGCCTATTAATATATAGATTACTTTTTAATGATTACATTTCGCGATCGTACTGTACATGTTTTTTCATAGGTAACGAAAAGTGTAAAAACCAATCATACAGGATTTCACAAAAATAGCGAACAAACCAAATAAATTTGCTACCTATTTTTTAGGAATCTATGTTTGTATGTATATATGCAAAGCCTTAAGACTATTTAGGTACTTATATGCATGTTGCTTTCGCGACCAAGCCAGCTTCTTCTTTTAAATCCATGTGTACACAACGACGGTCGAAGAATAAATAAATACGTTCTGTAAAAAACAAAACAATCGAACCTGTTTTTTCATAAATGCATATGTATTGGTTTTGTGCTAAGTACTGTTTCACACACGTCAAGTTGTCTTGATAAAGTTTCAATAAAGATAAAGAAAGGAATACATACTCTCCCTATCGCTCTCCTAGCTGAATTGAAACTTGATCAAGAAAACTTGACGGGTGTGAAACAGCTCTAATAATGCGGGGTTATGCCTGGTTGAAAAATTGTGCCGACGAAAAACCATTCCCCTCGTCTCTCTTGCCTACAAAGTACGATGTTATGCCTGCATAATTGTTCTCGTGTGTTAAGGCTCAATAAGAATAACAACAATTCAGTATGTTTTTTGTTGTAATTTTTTTTAGCATATTAAGAGAGAAAGAGAGATCATGGCCTTATGATTGGCTAATATTATTAAATATCTTAGGCATAAAAATAAAAAATAAATTCTGCACTGCTCCTATTGACAATCTATCAAACAAAAAAAGAATCAAGCGAATACGTTGAGTTACAATGGTTCTTAACTTTTTCCACTTGCCTATTTATATTTAGATCTAAAGTTTTTTTGGAATGTGCTGTAACTGGGATAGCTGGCTGTTTATGTTATAAATCAACCATTATATATATTTTTTATATCTATAAACTTATATACTTTTAATTAGGAGCTAAAGTGTATTTGCTCATGTAATTACTTTGCTCTTTTATCATTTCTTACTCTCTCTCTACCTAAGGAGAGATGTTTCCCATTATTTTTATTTACTTAAGCTAATGATATGAATTGTGACTTTTATTATATTGCTTAAGTTAGGTACTCAGTGAATTCCCTCTTAATAAGTTCAATAATATTAATGTAAATAAACCATTAGGAATAAACGGAATATTGCCTTTATTATTTCTTAATAAGTAATAAATTATTCTCTACATTTTACTATTCCCAACGAAGTGTTTAATACTTTTCCCTTTTATTATTGATTCATATATTTGTTTATGAGTGTTGAAACTAATAAAGTCTTAATACTAAGAAAAAATAATAAAAGTACTGTGGTGCTTGTTCGGGAAAACCTCGCAGCTTCTTTTCACTTGTGACATTGAACCCCCTCATCTATACATTTTTGCTGGTCCTTCGAGCCGGATAGCCGGATATATATATATATATATATATATATATATATATATATATATATATATATATATATATGTTCAATCATAACTAAATTATTATTGTGTAACCTTGTCGACTCAATAGTTTTTATTAGAAAAAGAATGGGAACGTACGATTTTACAGCAAAGTTAAGTTGGCTGCAGTTCAGGGGTGATGCCAGACCGCATAGCAGCTAGTGCCATATCTAAGATCATTACAATCTCGGCCGACCTGACACCACAATCGCCCCGATTGTCAGCCCTTAGATATATCTAACTACTCTAACTCTAAAAACTCATCCTCCAAAAATTCATAGCCTTCGTACTCGGAAGTGTTACCTTCAGAATCCAATAAATTCTCTACTACATTATTTTTTGGTTCCAGCCACTTTCTTAACCTAGTTGCATCCACAATTCCAACATATGGTATCTGCGTGATTTGACAATTTTCAACATCCGAAATTTCATAACGGTCGTTACCCAGCTGTTTCCGAATGATATACGGTCCGCGATACTTTGGTATAAATTTTTTGTTTACACCAGCAGTTGTGTCGACATTCTTCAACACTACATAGTCCCCTATTTCAAACGTTTTGGCCGGTTTGTGATGTCGATTAAAATAATTCAAGTTGTACGATTGGGATTTCTCGATGGATTCCAAGGCACTCTTCCTGAGCTAGTCCAAGTCCCTTGATTCACCCCCATAGTTGTCCTGTAAGTACTCGGTCAACTCATCTATAATCTCACCCCTCTGTTCGGTCCCAAATAACATTCTACTAGGTGATTCCCCCGTCGAAGAGTGAACGGTATTATTAATAGTGAACTCTGCGCCTGACAATTTGTCCACCCAATCCGAGTGTTCGATGGGCTCAGTAAGTTTAGCCAACATTGCCCTCAGGTCCCGATTCACCCTCTCTACCTGACCATTAGATTGCGGTGAGCCCACAGAAATCTTCACATGTGTAATATTCCGTTCGGATAAGAACCTCCCAAATTCACCCGAAGTGAAACATGCCCCTCTGTCACTGATTATCCGTCTAGGTCTACTATAATACTCAAAATATTTCCGCAGTGCGCAACATACTTCCCTCGTGCCCGGTGAGTTCACCGCGTAAAGTTTGGTAAATTTCGTAAAGGCATCAATTACCACTAAAATATGCCTCCGTTTTGACTTCAGCGAGGGCAGAGGACCGTAATGATCAACGTGTAATGTGTCAAATGGAATTGGTTTTTTCCTAATATTGTATAGGTTCCGCTCCCTTTTCCCTACTGGTGCCGAATAATATATACACTTCAAACAGTTCCGAATATATGTATTAAGTTTGTCCCTCATATTCGGGAACCAATAATTCCTGCATATCTGGTTCATACACTTCTCAATGCCCACGTGCCCATATCCCTCGTGAGTCTGGCGCATAATATTCCCCTCCAGCTCCGAAGGAACATATAATTGTTTCCGTCCCTGTGGGCCCCAACGAAAAACCAAACCATTCTCCAAAACATACCCCTCCGAATCGCCCACTTCAAGCTTATTTCGAATCTCCTTGATTCGCTCATCCCTTGATTGCGTGATCTGAATATTCATGTCCACATCGCATTGCTCAATAGCAGCGACACAAGACATACGACTCAATGCATCGACATGTGCCATCAATTCACCCCTTCGGTGCCTGACCCTATATTCAAAATTCTCCAACTCCAGCGCCCACCGTGCTATTCTTTGGTTTATTAATTTCTTGTCCAGAGTTAATGCCAATGAGTTACAATCCGTTACAATAGTGAACGAGATTCCCTCCAAATACACGCGGAATCTTCTCAGAGCATAAATTATTGCCAGGGTCTCCAGCTCGAAACTATGGTACCTCGATTCGGCTGACGTAGTACATTTTGAATAATACGCTGTTGGATGAAATTTTCCGTCTTCCTGCTTCTGCAGCAAGACTGATCCGAAGCCTTTTGAACTAGCGTCGGTGTGCAATTCCGTCTCTCGCGTCGGGTTATATACAGCGAGAACAGGAGACTCTATTAGTTTTTCCTTCAGAATTAGAAATGCCTCTGTGCATTCATCTGTCCACTTAAATGATTCATTCTTTAAGTTGGTTAATGGCCTCGCAATTCTCGAAAAATTAGGAACGAATCGCCTAAAAAATGAAAATAGGCCCAAGCACCTCCGTAGCTCTTCAAATTCAGTAGGCATTGGGAATTCTAAAATAGTCTTAATATGTTCATTATTGGGGCGTATGCCCCTGCCATTCACCCGATATCCTAGATAATCCAGTTCGGAGTAGGCGAATTTACATTTCTTCAAATTCAGTCTCAAGCCCGCGACCCTCAAAGTTCTTAATACTTCCCCTAGTATACTCAAATGCTCCTCAAACGTCTCAGTAGCAATGCTTATATCATCCAGGTATACCACAATTCTCCCCGAATCTATAAAATCTTTCAAAACCCCATTTATGAAACGTTGAAATACTGACCCAGCATTCTTCAAGCCAAATGGCATAAAACAAAATTCGAACTGACCCATAGGTGTAACAAAAGCAGTGTATTGGATCGAGTCCTCGTGCATTGGCACCTGGTGAAAACTATTTTCTAAGTCCAGCGTTGAAAAAAACTTCTTGTTGCCTAAGTAGTCTAAACAGTCCTCAATAATCGGAAGAGGGTAATTAGCCTTCAAAGTAATTCTATTTAACGCCCTATAATCCACGCACATTCTTAAGTCACCATTCTTCCTTCTCACTAACACAATTGGAGACGCATAGGGTGATTCACTATGCCGAATTATCTTCTTTTCCAAAAGTTCCTCCAGTTTCATCTTCACCTCGTTACGCTCACGATATGATAATCGCCTTGGCCCGCTATATACCGGTATGTCGTTCGTAAGTCTAATCTTCATACTACAGTCCGCCGGTACATGAGACCTGCACGAAATTTCAAAATAACTCCCGCTTATAACTGACTCAAGCCTCAATAAATCCCTAGCCCCTAACTCCTTGTTCGTGTCAATACCAACTTCATCCCCAATCGTACAAAGTGTCTGCATTAATTCCACGCATTCGTCGTTCTCATCGACTATGTCGACTAACGACACATCATTATCAATTGGAACATTCATCCCCGAACCAACCTGGTCCGACCCGTTTATGAAATTTCTGATCCTTCCATCCCTCCCCATTATCAGATCAGGTCCCACAAAATCCCCTCCCCCAATAAAATTTTTTGCAGGTAAAATATTTGATAAATTATGATCATTAACAGCAGCTGGAACCATATCTATACTCAGTGGACTTCTGAATATTTTCAAGAACATAAGCGCATTGATAACTTCTTTATTTGGTTTTTTTATTGGCATATTCAAATTCATTTTCATTAACATATCTCTTTCATAACTTAAAATTTCTCTCCTTTGATATAAAAATATATTCATTTTATTTAAAAGGTCCCGACCTATAAGGAGCGGCATTACAGATTCTTCATCTGGCAAAATATAAAAATTATGAATTACTTTTATTTTCCCGAAAGATACTTCACATTTAATAAGGCCCAACATACTTATTTTATAATTTCCGATACCGCGGTATGACGTCAATCTTCTCGAGTCCTCGGTGAAAATTGGGATGACAGATTTTTTATAAAACTCATAGGGCTACCCGTGTCAAACAAAGAATAAATATTCGTTATCACTTTGCGCTTATATTCAAGAAAAAAGGCAACACTTACCATTTGATAAGCTCCTATTGAATCATCAGACTTATTTACTATTGGAGCAGCGAATCTCTTCTTCTTCGGGCAGTCCTGATGGAAGTGTCCTACTTCAGCGCAAATGAAACAAGAATTTGCTGGACGCTTCGGTCGCGGGCAGCGGTCCTGATAATGCCCAAATTGAGAGCAATTAAAACATCGCACTTCAGCCTCGGGTATTTTAGCCACATCCCGTCCACTAGCAGCCGTGACTCTGGGTTTGCTGACTATTGTGGTATTATTCAATTTTTGGTGCTTGTATCGCGCCGCCTGACGTCTTTGCTCGTAGCGGTCCATGCGCTTTATCAGTTCGTCCATAGTGTCCGCACTATACAAATATGTTGTAGCTAAGCTGTTGTCTGGTAAGCCGTCAATTATTATATCGACAAGCTCTCGTTCATCAATGTCTGACTGGGAAGCTATGGCCTGCATTGCGACCAAATAGCTCAGGCACGACTCATCCGGTTTCAACGTACGGGCCCGCAGTTGGCGGTACACATCCTGCCGTGAAATAGTTCGCTTAAACATTTTTAGCAGGCTAGCTTTTAGTTGACTGTATTCTACCAGGCCTATATTTGTGGTGTGCTTCTTTGCGGTACCCATCACTCTCCGCCGGACGCCAACACACTTTTCTCTGTCTGTATAGTTGCACATGTCCGCGTAGTCTTCAAACTGCACAAACCACTTGCACACATCGTAGTGGTCGTCCCCACTAAACGTCGGTACAGCGGCGTCAAGTTCGGACAAATCCACCCGGTGCACATTAGATACCCGGCGTTCATTTCCCTCTATGGCTTTAACTTCCTGTCGCAATTTCAGAATTTCCATGCGCAGTTTCAAATTTTTAAGCTCCTCTTCAAGGCTAATATTAGTTTTAGCCTCTCGAACACCAGCGGCGGTAGGGTCAGCAGAAACAGCGGTATCATTGACAGCAACATCGGTGTTATTTACAGCGGCAACATTATTGATAGGCGCATCGGCGGCGGCAACAACATCAACTGCGGCGGTAACATCAACAGCACCGGCGGTAACATCAACAGCAGCGGCGGTGTCACATGCGCCGGCGTTATGCAGCAGATTGCCCAACACGGGGTTTTCATTGCCCACGCCCAATATGGCGGCATCATCAAATCTTTTGTCCGTGGAACATTCCACCACTTTACTCTCCTCTCCATAGTGCACCTCATATAAAGCCCTCAATTGGCTTAGTGAGGCCGTCTCAGGGTAATTTACCTTGGCTGCAGTCAATGCAGCCATTAGTGTGTTTCGCGATGGCCGCAAATCCATTTCACTTGCATACATTAAACGAAGTATGCACAAAATTAATGAAATATAACCAAATTTATGTTCAGTTTAATTTTACTTTCTTTCTTTTTTATTTTATTTTTCAGTTGTACCCCACACCTGAAATTGTAACCTTGTCGACTCAATAGTTTTTATTAGAAAAAGAATGGGAACGTACGATTTTACAGCAAAGTTAAGTTGGCTGCAGTTCAGGGGTGATGCCAGACCGCATAGCAGCTAGTGCCATATCTAAGATCATTACAATTGTATATATTTAATTACTTTATTTAAATTAAATCATTCCTTTAAATGCCGTACCGGTTCTTGAGGAATTTGCACAATTTAATTTCTTATGATTTGTAACTGTTCTTTTTTTGTATTTCACATTCTCAACTTCTTTTGTAAAAACCATTTAATAAAATGATCATTCTCATCGTGTCTATTAAAGCATAAAGTCAACCTTTTCTCATCTGTTATTTAATCACGTAGTAAATAGGTACATACAGTGTTGGAAAAAATAATAAAATAATAATAATAAGAACGATTGCGTTTATAACAATTTTTTTATTCTTCTTTTCATAAATAAAAAAAATAATATTTGAACTCAAACTTCTTTACAATTGTGTGATAAAGCTTGGAAGTAAAATTTTTTTTCTTACAGTTTGAAAAGAAAAAAATCTTACTTTAAGAGATGCAGCCTGGAAAAAATAATAAGAACGCCTTAATTCTTCAAAATTAAAATTATTTTACTAAGCTTTTACCTTTATATCTTAATATTATATTAATACTTAGTCGAACCTCCATTCATCTTTAACACTTCATTACATCTACGTTGCCCACTACCCACTAAACTTGCACATATTTCTGGAGATATGGAGTACGACTCTCCTTCGATATTTCCCCACATATCATGTCTATTTTTTGATTTATATGTTCAATCAGAATTAAATCAGGAGACTGCGAGAACCAATCCATTACGGGAATTTAGAATGTTAGTATGTCATCGAATGCTTCTAAAGGTGGAAACTAGCCTCGATTCAATAACAATGCAAACGAAATAAACAGTTTTACAAAAACAAAATCTCTATATATTCAGCCCAATTATAAATATTCGCAAGGAATTTGTTTCCCGAGGAAAAGTCTTTTCTCGAGAAAAAATTCCTCCAATTATAAATTCCGCGGGAATAACAAATTCAATAATTGTCAACACTGATACCAGCTGTTTAGATTGTTTACATTTAATTTGATTTATTTTTGATGTGCAAGAATATATTATAACTTCAACCGAAACCAATCGAAGAAACGTAGCTACCGCTCAAGCCATAAGGGCCAATATAGGACAAAATCTGTTTTAGGATAAATAATTCTAAAATATAATATGCATATGTATATAATTGTTTTTTTTTTTTAAAAACATTTAATATTTAAAAATAACATTTAACATTAAAAAAACAACGAATTCATAAAACTTAAAAAATAATAAAAATAATTCATAAACCGAAATTACTAAAGTTTTATTCCAATCTTTCATAATACTGCATTTGCAGTCCGGTTTTTTCCAATTTGTAATTCACTTCTCGCATCCTTAATTTCTCCATATAGGCATTGTTCCGCTGCATTTCTTCTATTTCTTTTTTCTTCAGCCTTTCTATAGATCGATAGATTTCTTTTGTAGTTTGTTCTAAATCTTCTTGCTTGGAAACTACAATTTTTATTGTTTCTAAGAGTTCCTTTTGGATTACAAGTTCGGCCTCTAGTGCATCATGAGAACTTTTATGGGAACTTTCAACAGATTTTTTTAAACTATTGTTCTCCCAGTGGTTAAAATTCAACCATTATTGCTATAATACAAAACCGCTCAGATAAAATGTCATATTTTTCTTCAATTCTAATGAAATCTATTACCGTACTTACTCCATTCTTTACTAGTTTTATCTATTAATGTGAGCTTTCCAAATAAATAATAGAAACGGTTTTGATGTTCATTTAAGAAACACAAACACAATTTATTGCCTATATTAAAAATATTGAAATTTTTTGATTAATTGAAGAAAAACTAAAAGTAAAAAAATTAATTTTATTCAAAATATTTAAAGTAGTTGTACGACTGGAAAATTTAATTTAAGGAAAATTTTTTTATAAACAATTTTTTTCTATTGTCATTGAGTATGTTTCCTTGAACATTTTCATTCCAAATATAAAATTTTATGCCGTCCAATGAACGAACTCTACTCGCAGCTACATATAATTGTCCATGAGCAAATACAGGTAGTCTCAAAAGGACACCTATCTTTTCAAATATTTGCCCCTGTGACTTGTTAATGGTCATAGCAAATGCGGGTATAATTGGAAATTGTGTCCGCTGAAATTTAAGTGGAAGAATTGTTCCAGAAAATGGTAAATTTATTCGTGGAATCAAAATTCTTTTATAACGAACTGCTCCCGTTAATACTTCGCAATCTATGGTGTTGAGGTGTAAGCATTTTACTCTCATTCGAGTTCCATCTACTATGGCTTGTGCCGTGTTCAAATAACGAATCAGCATAACAATGGAATTTATTTTCATTTTCAATTTATGCGGTGGCATTTCGCTTACGTTCAATGATTTTAAAAATTCAGAAGGATATTCATTTACGTCATTGACATCATTAGAAACTTTATCAAAACTGTAGTAAACCTTCTCCTCCCCTGAAGCGCAGTCTTCATTGGTAGGAACTAAAATTACGGAATTAAGAATTTGATCCGGTAATATATTCTCACGAATATTACCATAGATATCAGTAATTAAATTATCAAAACAACCAATTACTTGTTGTGGCAATTCAATAATGTCATCACCTTACTCTGGATAATTTCTTAGTTCATTACCAAGTTTATTTATGAAATTCGAAAAATTTTACTTGTTCTGGTCTAGCTCTTATATTTTGTGTTAATGTAACTTTGTGAAAGAATTAAATTTCTTCCAACTAATGATGCAATTTTCAATTAAAGTAAATCGGGTCCGTGTGGAACAACAAGTAAAATTTGCTTTATATCGAATATATGTTTTTAACTATTCTTAGATTTATTATCAGTAAGACTGTGGGCGTTTGCAGTAAGAAGTCAGACATCTTGCAGATCTAAATATTGAACAGAATCGAAGCTTAGTAGAATAGTTTTACCACCAAATGGTGTAATAGAATGAACAAATAAAATAAGTTTTTCCTTCTGAGTGTTTACGGAGTTCCCAAGCCAAATTTAATTTAGTTAATTTTGAGTTTTTTGTTGTAATTTTTTTAGCAAATTAAGAGGGAAAGAGAGATCATGGCTTCATGATTGGCTAATATTCTTAACTGTTTTTACTATCTTAGGTACAAAAATGTAGAATAAAAAATACATTGTGCACTCCTCCTATTGACAATCTTTCAAAAAAAAAAAAAAATAAATAAATAAAAAAAATAATAAAAAATAAAAAAATCAAGCGAATACATTGAGTTTAGGTCAGTTAAAATGGTTATTAACTTTTTCCACTTGCCTATTAATATATAGATTACTTTTTAATGATTACATTTCGCGATCGTACTGTACATGTTTTTTCATAGGTAACGAAAAGTGTAAAAACCAATCATACAGGATTTCACAAAAATAGCGAACAAACCAAATAAATTTGCTACCTATTTTTTAGGAATCTATGTTTGTATGTATATATGCAAAGCCTTAAGACTATTTAGGTACTTATATGCATGTTGCTTTCGCGACCAAGCCACCTTCTTCTTTTAAATCCATGTGTACACAACGACGGTCGAAGAATAAATAAATACGTTCTGTAAAAAACAAAACAATCGAACCTGTTTTTTCATAAATGCATATGTATTGGTTTTGTGCTAAGTACTGTTTCACACACGTCAAGTTGTCTTGATAAAGTTTCAATAAAGATAAAGAAAGGAATACATACTCTCCCTATCGCTCTCCTAGCTGAATTGAAACTTGATCAAGAAAACTTGACGGGTGTGAAACAGCTCTAATAATGCGGGGTTATGCCTGGTTGAAAAATTGTGCCGACGAAAAACCATTCCCCTCGTCTCTCTTGCCTACAAAGTACGATGTTATGCCTGCATAATTGTTCTCGTGTGTTAAGGCTCAATAAGAATAACAACAATTCAGTATGTTTTTTGTTGTAATTTTTTTTAGCATATTAAGAGAGAAAGAGAGATCATGGCCTTATGATTGGCTAATATTATTAAATATCTTAGGCATAAAAATAAAAAATAAATTCTGCACTGCTCCTATTGACAATCTATCAAACAAAAAAAGAATCAAGCGAATACGTTGAGTTACAATGGTTCTTAACTTTTTCCACTTGCCTATTTATATTTAGATCTAAAGTTTTTTTGGAATGTGCTGTAACTGGGATAGCTGGCTGTTTATGTTATAAATCAACCATTATATATATTTTTTATATCTATAAACTTATATACTTTTAATTAGGAGCTAAAGTGTATTTGCTCATGTAATTACTTTGCTCTTTTATCATTTCTTACTCTCTCTACCTAAGGAGAGATGTTTCCCATTATTTTTATTTACTTAAGCTAATGATATGAATTGTGACTTTTATTATATTGTTTAAGTTAGGTACTCAGTGAATTCCCTCTTAATAAGTTCAATAATATTAATGTAAATAAACCATTAGGAATAAACGGAATATTGCCTTTATTATTTCTTAATAAGTAATAAATTATTCTCTACATTTTACTATTCCCAACGAAGTGTTTAATACTTTTCCCTTTTATTATTGATTCATATATTTGTTTATGAGTGTTGAAACTAATAAAGTCTTAATACTAAGAAAAAATAATAAAAGTACTGTGGTGCTTGTTCGGGAAAACCTCGCAGTTTCTTTTCCCTTGTGACATTGAACCCCCTCATCTATACATTTTTGCTGGTCCTTCGAGCCGGATAGCCGGATATATATATATATATATATATATATATATATATGTTCAATCATAACTAAATTATTATTGTGTAACCTTGTCGACTCAATAGTTTTTATTAGAAAAAGAATGGGAACGTACGATTTTACAGCAAAGTTAAGTTGGCTGCAGTTCAGGGGTGATGCCAGACCGCATAGCAGCTAGTGCCATATCTAAGATCATTACAATCTCGGCCGACCTGACACCACAATCGCCCCGATTGTCAGCCCTTAGATATATCTAACTACTCTAACTCTAAAAACTCATCCTCCAAAAATTCATAGCCTTCGTACTCGGAAGTGTTACCTTCAGAATCCAATAAATTCTCTACTACATTATTTTTTGGTTCCAGCCACTTTCTTAACCTAGTTGCATCCACAATTCCAACATATGGTATCTGCGTGATTTGACAATTTTCAACATCCGAAATTTCATAACGGTCGTTACCCAGCTGTTTCCGAATGATATACGGTCCGCGATACTTTGGTATAAATTTTTTGTTTACACCAGCAGTTGTGTCGACATTCTTCAACACTACATAGTCCCCTATTTCAAACGTTTTGGCCGGTTTGTGATGTCGATTAAAATAATTCAAGTTGTACGATTGGGATTTCTCGATGGATTCCAAGGCACTCTTCCTGAGCTAGTCCAAGTCCCTTGATTCACCCCCATAGTTGTCCTGTAAGTACTCGGTCAACTCATCTATAATCTCACCCCTCTGTTCGGTCCCAAATAACATTCTACTAGGTGATTCCCCCGTCGAAGAGTGAACGGTATTATTAATAGTGAACTCTGCGCCTGACAATTTGTCCACCCAATCCGAGTGTTCGATGGGCTCAGTAAGTTTAGCCAACATTGCCCTCAGGTCCCGATTCACCCTCTCTACCTGACCATTAGATTGCGGTGAGCCCACAGAAATCTTCACATGTGTAATATTCCGTTCGGATAAGAACCTCCCAAATTCACCCGAAGTGAAACATGCCCCTCTGTCACTGATTATCCGTCTAGGTCTACTATAATACTCAAAATATTTCCGCAGTGCGCAACATACTTCCCTCGTGCCCGGTGAGTTCACCGCGTAAAGTTTGGTAAATTTCGTAAAGGCATCAATTACCACTAAAATATGCCTCCGTTTTGACTTCAGCGAGGGCAGAGGACCGTAATGATCAACGTGTAATGTGTCAAATGGAATTGGTTTTTTCCTAATATTGTATAGGTTCCGCTCCCTTTTCCCTACTGGTGCCGAATAATATATACACTTCAAACAGTTCCGAATATATGTATTAAGTTTGTCCCTCATATTCGGGAACCAATAATTCCTGCATATCTGGTTCATACACTTCTCAATGCCCACGTGCCCATATCCCTCGTGAGTCTGGCGCATAATATTCCCCTCCAGCTCCGAAGGAACATATAATTGTTTCCGTCCCTGTGGGCCCCAACGAAAAACCAAACCATTCTCCAAAACATACCCCTCCGAATCGCCCACTTCAAGCTTATTTCGAATCTCCTTGATTCGCTCATCCCTTGATTGCGTGATCTGAATATTCATGTCCACATCGCATTGCTCAATAGCAGCGACACAAGACATACGACTCAATGCATCGACATGTGCCATCAATTCACCCCTTCGGTGCCTGACCCTATATTCAAAATTCTCCAACTCCAGCGCCCACCGTGCTATTCTTTGGTTTATTAATTTCTTGTCCAGAGTTAATGCCAATGAGTTACAATCCGTTACAATAGTGAACGAGATTCCCTCCAAATACACGCGGAATCTTCTCAGAGCATAAATTATTGCCAGGGTCTCCAGCTCGAAACTATGGTACCTCGATTCGGCTGACGTAGTACATTTTGAATAATACGCTGTTGGATGAAATTTTCCGTCTTCCTGCTTCTGCAGCAAGACTGATCCGAAGCCTTTTGAACTAGCGTCGGTGTGCAATTCCGTCTCTCGCGTCGGGTTATATACAGCGAGAACAGGAGACTCTATTAGTTTTTCCTTCAGAATTAGAAATGCCTCTGTGCATTCATCTGTCCACTTAAATGATTCATTCTTTAAGTTGGTTAATGGCCTCGCAATTCTCGAAAAATTAGGAACGAATCGCCTAAAAAATGAAAATAGGCCCAAGCACCTCCGTAGCTCTTCAAATTCAGTAGGCATTGGGAATTCTAAAATAGTCTTAATATGTTCATTATTGGGGCGTATGCCCCTGCCATTCACCCGATATCCTAGATAATCCAGTTCGGAGTAGGCGAATTTACATTTCTTCAAATTCAGTCTCAAGCCCGCGACCCTCAAAGTTCTTAATACTTCCCCTAGTATACTCAAATGCTCCTCAAACGTCTCAGTAGCAATGCTTATATCATCCAGGTATACCACAATTCTCCCCGAATCTATAAAATCTTTCAAAACCCCATTTATGAAACGTTGAAATACTGACCCAGCATTCTTCAAGCCAAATGGCATAAAACAAAATTCGAACTGACCCATAGGTGTAACAAAAGCAGTGTATTGGATCGAGTCCTCGTGCATTGGCACCTGGTGAAAACTATTTTCTAAGTCCAGCGTTGAAAAAAACTTCTTGTTGCCTAAGTAGTCTAAACAGTCCTCAATAATCGGAAGAGGGTAATTAGCCTTCAAAGTAATTCTATTTAACGCCCTATAATCCACGCACATTCTTAAGTCACCATTCTTCCTTCTCACTAACACAATTGGAGACGCATAGGGTGATTCACTATGCCGAATTATCTTCTTTTCCAAAAGTTCCTCCAGTTTCATCTTCACCTCGTTACGCTCACGATATGATAATCGCCTTGGCCCGCTATATACCGGTATGTCGTTCGTAAGTCTAATCTTCATACTACAGTCCGCCGGTACATGAGACCTGCACGAAATTTCAAAATAACTCCCGCTTATAACTGACTCAAGCCTCAATAAATCCCTAGCCCCTAACTCCTTGTTCGTGTCAATACCAACTTCATCCCCAATCGTACAAAGTGTCTGCATTAATTCCACGCATTCGTCGTTCTCATCGACTATGTCGACTAACGACACATCATTATCAATTGGAACATTCATCCCCGAACCAACCTGGTCCGACCCGTTTATGAAATTTCTGATCCTTCCATCCCTCCCCATTATCAGATCAGGTCCCACAAAATCCCCTCCCCCAATAAAATTTTTTGCAGGTAAAATATTTGATAAATTATGATCATTAACAGCAGCTGGAACCATATCTATACTCAGTGGACTTCTGAATATTTTCAAGAACATAAGCGCATTGATAACTTCTTTATTTGGTTTTTTTATTGGCATATTCAAATTCATTTTCATTAACATATCTCTTTCATAACTTAAAATTTCTCTCCTTTGATATAAAAATATATTCATTTTATTTAAAAGGTCCCGACCTATAAGGAGCGGCATTACAGATTCTTCATCTGGCAAAATATAAAAATTATGAATTACTTTTATTTTCCCGAAAGATACTTCACATTTAATAAGGCCCAACATACTTATTTTATAATTTCCGATACCGCGGTATGACGTCAATCTTCTCGAGTCCTCGGTGAAAATTGGGATGACAGATTTTTTATAAAACTCATAGGGCTACCCGTGTCAAACAAAGAATAAATATTCGTTATCACTTTGCGCTTATATTCAAGAAAAAAGGCAACACTTACCATTTGATAAGCTCCTATTGAATCATCAGACTTATTTACTATTGGAGCAGCGAATCTCTTCTTCTTCGGGCAGTCCTGATGGAAGTGTCCTACTTCAGCGCAAATGAAACAAGGATTTGCTGGACGCTTCGGTCGCGGGCAGCGGTCCTGATAATGCCCAAATTGAGAGCAATTAAAACATCGCACTTCAGCCTCGGGTATTTTAGCCACATCCCGTCCACTAGCAGCCGTGACTCTGGGTTTGCTGACTATTGTGGTATTATTCAATTTTTGGTGCTTGTATCGCGCCGCCTGACGTCTTTGCTCGTAGCGGTCCATGCGCTTTATCAGTTCGTCCATAGTGTCCGCACTATACAAATATGTTGTAGCTAAGCTGTTGTCTGGTAAGCCGTCAATTATTATATCGACAAGCTCTCGTTCATCAATGTCTGACTGGGAAGCTATGGCCTGCATTGCGACCAAATAGCTCAGGCACGACTCATCCGGTTTCAACGTACGGGCCCGCAGTTGGCGGTACACATCCTGCCGTGAAATAGTTCGCTTAAACATTTTTAGCAGGCTAGCTTTTAGTTGACTGTATTCTACCAGGCCTATATTTGTGGTGTGCTTCTTTGCGGTACCCATCACTCTCCGCCGGACGCCAACACACTTTTCTCTGTCTGTATAGTTGCACATGTCCGCGTAGTCTTCAAACTGCACAAACCACTTGCACACATCGTAGTGGTCGTCCCCACTAAACGTCGGTACAGCGGCGTCAAGTTCGGACAAATCCACCCGGTGCACATTAGATACCCGGCGTTCATTTGCCTCTATGGCTTTAACTTCCTGTCGCAATTTCAGAATTTCCATGCGCAGTTTCAAATTTTTAAGCTCCTCTTCAAGGCTAATATTAGTTTTAGCCTCTCGAACACCAGCGGCGGTAGGGTCAGCAGAAACAGCGGTATCATTGACAGCAACATCGGTGTTATTTACAGCGGCAACATTATTGATAGGCGCATCGGCGGCGGCAACAACATCAACTGCGGCGGTAACATCAACAGCACCGGCGGTAACATCAACAGCAGCGGCGGTGTCACATGCGCCGGCGTTATGCAGCAGATTGCCCAACACGGGGTTTTCATTGCCCACGCCCAATATGGCGGCATCATCAAATCTTTTGTCCGTGGAACATTCCACCACTTTACTCTCCTCTCCATAGTGCACCTCATATAAAGCCCTCAATTGGCTTAGTGAGGCCGTCTCAGGGTAATTTACCTTGGCTGCAGTCAATGCAGCCATTAGTGTGTTTCGCGATGGCCGCAAATCCATTTCACTTGCATACATTAAACGAAGTATGCACAAAATTAATGAAATATAACCAAATTTATGTTCAGTTTAATTTTACTTTCTTTCTTTTTTATTTTATTTTTCAGTTGTACCCCACACCTGAAATTGTAACCTTGTCGACTCAATAGTTTTTATTAGAAAAAGAATGGGAACGTACGATTTTACAGCAAAGTTAAGTTGGCTGCAGTTCAGGGGTGATGCCAGACCGCATAGCAGCTAGTGCCATATCTAAGATCATTACAATTGTATATATTTAATTACTTTATTTAAATTAAATCATTCCTTTAAATGCCGTACCGGTTCTTGAGGAATTTGCACAATTTAATTTCTTATGATTTGTAACTGTTCTTTTTTTGTATTTCACATTCTCAACTTCTTTTGTAAAAACCATTTAATAAAATGATCATTCTCATCGTGTCTATTAAAGCATAAAGTCAACCTTTTCTCATCTGTTATTTAATCACGTAGTAAATAGGTACATACAGTGTTGGAAAAAATAATAAAATAATAATAATAAGAACGATTGCGTTTATAACAATTTTTTTATTCTTCTTTTCATAAATAAAAAAAATAATGTTTGAACTCAAACTTCTTTACAATTGTGTGATAAAGCTTGGAAGTAAAATTTTTTTTCTTACAGTTTGAAAAGAAAAAATCTTACTTTAAGAGATGCAGCCTGGAAAAAATAATAAGAACGCCTTAATTCTTCAAAATTAAAATTATTTTACTAAGCGTTTACCTTTATATCTTAATATTATATTAATACTTAGTCGAACCTCCATTCATCTTTAACACTTCATTACATCTACGTTGCCCACTACCCACTAAACTTGCACATATTTCTGGAGATATGGAGTACGACTCTCCTTCGATATTTCCCCACATATCATGTCTATTTTTTGATTTATATGTTCAATCAGAATTAAATCAGGAGACTGCGAGAACCAATCCATTACGGGAATTTAGAATGTTAGTATGTCATCGAATGCTTCTAAAGGTGGAAACTAGCCCCGATTCAATAACAATGCAAACGAAATAAACAGTTTTACAAAAACAAAATCTCTATATATTCAGCCCAATTATAAATATTCGCAAGGAATTTGTTTCCCGAGGAAAAGTCTTTTCTCGAGAAAAAATTCCTCCAATTATAAATTCCGCGGGAATAACAAATTCAATAATTGTCAACACTGATACCAGCTGTTTAGATTGTTTACATTTAATTTGATTTATTTTTGATGTGCAAGAATATATTATAACTTCAACCGAAACCAATCGAAGAAACGTAGCTACCGCTCAAGCCATAAGGGCCAATATAGGACAAAATCTGTTTTAGGATAAATAATTCTAAAATATAATATGCATATGTATATAATTGTTTTTTTTTTTTTTAAAACATTTAATATTTAAAAATAACATTTAACATTAAAAAAACAACGAATTCATAAAACTTAAAAAATAATAAAAATAATTCATAAACCGAAATTACTAAAGTTTTATTCCAATCTTTCATAATACTGCATTTGCAGTCCGGTTTTTTCCAATTTGTAATTCACTTCTCGCATCCTTAATTTCTCCATATAGGCATTGTTCCGCTGCATTTCTTCTATTTCTTTTTTCTTCAGCCTTTCTATAGATCGATAGATTTCTTTTGTAGTTTGTTCTAAATCTTCTTGCTTGGAAACTACAATTTTTATTGTTTCTAAGAGTTCCTTTTGGATTACAAGTTCGGCCTCTAGTGCATCATGAGAACTTTTATGGGAACTTTCAACAGATTTTTTTAAACTATTGTTCTCCCAGTGGTTGAAATTCAACCATTATTGCTATAATACAAAACCGCTCAGATAAAATGTCATATTTTTCTTCAATTCTAATGAAATCTATTACCGTACTTACTCCATTCTTTACTAGTTTTATCTATTAATGTGAGCTTTCCCAATAAATAATAGAAACGGTTTTGATGTTCATTTAAGAAACACAAACACAATTTATTGCCTATATTAAAAATATTGAAATTTTTTGATTAATTGAAGAAAAACTAAAAGTAAAAAAATTAATTTTATTCAAAATATTTAAAGTAATTGTACGACTGGCATCTTTATCTAAGGAAAATTTTTTTATAAACAATTTTTTTCTATTGTCATTGAGTATGTTTCCTTGAACATTTTCATTCCAAATATAAAATTTTATGCCGTCCAATGAACGAACTCTACTCGCAGCTACATATAATTGTCCATAAGCAAATACAGGTAGTCTCAAAAGGACACCTATCTTTTCAAATATTTGCCCCTGTGACTTGTTAATGGTCATAGCAAATGCGGGTATAATTGGAAATTGTGTCCGCTGAAATTTAAGTGGAAGAATTGTTCCAGAAAATGGTAAATTTATTCGTGGAATCAAAATTCTTTTATAACGAACTGCTCCCGTTAATACTTCGCAATCTATGGTGTTGAGGTGTAAGCATTTTACTCTCATTCTGTTTCATCTACTATGGCTTGTGCCGTGTTCAAATAACGAATCAGCATAACAATGGAATTTATTTTCATTTTCAATTTATGCGGTGGCATTTCGCTTACGTTCAATGATTTTAAAAATTCAGAAGGATATTCATTTACGTCATTGACATCATTAGAAACTTTATCAAAACTGTAGTAAACCTTCTCCTCCCCTGAAGCGCAGTCTTCATTGGTAGGAACTAAAATTACGGAATTAAGAATTTGATCCGGTAATATATTCTCACGAATATTACCATAGATATCAGTAATTAAATTATCAAAACAACCAATTACTTGTTGTGGCAATTCAATAATGTCATCACCTTACTCTGGATAATTTCTTAGTTCATTACCAAGTTTATTTATGAAATTCGAAAAATTTTACTTGTTCTGGTCTAGCTCTTATATTTTGTGTTAATGTAACTTTGTGAAAGAATTAAATTTCTTCCAACTAATGATGCAATTTTCAATTAAAGTAAATCGGGTCCGTGTGGAACAACAAGTAAAATTTGCTTTATATCGAATATATGTTTTTAACTATTCTTAGATTTATTATCAGTAAGACTGTGGGCGTTTGCAGTAAGAAGTCAGACATCTTGCAGATCTAAATATTGAACAGAATCGAAGCTTAGTAGAATAGTTTTACCACCAAATGGTGTAATAGAATGAACAAATAAAATAAGTTTTTCCTTCTGAGTGTTTACGGAGTTCCCAAGCCAAATTTAATTTAGTTAATTTTGAGTTTTTTGTTGTAATTTTTTAGCAAATTAAGAGGGAAAGAGAGATCATGGCTTCATGATTGGCTAATATTCTTAACTGTTTTTACTATCTTAGGTACAAAAATGTAGAATAAAAAATACATTGTGCACTCCTCCTATTGACAATCTTTCAAAAAAAAAAAAAAATAAATAAATAAATAAATAAAAAAAATAATAAAAAATAAAAAAATCAAGCGAATACATTGAGTTTAGGTCAGTTAAAATGGTTATTAACTTTTTCCACTTGCCTATTAATATATACATAGATTACTTTTTAATGATTACATTTCGCGATCGTACTGTACATGTTTTTTCATAGGTAACGAAAAGTGTAAAAACCAATCATACAGGATTTCACAAAAATAGCGAACAAACCAAATAAATTTGCTACCTATTTTTTAGGAATCTATGTTTGTATGTATATATGCAAAGCCTTAAGACTATTTAGGTACTTATATGCATGTTGCTTTCGCGACCAAGCCACCTTCTTCTTTTAAATCCATGTGTACACAACGACGGTCGAAGAATAAATAAATACGTTCTGTAAAAAACAAAACAATCGAACCTGTTTTTTCATAAATGCATATGTATTGGTTTTGTGCTAAGTACTGTTTCACACACGTCAAGTTGTCTTGATAAAGTTTCAATAAAGATAAAGAAAGGAATACATACTCTCCCTATCGCTCTCCTAGCTGAATTGAAACTTGATCAAGAAAACTTGACGGGTGTGAAACAGCTCTAATAATGCGGGGTTATGCCTGGTTGAAAAATTGTGCCGACGAAAAACCATTCCCCTCGTCTCTCTTGCCTACAAAGTACGATGTTATGCCTGCATAATTGTTCTCGTGTGTTAATTTTTGTTGTAATTTTTTTTAGCATATTAAGAGAGAAAGAGAGATCATGGCCTTATGATTGGCTAATATTATTAAATATCTTAGGCATAAAAATAAAAAATAAATTCTGCACTGCTCCTATTGACAATCTATCAAACAAAAAAAGAATCAAGCGAATACGTTGAGTTACAATGGTTCTTAACTTTTTCCACTTGCCTATTTATATTTAGATCTAAAGTTTTTTTGGAATGTGCTGTAACTGGGATAGCTGGCTGTTTATGTTATAAATCAACCATTATATATATTTTTTATATCTATAAACTTATATACTTTTAATTAGGAGCTAAAGTGTATTTGCTCATGTAATTACTTTGCTCTTTTATCATTTCTTACTCTGTCTACCTAAGGAGAGATGTTTCCCATTATTTTTATTTACTTAAGCTAATGATATGAATTGTGACTTTTATTATATTGCTTAAGTTAGGTACTCAGTGAATTCCCTCTTAATAAGTTCAATAATATTAATGTAAATAAACCATTAGGAATAAACGGAATATTGCCTTTATTATTTCTTAATAAGTAATAAATTATTCTCTACATTTTACTATTCCCAACGAAGTGTTTAATACTTTTCCCTTTTATTATTGATTCATATATTTGTTTATGAGTGTTGAAACTAATAAAGTCTTAATACTAAGAAAAAATAATAAAAGTACTGTGGTGCTTGTTCGGGAAAACCTCGCAGTTTCTTTTCCCTTGTGACATTGAACCCCCTCATCTATACATTTTTGCTGGTCCTTCGAGCCGGATAGCCGGATATATATATATATATATATATATATATATATATATATATATATATATATATATATATATATATATGTTCAATCATAACTAAATTATTATTGTGTAACCTTGTCGACTCAATAGTTTTTATTAGAAAAAGAATGGGAACGTACGATTTTACAGCAAAGTTAAGTTGGCTGCAGTTCAGGGGTGATGCCAGACCGCATAGCAGCTAGTGCCATATCTAAGATCATTACAATCTCGGCCGACCTGACACCACAATCGCCCCGATTGTCAGCCCTTAGATATATCTAACTACTCTAACTCTAAAAACTCATCCTCCAAAAATTCATAGCCTTCGTACTCGGAAGTGTTACCTTCAGAATCCAATAAATTCTCTACTACATTATTTTTTGGTTCCAGCCACTTTCTTAACCTAGTTGCATCCACAATTCCAACATATGGTATCTGCGTGATTTGACAATTTTCAACATCCGAAATTTCATAACGGTCGTTACCCAGCTGTTTCCGAATGATATACGGTCCGCGATACTTTGGTATAAATTTTTTGTTTACACCAGCAGTTGTGTCGACATTCTTCAACACTACATAGTCCCCTATTTCAAACGTTTTGGCCGGTTTGTGATGTCGATTAAAATAATTCAAGTTGTACGATTGGGATTTCTCGATGGATTCCAAGGCACTCTTCCTGAGCGAGTCCAAGTCCCTTGATTCACCCCCATAGTTGTCCTGTAAGTACTCGGTCAACTCATCTATAATCTCACCCCTCTGTTCGGTCCCAAATAACATTCTACTAGGTGATTCCCCCGTCGAAGAGTGAACGGTATTATTAATAGTGAACTCTGCGCCTGACAATTTGTCCACCCAATCCGAGTGTTCGATGGGCTCAGTAAGTTTAGCCAACATTGCCCTCAGGTCCCGATTCACCCTCTCTACCTGACCATTAGATTGCGGTGAGCCCACAGAAATCTTCACATGTGTAATATTCCGTTCGGATAAGAACCTCCCAAATTCACCCGAAGTGAAACATGCCCCTCTGTCACTGATTATCCGTCTAGGTCTACTATAATACTCAAAATATTTCCGCAGTGCGCAACATACTTACCTCGTGCCCGGTGAGTTCACCGCGTAAAGTTTGGTAAATTTCGTAAAGGCATCAATTACCACTAAAATATGCCTCCGTTTTGACTTCAGCGAGGGCAGAGGACCGTAATGATCAACGTGTAATGTGTCAGATGGAATTGGTTTTTTCCTAATATTGTATAGGTTCCGCTCCCTTTTCCCTACTGGTGCCGAATAATATATACACTTCAAACAGTTCCGAATATATGTATTAAGTTTGTCCCTCATATTCGGGAACCAATAATTCCTGCATATCTGGTTCATACACTTCTCAATGCCCACGTGCCCATATCCCTCGTGAGTCTGGCGCATAATATTCCCCTCCAGCTCCGAAGGAACATATAATTGTTTCCGTCCCTGTGGGCCCCAACGAAAAACCAAACCATTCTCCAAAATTTTTGTGATATTCTTCCGACGGGGTTTGTTTGAATTTGGAACGATTTTCCGTCATCCCACGTCAAATTTGGTTTATGAACAGACCGGTTTCGGCTTTGTGCCATCTTCAGTGTTCTCGAATACTTGAATACTTGAATACTAAATATTCGAGAACACTGAAGATGGCACAAAGCCGAAACCGGTCTGTTCATAAACCAAATTTGACGTGGGATGACGGAAAATCGTTCCAAATTCATTCTCCAAAACATACCCCTCCGAATCGCCCACTTCAAGCTTATTTCGAATCTCCTTGATTCGCTCATCCCTTGATTGCGTGATCTGAATATTCATGTCCACATCGCATTGCTCAATAGCAGCGACACAAGGCATACGACTCAATTCATCGACATGTGCCATCAATTCACCCCTTCGGTGCCTGACCCTATATTCAAAATTCTCTAACTCCAGCGCCCACCGTGCTATTCTTTGGTTTATTAATTTCTTGTCCAGAGTTAATGCCAATGAGTTACAGTCCGTTACAATAGTGAACGAGATTCCCTCCAAATACACGCGGAATCTTCTCAGAGCATAAATTATTGCCAGGGTCTCCAGCTCGAAACTATTGTACCTCGATTCGGCTGACGTAGTACATTTTGAATAATACGCTGTTGGATGAAATTTTCCGTCTTCCTGCTTCTGCAGCAAGACTGATCCGAAGCCTTTTGAACTAGCGTCGGTGTGCAATTCCGTCTCTCGCGTCGGGTTATATACAGCGAGAACAGGAGACTCTATTAGTTTTTCCTTCAGAATCAGAAATGCCTCTGTGCATTCATCTGTCCACTTAAATGATTCATTCTTTAAGTTGGTTAATGGCCTCGCAATTCTCGAAAAATTAGGAACGAATCGCCTAAAAAATGAAAATAGGCCCAAGCACCTCCGTAGCTCCTCAAATTCAGTAGGCATTGGGAATTCTAAAATAGTCTTAATATGTTCATTATTGGGGCGTATGCCCCTGCCATTCACCCGATATCCTAGATAATCCAGTTTGGAGTAGGCGAATTTACATTTCTTCAAATTCAGTCTCAAGCCCGCGACCCTCAAAGTTCTTAATACTTCCCCTAGTATACTCAAATGCTCCTCAAACGTCTCAGTAGCAATGCTTATATCATCCAGGTATACCACAATTCTCCCCGAATCTATAAAATCTTTCAAAACCCCATTTATGAAACGTTGAAATACTGACCCTGCATTCTTCAAGCCAAATGGCATAAAACAAAATTCGAACTGACCCATAGGTGTAACAAAAGCAGTGTATTGGATCGAGTCCTCGTGCATTGGCACCTGGTGAAAACTATTTTCTAAGTCCAGCGTTGAAAAAAACTTCTTGTTGCCTAAGTAGTCTAAACAGTCCTCAATAATCGGAAGAGGGTAATTATCCTTCAAAGTAATTCTATTTAACCATTCTCCCTTCTCACTAACACAATTGGAGACGCATAGGGTGATTCACTATGCCGAATTATCTTCTTTTCCAAAAGTTCCTCCAGTTTCATCTTCACCTCGTTACGCTCACGATATGATAATCGCCTTGGCCCGCTATATACCGGTATGTCGTTCGTAAGTCTAATCTTCATACTACAGTCCGCCGGTACATGAGACCTGCACGAAATTTCAAAATAACTCCCGCTTATAACTGACTCAAGCCTCAATAAATCCCTAGCCCCTAACTCCTTGTTCGTGTCAATACCAACTTCATCCCCAATCGTACAAACTGTCTGCATTAATTCCACGCATTCGTCGTTCTCATCGACTATGTCGACTAACGACACATCATTATCAATTGGAACATTCATCCCCGAACCAACCTGGTCCGACCCGTTTATGAAATTTCTGATCCTTCCATCCCTCCCCATTATCAGATCAGGTCCCACAAAATCCCCTCCCCCAACAAAATTTTTTGCAGCTAAAATATTTGATAAATTATGATCATTAACAGCAGCTGGAACCATATCTATACTCAGTGGACTTCTGAATATTTTCAAGAACATAAGCGCATTGATAACTTCTTTATTTGGTTTTTTTATTGGCATATTCAAATTCATTTTCATTAACATATCTCTTTCATAACTTAAAATTTCTCTCCTTTGATATAAAAATATATTCATTTTATTTAAAAGGTCCCGACCTATAAGGAGCGGCATTACAGATTCTTCATCTGGCAAAATATAAAAATTATGAATTACTTTTATTTTCCCGAAAGATACTTCACATTTAATAAGGCCCAACATACTTATTTTATAATTTCCGATACCGCGGTATGACGTCAATCTTCTCGAGTCCTCGGTGAAAATTGGGATGACAGATTTTTTTATAAAACTCATAGGGCTACCCGTGTCAAACAAAGAATAAATATTCGTTATCACTTTGCGCTTATATTCAAGAAAAAAGGCAACACTTACCATTTGATAAGCTCCTATTGAATCATCAGACTTATTTACTATTGGAGCAGCGAATCTCTTCTTCTTCGGGCAGTCCTGATGGAAGTGTCCTACTTCAGCGCAAATGAAACAAGAATTTGCTGGACGCTTCGGTCGCGGGCAGCGGTCCTGATAATGCCCAAATTGAGAGCAATTAAAACATCGCACTTCAGCCTCGGGTATTTTAGCCACATCCCGTCCACTAGCAGCCGTGACTCTGGGTTTGCTGACTATTGTGGTATTATTCAATTTTTGGTGCTTGTATCGCGCCGCCTGACGTCTTTGCTCGTAGCGGTCCATGCGCTTTATCAGTTCGTCCATAGTGTCCGCACTATACAAATATGTTGTAGCTAAGCTGTTGTCTGGTAAGCCGTCAATTATTATATCGACAAGCTGTCGTTCATCAATGTCTGACTGGGAAGCTATGGCCTGCATTGCGACCAAATAGCTCAGGCACGACTCATCCGGTTTCAACGTACGGGCCCGCAGTTGGCGGTACACATCCTGCCGTGAAATAGTTCGCTTAAACATTTTTAGCAGGCTAGCTTTTAGTTGACTGTATTCTACCAGGCCTATATTTGTGGTGTGCTTCTTTGCGGTACCCATCACTCTCCGCCGGACGCCAACACACTTTTCTCTGTCTGTATAGTTGCACATGTCCGCGTAGTCTTCAAACTGCACAAACCACTTGCACACATCGTAGTGGTCGTCCCCACTAAACGTCGGTACAGCGGCGTCAAGTTCGGACAAATCCACCCGGTGCACATTAGATACCCGGCGTTCATTTCCCTCTATGGCTTTAACTTCCTGTCGCAATTTCAGAATTTCCATGCGCAGTTTCAAATTTTTAAGCTCCTCTTCAAGGCTAATATTAGTTTTAGCCTCTCGAACACCAGCGGCGGTAGGGTCAGCAGAAACAGCGGTATCATTGACAGCAACATCGGTGTTATTTACAGCGGCAACATTATTGATAGGCACATCGGCGGCGGCAACAACATCAACTGCGGCGGTAACATCAACAGCACCGGCGGTAACATCAACAGCAGCAGCGGTGTCACATGCGCCGGCGTTATGCAGCAGATTGCCCAACACGGGGTTTTCATTGCCCACGCCCAATATGGCGGCATCATCAAATCTTTTGTCCGTGGAACATTCCACCACTTTACTCTCCTCTCCATAGTGCACCTCATATAAAGCCCTCAATTGGCTTAGTGAGGCCGTCTCAGGGTAATTTACCTTGGCTGCAGTCAATGCAGCCATTAGTGTGTTTCGCGATGGCCGCAAATCCATTTCACTTGCATACATTAAACGAAGTATGCACAAAATTAATGAAATATAACCAAATTTATGTTCAGTTTAATTTTACTTTCTTTCTTTTTTATTTTATTTTTCAGTTGTACCCCACACCTGAAATTGTAACCTTGTCGACTCAATAGTTTTTATTAGAAAAAGAATGGGAACGTACGATTTTACAGCAAAGTTAAGTTGGCTGCAGTTCAGGGGTGATGCCAGACCGCATAGCAGCTAGTGCCATATCTAAGATCATTACAATTGTATATATTTAATTACTTTATTTAAATTAAATCATTCCTTTAAATGCCGTACCGGTTCTTGAGGAATTTGCACAATTTAATTTCTTATGATTTGTAACTGTTCTTTTTTTGTATTTCACATTCTCAACTTCTTTTGTAAAAACCATTTAATAAAATGATCATTCTCATCTGTTATTTAATCACGTAGTAAATAGGTACATACAGTGTTGGAAAAAATAATAAAATAATAATAATAAGAACGATTGCGTTTATAACAATTTTTTTATTCTTCTTTTCATAAATAAAAAAAATAATGTTTGAACTCAAACTTCTTTACAATTGTGTGATAAAGCTTGGAAGTAAAATTTTTTTCTTACAGTTTGAAAAGAAAAAATCTTACTTTAAGAGATGCAGCCTGGAAAAAATAATAAGAACGCCTTAATTCTTCAAAATTAAAATTATTTTACTAAGCTTTTACCTTTATATCTTAATATTATATTAATACTTAGTCGAACCTCCATTCATCTTTAACACTTCATTACATCTACGTTGCCCACTACCCACTAAACTTGCACATATTTCTGGAGATATGGAGTACGATTCTCCTTCGATATTTCCCCACATATCATGTCTATTTTTTGATTTATAATAACCGATTTTCTTTTTTAGAACTCTCCAAAGGTGTTCAATCAGAATTAAATCAGGAGACTGCGAGAACCAATCCATTACGGGAATTTTCTTTTGCTGAAACCAAGACTTAACTAATTTTGAAGAGTGTTTTGTGTCATTATAGTGCATAAATTCCCATTTCAGTAGCATTTCTCCTTAGGAAATAGAAGCATTTAATTTTCTAGAATATTTACGTGGTCCACAGCGAACATTTTCTTATCTAACCAAAAAATTGGTCTGACCCCAGATGATGAAAAACATTCCCATATCATGAAACTACCTCCACCATGCTTTACAGTCTTTTTAGTATATTTGGGATCATACTCCTTGTCTTTTAGTCTGCAAACAAATGTCTTGCCATCCAATCCAAACAAATTTATTTTAGTTTTATCTGATCAAAAAACGTTTCCCCAATTTTTTCGATGTAGATGTTGCCTTGCAAAGCATAACCTTCTTGTTATGTTTTTCTTGCTCAACAATAGCACTTTTCTTGGCACTACGGGCTTTCAATCCTGCTTTTTGGAGTCTATTTCTTATAGTCCGACTCATGACTTGTGAATATAAATTATTTTTTAACTCGTCGGATGATAAAAAAGGGTCGATCTTAGTTTTACGAACTAACATTTGGTCAAAACGAGATGACGTCTTTCGCTTTCTGCCTCTTGCAAAAAAAAGGATTGCTGGAAAAATATTTGTTTTAGAGCATCGAACTAATTTTGCTATTTTACCCATAGATCTTTGCCCTCTTTCCTTAATTTTAGAACAATTTATTTTTCAGTTGGTGTGCAGTGCTTACCAATACCCATTTTTAATGCTTTCTTCAGCAAAGATGATTTAGAAATTGTGAAATAATAATGGAGTATTAACGATTACACTTACAGACTTTGATATTACTTTTTTGTTAGAGAATTCAAATAGGATTCCGCTCTTATTATTTCACACTAATTGTCGTTCTTATTATTTTTTCCAACTAAAAGTGTAACCTCTTACAAAATTTTAGCAATAAGTATTTTACTTTTTAAAACAATAAGAAAAAACTCTTAAGAAATCATTTACCGTTATATTTTAAGTAATTTAACAACATTTTCTAAATTAATATAACCTTATAGAAAAATATAAGTCAGATCATTGCTATACAAGCAATCGTCCTTATTATTTTTTCCAACACTGTACATACATATATATGTCCATACCTACATACAACCTTCATCGAATCAACATTTTGGCGACCGTGACAGGACAGTGAAAATCACAAAAAAAAACAAATATAATTTATTAAATTAAATAAAGGTTATTTGAAAAAAAAGGAAATTAATTAAAAAATTATTTGTTGCTGAACAAAGCAAGACATCATCATCAACTTCAGGGCGACATCGTGATCATCGTTGCTTGCAAAGGGCTAATCAACCACAAAACATCATTATCGTCGTGCTAAACATCATCATCGTCATTCCCAACATTTTCATCGTCTTCGCTTTGCAGTTGCTAGCCGCCGTCCTACACTACTCTGCATACACACATATGTACATATATACTTAATCGCCACTCAGCATCATCGATATTGTAAGGAACAGAGCAGAATAAACTCTTCCCAACTATACTTACTTACATTCAATTATACAAGTAAGTAAAAGAAATAGAATTCCCTCTACTGTCTACAAAAGATTTTCTGATTACAATTTTATACACACACCCACGCTCACATTTATATCGGCAAGTGCAATTACACTATGGAACATTTTTGGGATTATTGTCTGGGGGGTGAGAAATTCCAAGTCAGGGTGATGGTACTAGGTCAGTATAGTAAAACCCTCAAAGGGTTTGGCGTTCGTATGTGTCAGTTTTTTATTATGACCTTTTAAATTTTTTCCTTATCTTCACGTTTTTTCGCTTAGTTGTAACATTTTGGCAAAAACGTAGTTTAACATAACTCGAGAACCACTTGTCCGAATTTGATGAAACAAATTTAGAAAAATTAAGAATTACAATTTCTTTAATCCCTTCATATAACGTTTTCCTATATGTGCAACACTTTCGAAGTTAAAAATGAATGTATGAAGGGAAAAAAGTATTTTTTGCCAAAAAATTTAAATATTTTTTTTTTAAATTAATAAAAAATCCAAAATGGAAAAAAGGATCAGGTGTTATTAATTTCATGTAAAGTCACATAACCTATAAACAAAATGCGACATAGATCATAGAAATCGATTAACGCGTTCTGCTTTTATTTACAATTAAGTGAAGGTATCCCATTTTGACAAGAATATTGATATTTGTTTTTATTCAAAAAAGTGTCATTTATCGCCTTCTGGCCATAAACTACTAAAAAAATTAAGTAAACATTTTTATAATTTTTTATTTTTATTTTATTTATTTATTTTTATTTATTTTAATAAATATTGCCTAGACTTTTTCGATGGTGGTTGTTCGGGACTAGTGGCATCGCATTCATCGTTTCTTTCATTTCTGTACTATAGGCGATTGGAACTGAAGGTTTTTTATTGGTCTTATGCAGTAAAACCGCCTTCAAGCTGAGTTTTGAACTGTCAATAAATAATCTCCAGTCATCTGCTTCATATTTTATTTCCATTGCGTCCATCAATTTTCCTACATCCGGGCAATATGCAGAAGTTTTTTCATCATTCACAAGGAATGAACTTTGGAGTGTTGCCTGACGACTTCGATAAGCTGTGACTTTCACACCGGGTGCCAACAAATTGTTTGATTTCAAAATGGAAGCCAGCTCTTCCGATTTATGCTGTGTTAATTCCAACTTGGCAACAATTGAATCAAGCTTATTTTGATTTATTAAAATTGGCTCATTGGATACTGATGGCTCATATGGGGGATCATCACGTGCATGATATGTCGGAGCAGTCGTAGAAGAGAAAATATCTGGGCTAGAAGCTTTTGGCACAGGAATGTAATTATACGATTTTTTTATCCTTTTTGCGGCTCCTTTATTCGCACATGCATAGCAATTCAATGGATTGTGACCTTCGCCAGGATTAGTCCAAGTCATTGGGATACCGAATGGCATACTTTCACGTCTTCTATTTTTCCAATCCATTAGACGGTTGTAGCAGCTTTTACACACTATATGTATTTGGTACCCAATTTTCGTTCACTATAACATTTTGGTTGAAGTACATCTCGTATGTTTGAACAAAATCACTACTGAAATTTCCCCTTTTTTTATGTGTTGAGACATATTGACCACAGCAGTAGCAAAAGCTATTTATATCTGGCTTGCACAGCTCCATATTCTGTTCAGTTTTGTTCACTTTTAAAAAACTGGAGAAAAATATCAATATCAATATTTCTCTTTTAGTACAGTAGAAAAATATGAGAGAGTTCGGCTTGTGAGTGTCAATGTTTTCTCCAAATAATGTTGTGCATATCGGGAGCAAATTTTTGAAATTCATACATTTACCTAATTGTGAATAAATGAGAAATGCGTAAATCGATTTTCATGATCTATGCCTTTTTTTGCTCATGAGTTCTGTGACTTTACGCGAAAGTAATTAGTTTTGGCACTTTTTTCCATTTTGGATTTTTTATTAATTTGAAAAAAAAAATATATATTTAAATTTTTAGGCAAAAAATACTTTTTTCCCTTCATACATTCATTTTTAACTTCGAAAGTGTTGCACATATAGGAAAACGTTATATGAAGGGATTAAAGAAATTGTAATTCTTAATTTTTCTAAATTTGTTTCATCAAATTCGGACAAGTGGTTCTCGAGTTATGTTAAACTACGTTTTTGCCAAAATGTTACAACTAAGCGAAAAAACATGAAGATAAGGAAAAAATTTAAAAGGTCATAACAAAAAACTGACACATACGAACGCCAAACCCTTTGAGGGTTTTACTATACTGACCTAGTACCATCACCCTGACTTGGAATTTCTCACCCCCCAGATTGCCTGTTGTACTGTGTTATCAACCAGTGTTGGCCTTCAACAAAACCAGTAGATAGTGTTGGAACTTCATATCACCGAATGGTACTATTTTGCACTATATGATATTTCTTTCTAACGAATAGTACCTTTGATATTTATTGAATTTTCATCGAATTTATCATTATTAATGCAAATTTACTCGACTTTCAAATAATTTTAATCCGCTTATTTAAAATTAACCTAACTGGAACACAACATTAACCAACGTTACACCACTTTACTAAAACCCAATTTAGAAAAATGAGCACTGAAAAAATCGACACTATGAGCAACGATAAATTTGATTCTGGAGCTAACACGCTTTCTTCTTTAAAGCAACAAAGAACAACAATGAAGCGAAATATCACGCAAATGAAAACTAAAATAGAAAGGGATGGTGGTTCATCAGATTACACAATTCTTGAATGTCGGCTACAAATCCTAGAATCGTATTTCAAACAAATTAGCCATGTTCAAGCACAAATAGAGAAGATGGATGAATCTGATACTAACCGATCAGATATCGAAGAACTCTTTATATCTGCCAAGGCTCCATTGGTAAGTTTTATGAATGCTAAACGAAATTCTAGTGATATAGATCAAAGTTTTTTTAATACAACTCAACCTGTAATGTCGCATCACAACCGACTGCCTCAAATTAAATTACCAAGGTTCGATGGAAAGTATTCTGAGTTTTCTCGATTCATTACTACTTTCAACACATTAGTTCATAATGAGGCAAGCATTCCTACCATCGATAAGTTTAATTACTTACTTAATTGTCTATCTGGCCAGGCATTGGCAGTCATAGAACCGTTTCAAGTTACTGAGTCAAACTACAAAAAGGCTGTAGATGCTTTAAACGATCGTTATGATAACAAATCTTTAATTTTTATTGATCATATCAATTCCTTGTTCTCGATAACTTCAATGACCAAACCCAGCGCTATTTCGCTACGCTCAATTCTCGACAACGTTTCGGCTCTTCGTAGTTCATTGCTATCTTTAGGCTCTGAACTGGATGTAATGAATGCCATCATCATACACATTATTTTGTCGAAAGTTGATCCAGAGTCAAAAAGAGTCTACGACGAAAAACAAGATTTTAGTTCTTTGCCATCATGGGATGAATGTTATTCGATTCTTAGTCGTCGTTGCCAATTTCTGGAGAGCCGAGTCTCTGAAACTGAATCATTTCATGATAGTGAACACAAATCTAGGCCTAAATTTAAGCGTCCAGGATTAGCACTTCTCACATCGAACATTCTTTGTGAGTATTGCCAAAGCAAAGAACACTTCATCGGAAATTGCACTTCATATTTATCGCTACCAGTAATTCGTCGATTCGATTTTATCAAAGCCGCCAAACTCTGCATAAATTGTCTTCGCAAAGGTCACTTACTAGCAAAGTGTCAGTTGAAATCAAGATGTCGAACTTGTCGTGTTTCTCATCACTCGACACTACATAATCAAATTTCGCAGACGGATCAACAATCCTCGTCGGAACAACCCCATTCATTTTCGAACTCATCGTCTCTTCATCGACCCCTACCGACTTCTCAGTCCTCATCGTCATCACTTCAACCATTGTCACCTTCATTTAAATCATCGTCGTACCACTCAAATTTAAATCCACAGGCTTCATCGTTGAAATCAACAACTAGTCCCGCAGCCATTCATCTAACAAGAAATTCAGCCTTCACTACAAGCAGTCGTTGTCGGGTTTTGCTTCCCACAGCCATCGTTTTTGTTCGAGACACTTTCGGAATTTTACAACCTTGTAGGGCTCTTCTAGATTCTTGCTCAGAGATCAACTTAATTACCCAAGAAGCTGCGAATCGTCTTCGCCTTCAACAAGTCAGGTCTGTTCAAGAAATAGCTGGCGTTTCAGATATTCGTACTCAGCTCAAATACAAAGTTACTGCTACTGTCAAATCTCGTGTATCAGATTTTGAATTTACTTCAATATTTTCGATAACAAAATCAATTTCGGCCCAACAGCCATCAGAATGTATAAATAGCGATAAGTGGAACATTCCAGATAGCCTGGAACTTGCAGATCCACAGTTCTACGTACCTCAACGGATTGACTTGCTCATCAGTTCGGAGACATTTTTCGACTTGTTGCTTGATGGAAAGTTTCAACTTGGAAATGGCTTGCCTTGCTTAATAAATACAACTCTAGGATGGATAATAGGAGGTAAAATTAATTCTTGTCCACCAAATGAAGTTTTGTCGTGCAATGTAGTAACTTGTTAAGAACTAGATACATTGCTTAAAGGTTTCTGGGAGATCGAAGAATTTGCTGAAAACAAATCAGTTATGTCTAAAGAAGAAATTCGTTGCGAGTCCCATTTCGTCAAAAATACAATTTTCGATCAAAGTGGCAGAGTTAAGGTTCGTTTGCCATTTAAGGACCCAATCACAAAACTTGGTTCATCATTCGAAACAGCTCGTCGTCGTTTTACTTACCTCGAAAAACGCCTTCAAAAAGATGAACTAATCAAAACCATGTATACAGATTTCATGACCGAATATATTTCGTTTGGACATATGTCTTTAGTCAGCTATGAGGCATTGAATAAACCCCACTATGTTATACCACATCATTCAGTTTTGCGTTTCCAAAGTTCATCAACCAAATTGAGGGTAGTTTTTGACGCTTCGGCTCGCACATCTACAAATATTTCGTTGAACGAAATATTAATGGTAGGACCAACGATTCAACAAGAACTTATTATAACAATTATTTGCTTCCGTTTTCATAAATTTGCACTGTCAGCAGACATTTGTAAAATGTACAGACAATTCATGGTCCATGAAGAAGACAGAAACCTGCAACTCGTACTCTGGAGAGACAACATAAATAGTCCAATAAATTTATATCAGCTCAACACCGTAACGTATGGCACTTCGGCTGCGCCTTTCCTAGCAATTCGTAGTCTATCGTTTATCGCTGATACATACAAGCAAGAATTTCCCATTGGCGCTCAGGCGATTAAACAAGATTTTTATGTTGACGACCTTCTCACTGGCGCATCGACTCTGAAAGAATTGTCAATCAAAAGGGATGAAATTATTCAAATTCTAGGTAGAAGTGGTTTGAAATTATCGAGGTGGAATTCCAATTGTTCTCAGTTAATACATTTCAACGAAGAATTGATATTCAAAACGAACAATGAAAACAGCACTAAGGCTCTCGGAATGTCTTGGAAGCCTGATAAAGATGTTCTTTGTTTTCAATTCGACTTATCACCGATTGAAGGTCCAACAAAACGTTCAGTTCTAAGTGTTGTTGCAAGAATTTTTGACGTGCTTGGATTATTGAGCCCTATAGTAGTTTCCTGCAAAATCTTAATCCAAGAAATGTGGAAGCAGCAAATTGGTTGGGACACGCCTTTAAATGAACAACTTACAAATCGTTGGCTTCAAATCGAAAAAACATTATCACACATTAATCAAATAGAAATTCCCAGATTTGTTGGGATGTCCCCAGACATACACTTTGACATTCATGGCTTTTCGGATGCCTCACAGTTAGCATACGGCTGCTGCATATACATTCGGGTACCTGTTTCACATGGGTTTCATGTGAGTCTACTCATTGGAAAATCGAAGGTAGCACCAGTCGCTCAACAATCGTTACCAAGACTAGAGCTATGCGCATCGTTATTATTGAGTCGCACATGGACAAAGATTAAAAGCAAATTTCAACCATATAAATATCGAATATTTTTCTGGTCAGACTCTAAAATCGTACTGAATTGGCTTAAAAATCATTCTTCGTCATACGTTTGTTTCGTCGCTAACAGAGTTGCAGAAATTCAGAATACGACTAATAATATACCTTGGCGCCATGTGTCGTCGAAAGAAAACCCTGCAGATGTAGTATCCCGTGGTTGTCTCCCTAACGAGCTTACCTCTACAATTTGGTTTAGTGGCCCAGAATTCCTCAAGAAGAGCGATATACATTGGCCTAAGAGCATCATCTCTAATACTGATCTTCCAGTGTCAGAAAACAGAAAATCTTCGTTCAAAATAACAACCATCGCGAACTCTATTATTTCTCAAATCATTACCAATCAATCATCGTATCTTCGAACTCTACATATCATAGTTTACATTCATCGTTTCTTCCATAAACAAAGGCGGAATTTGTATTTTACAGCTGAAGAACTGAAATTGGCCTTCTGGAAGGTAATATACGACATTCAGCAAACGTCATTCAAGGAAGAAATTGACATGCTTCACAAAGGTAAACTATTACAACCCAGTTTACAAAAATTGTCGCCATTTTTGCAGGATATTCCGAGCTATAAAAAAACGTTATCGATTCTCAGAGTTGGCGGCAGGCTAGCAAACGCAAATTTACCGTACGACACGAAATTCCCAGCACTTCTTCCGAAAGACCATCGGTTTACACTACTATATGTCAAACATCTTCACCTGAAGCACTTGCATGCAGGATCAAAGGCTTTATTAGGAATACTTCGTCAACAAGTATGGGTTATCAACGCCAGAGATATTGTCAGGAAAGTCGTCCGAAATTGTGTCCATTGCTTTAAATATAAACCTCGACTTTTGCAACAAATTATGGGTGACCTTCCGGCCGATCGACTTATCGCACACCGTCCGTTTCTGATCAGTGGCGTAGACTTTTGTGGTCCATTTTACACATCCTATAAAATAAGAGGAAAACCACCATATAAAACATACGTGGCAATTTTCGTTTGCTTCGCCTCAAAGGCAATTCATATTGAGGTTGTGTCAGATTTATCGACTAATTCATTTCTTTTGTGTTTAAAGAGATTCATAGGCAGACGTGGAATACCTCAGCGGTTATACTGTGATAACGCGACAAATTTTGTTGGGGCTGAGTCAAGGCTTAATGAATTCAGGCAGCACTTTTTCGAAGAGAACAATACTAAGGCTCTCATGGAATACAGTGCAGTGACTGGCTTTCAATTTTCATTTATCCCACCTCGATCTCCTCATTTCGGTGGTATTTGGGTATCGGCTGTGAAATCTACCAAAGCAATTTTAGTTAAAAATATGTCTAACGCTAGTATTACATATGAAGAATTCCAAACAATATTAATTGAAGTTGAAGCGATTTTAAACTCCCGTCCTCTGGCACCAAGATCTGATGATCCGAATGATGGGGAAGCCCTGACGCCCGCTCATATGTTGATTGGTTCATCGCTGCTCGCCTTGCCCGACGAAAACTTGGATCATTATAAAACTATCAAGTATTTAAAGCGCTGGCAGCTCGTCACATACTTAAAGCAACAGTTTTGGGTACAATGGGTACGAGACTACGTCCTTAGTCTCCAACAGAAGTCAAAGTGGTTCAAACCCGAAGTCAACATTAAAGTAGGAAAACTAGTTATTATTCACGAAGACAATTTACCCCCGCAACAATGGCTCCTTGCACGCATCGTAAAAACAATTCCAGGCCGTGATGGCAAAATCAGAGTGGTAGATGTCCGAACACCCAAAGGTATTTTAAGAAGATCCATCCACAAAGTTGCTCCGCTGCCAATAGACGAAACCGATTGAAAGAAGGCTTTCAATGGGGCGGAGTATGTTCAATCATAACTAAATTATTATTGTATATATTTAATTACTTTATTTAAATTAAATCATTCCTTTAAATGCCGTACCGGTTCTTGAGGAATTTGCACAATTTAATTTCTTATGATTTGTAACTGTTCTTTTTTTGTATTTCACATTCTCAACTTCTTTTGTAAAAACCATTTAATAAAATGATCATTCTCATCGTGTCTATTAAAGCATAAAGTCAACCTTTTCTCATCTGTTATTTAATCACGTAGTAAATAGGTACATACATACATATATATGTACATACCTACATACAACCTTCATCGAATCAACAATATATATATATATATATATATATATATATATATATATATATATATATATATATATATATATCTCAAAATATATATATGTACATACATATACCCGAAGATCACAAGGAGAAGAATAACCTGGAAGAAGTGACAGCCCTGGAATCTAATATCCTCTTCGATCCTATTGGATTAAAAAAAAAAAAAAGTAAAAAAAGCAAGTATAAAATATCAAGGTATGTATGTATAAATAAGTCTTATTATTTTTGCTAACAACAACAATTACCCCGTTAAGTACGTATGCACTCACACATTAGTAGAACCGTTTATTTTTATTCGCTTTGTAAATTTCCCTCGTTAATAAGAACAAAATCCACTTGTTGCGAAAATACAGATTTGTTGGTAAACAAGTTGATATCCCCCGCATGTATACATATACATATGTATAAACATATCCAGCAACCTCTCCCTCAAACTCACTTGTGCCTATGCATTATTTGTCTTTTTAAACATAATGATAATAAATAATTGCAGATGTTTATAAGCATGAACCAGAGCAACATACAGTGAACTTCAAAACAATTCAGACCCCTCTCTTATTAAAATTTGATTTTGTTTTACTCTACTTACATAACCGTCGATGTTTGAGAATCTCATACCCTTAATTTAACCCTTTTTAGAACTCTGGTTTCGGTTAATTAAAATTTGATTGTTACTCAAATAGCCCTTAATAATCATGGCTGATTTGGGTATTTTCATACGAGCATCGGATCGTGTAGTTGAATTTCAGGCATACTTTGCTGTTATCCCTCAAGATGAACACACATTCTACAGTTTAGATATCCAAAAGGGAGAAATTATACACTTATGGAATGTATTACGTACCTCATACGATGATCTTTTAGGAAATGAATCTTCTTTGGAGAAAAAGGGAACTAGAGAAAGTGTGAAAAATAAATACTACACAGCATATAAAGCTTATCTTAAAGTTCTCTCAACGATCAATGAATTACAGGATTCTATTAAGATACGTCCTACTAATACATCCGATAGCTCTGTGAATCCATCGCAATCTATAATCCGTATCAACTTGCCTCCTTGTGATATGGAGCCGTTTCATGGAGATTATGATTCTTGGCCGACTTTTAGGGACCAATTCTCAGCTTTATATGGAGAACAAATCCATATTTCTCCCGTCGAAAAACTTTGCCATTTATTAAAAAAGACCAAGGGGGAAGCTCATGAAATTGTTAGATCGTGTCCGTTTACGAATGCTGGTTTCCAAACGGCCTGGCAGAATTTAATTGACAGGTACGAAAATAAGCGCGTACTAATTAATGCCCAGCTGAAAAAACTTTTTAGTCTCACCCACATAACAAAAGAGTTAGGATCTAATATTAAATCGCTTCAAAGAACTATCAACAATTGCGTTACCAATTTATCATTGCTTAATATAAACACTGAAAATTGGGATGTAATTTTCATATATATTTGTTCAACATGTCTGCCAGATATTACCCTCAATTTGTGGGAACAGTCATTGAGAGGTAATACTAATCTACCAACTTGGAAAGACATGGATGAGTTTTTGTCTAGCCGTTTTTATACTTTAGAGTCCGTCTCAGATATCAGATCCTCTGGCCCTTCGCAAACTGCTTCTAAAAGAAACGTACAGCTTAAATCTGAAAGTTTCCGAACATCTCAAAAGGTGAACTCTTTTCATACGAATCTTTCCCCAACAACACGAAGAAGTGCTCCTTATGTCAGGACAGTCACCCTCTTCGACTGTGTTCTACCTTTTTGCATATGTCTGTCGACGAACGATTCGTTTTAGTTAAGGATCAGAAGCGTTGTAGTAATTGTCTAGCCAGTTCGTATGAATTTAAAAGGTGTAGGAGTCAGTATTTGTGCTCTTTCTGTAAGCAGAAACACTATTCCCTTTTACATCGAAGTTCTGATTTGACCCCTAAAGTGGAAGCTCCTTTAATTAAAAATCAAACTATAACCTCATCTCCAAATCACTCTGTAGGTTCCACTCCTTTCGATCGAACTATGACGTCCGCTGAAGCCTATCGGATTCAGCAATCTTATTCAACTCATTTACAGTCCACGGAATCAAGATCAGTTCTTCTTGGAACAGCATTGGTTTGCATTAGCAACGGGCCTCTCATGTGCTCTTATCGATCCAGCTTCTGAGGCATTTTTTATATCAACGTACTTGAGGAAAAAAGTTGTCCCTACCCTCTCAGAACTCTCAAACAAATACTATTGGACTTAGTGGTTCTGTATCTACGACATCTTCCCAGATAAGCCAAATAGAAATCACGTCACCCCTGGAGCCGCAATTCAACACACTCGTAGACGTTTTTGTAGTTGAAAAGTTAACAGGACAACTGCCACACCATTCCCTGTCCCCCCTTATCAAATCAGAATTTTCTGACTTGCCCTTGGCAGACCTTTACAACCACTCAGGGTCTCATATAGATTTACTTCTTGGAGGCGATGTCTACCCACAAATTATCCGTAGTGGTGTTCGATGGAACAGCGACCAGACACTGATTGCACAGCAAAGCGTATTTGGATGGATAATCACTGGTCGAGCTAATCACTGTCCACCACGGTCTGAAGTTAACTCGCTGTTTAATAAAGTTGATATGAATCATCTTTTGAATCGATTTTGGGAGCTCGAGGATGTACCTGCTGCCATTCAAATGTCTGAGGAGGACAGATACTGTGAAGAACTCTACAAACGAATCACGTACCGTAATGAAGCAGGACGTTTCGTAGTTTCTCTTCCCTTCGTTCAAGCATTTCCTCACAAGAAGGCTCTTGGTCAATCTCGCAATATTGCCATGTCCCAATATCTTCGCAACGAAACACGTTTAAGCAAAGACATAGAATCCAAATGCTCTTATGATGAGGTCTTATTTGAATATTTGACTCTTGATCCTATGAGAAAGTATACCCCGGATTTGTCCGTTCACTCAAACTCCTATTATTTACCCCATCATGCGGTGTTGAAACCCGAAAGCACTACTACCAAGCTACGTGTAGTTTTCAATGCCTCATGCCCCTCTACGAATGGAGTTAGCCTAAATGAAGTTCTCTACCCCGGTCCGGTTTTACAAGCCGATTTGCCAACGTTGATTCTCAGATGGCGCCTTTTCAAGTACGTCTTTAACGCTGACATTGAAAAGATGTATCGTCAGATACTTGTACACCCTCTTCATACCCCTTTTCAACGGATTTTATTCCGTAAATCATCCCAAGAAGATATTTGCGATTACGAACTCAACACAGTTACATTCGGCGTTAACTGTGCCCCCTATTTGGCAATTAGGACTCTTTTGGAGTTAGCCAATCAGTGTGAAGATAAATTCCCCCACGTCGCAAATATTATACGAAATTACATGTACGTAGACGACGTACTATTTGGATCTCATAACACGGTAGATGCCATCAAATGTCGCGATGACCTTATAGCAGTATTAGCTTCTGCTGGATTCTCTTTAAGAAAGTGGACAGCAAATAACTTCCTCCTTTTACGTGGCATAAACCCAAAGCACTTTTTAGATGCCGAATTTTTAAATCTCTCTGACTCGTGTATCTCTAAGCCATTAGGCTTACGGTGGAATGCTGGGACCTTTTCTATTTTACCCCCTTAAAGCGTCCTCGTGCCGATCTTTTCACCAAACGAGCGATCCTATCCCACATCGCAAAGTTATTTGACCCCGCTGGGTGGTTAGCTCCACAATTAATTGTTGCTAAAATGTTAATGCAACAAATATGGAAAGACAACACCGATTGGAATGAAATAGTGAAACCCTCGACTCTCCAACAGTGGAAAGAATTTCTCGATGACTATCCCAATATTGAAAAAATCAAAATTCCCAGGTTTGTGGATTATCATCCTACTTTTTCTATTGAAATACATGGATTTTGTGATGCGTCGGAAAAGGCCTATGCTGCCACGCTTTACATCCGGTGCCAGGCACCAAACGGTCTGACGTATACCCACCTCGTGGGCTCAAAAACGAAAGTTGCTCCCATTAAATATATCACTCTACCCAGAAAGGAACTTTGTGGCGCCACACTGCTATCTAAAATGTTCAATCACTTTCGAACACAATTCCCCATCTCAAATTATCGATACTATATGTAGACTGACTCCACGATTGTTTTAGCCTGGCTAAGAAAGCCCCCTTACCACTGGACAACATTCGTGGCTAATCGCATGGCTGCAATTTTAGAGAAAACCGATGTTAACATTTGGGCACACGTTGATTCAGAAGACAACCCCGCTGATATAGCATCCCGTGGCTGCTTGGCAAATGATCTCATTGACAACAAGTTGTGGTGGCACGGTCTATCCTGGCTTGTGCTACCTCCCGTCCATTGGCCTGTAAATCGTGATTCTTATGAAACTCGCGAAGAGGCACAGCCTATTCGAGCGCATTTGGCTAAGGTTTATAATATCTACATTTTACATCGCTTCTCGGATCTTCCTAGAGCCATGCGGGTCCTCAGCTATATGTTCCGTTTTTTCCACAAGACACACCCTCAACATAAACTAAATAGAAAGTATCGTTCAACTGTGCTACAACAAACTGAGATTCAGTTCGTAAAATGTCGTCTTATAATTTTGTGTCAACGTTCACACTTTAATGAGTACGATCTATTATCTCAAGAATCTTCGCTACCTAAAAAAAGTCCCCTTCTCTGTTTGAACCCATTTATAGACGATAAGGGCATACTTAGAGCCAATGGCAGATTATCTCAATCCCCAATTTTAACATATGATGAGCGATTTCCAAAGATTCTACCATATTCTGGAAGGTTCACACTTTTATATGTTGAAATGATTCACAAATATTCTCTCCATGGTGAAAAGTCATTATTAATGCATTTAATGCGAATAGATTTTTGGGTTCCAAAATTGAAAAATCTAATAAAAAAGGTTATTCACAACTGTAAGACTTGTGTTCTCCAGAAACATAAACCAAGTCGACAGATAATGGGCACCCTACCAGCAGTAAGAACGACTGTTTCACGCCCGTTTACGAACTCAGGTGTCGATTTTGCCGGCCCCTTTGACATAACGTCGTATGCAGGCCGTGTTTGTAAGATGTCTAAGGGATATGTATTAGTATTCATATGCTTCTCCACTAAAGCAATTCATTTGGAGCTCACGACTGAGATTTCAACTAACGCTTTTTTAGCAGCATTTGCTCGTTTCTTCTCGCCTCGTGGATGCCCCTCTTCAATGTATTCCGACAACGGCACTGCATTTATCGGTGCGGCCAATAATTTACTGGAGAACCAGGAGCGATTTCTTTAATCTGTTCGACAACAGATGTTATCCCAACATACTTATCAAAATATTGACTGGCATTTTATTCCTCCCGGCGCACAACATATGGGGGGTCTATGGGAAGCTGGTGTGAAAAGTTTTAAATCCCATCTAAAAAAATCACGCATGCTCAAAAATTTACGTATGAAGAGTTCAACACTATGTTGATCAGAATCGAAGCTTGTTTGAATTCAAGACCTCTGTGTTCCATTAGCGAAGATCCTGCTGAACTTAATGCGCTAACTCCTGCACATTTCTTAGTAGGCTCACCTCTTCTAGCCCCAGCAGAGCCCGACTTAGCCAATAGCTATTTAAGTCTTCTCAACAGATGGCAGAAGTTGAAAATACTTCATCATCACTTTGCCATTTTGTGGAAAGAAGAGTATCTGAAAGAACTTCTCAAACGTACCAAATGGAAATACCCCGAACGCGACTTTGCTCCCAATGACCTGGTAGTGATAAGACGCGAAAACTTGCCACCTAACCAATGGCAGCTAGGACGAATAGAAAAGGTTATATGTGGTTCAGGCTCTAGGGTCAGAGTAGCGCAGGTTCGCACATCGCGAGGGTTAATACTCAGACCAATAACTAAACTAGTATTGTTGCCTCCTTCCGAAACTCAATAAATATTTTTCACCTTTACTTACAGTCACCATGTCAACCCTACCTCGTCGCATGAAGAAGAATCGCGAAAGTCCTGCAGAGACGCAAAAACACCGGACTATATCACCAAGTACAACACTTTCACGAAAATACAAGGACTACCGCTACTGCGATAAGGAACATCCTTTGAGGAAATGTTTTCGTTTTCGAAAACTTTCGGTTCCTGACCGTTTTAAAGTGGTATGATGCTTCAACTGTCTGGCACATTCTCACCTTTTGAAAGCTTGTAAGTCGTGATAGATGTAAAATCTGCTTGCACGAGCACCACACTTTACTACACCGCCAACCGCATAATGACGATGATAAAAGGCAACAGTCGCTCACGCATTATAAAAGACAATGTAATGGTTCTACTTCACCCCAACTCTCATGGAAAGCACAGGCTCGATCCCAAGCGACACCAGCATCAAGGGGTGCACCTACCATTGTTATAAATGTCACATCTAATACCTAAGCTATGAATTTATTTATTCTATACTTTACATTATACGCATATATTTCCTGCTTTACATATCGTTGAATTAATACATAAGCTATGAATTTATTTATTCTATACTTTACATTATACGCATATATTTCCTGCTTTACATATCGTTGAATTAATACCTAAGTATATGAATTAATTTTTTTATACTTTATATTATGCGCATATACATATTTCCTGCTTTACCTATCGTTGAATTAATTAATTAATTAAGAAAAAATAATAAAAGTACTGTGGTGCTTGTTCGGGAAAACCTCGCAGCTTCTTTTTCCTTGTGACATCTCTACACTGGCGTTATGTTTTCTTTAATTCTTTCCTCCTCAGCCATCATCAATACTTAAATCCATATATTGCGCTGTATCTGGTAGTTCATGCTTGTGAATTTCATCGTTTATTTCAAAAGTCTTCGCCGAAACACCCTCCACAGAAGTTTTCATACCTACTAAGTTATATATAGCTTCTTCCATAGCATAAAACTTTTGATTGTTGTTTGGGCCACCTCCTGTGGCATTTTGGTTTTTCAAATTTTGTGCTGCCTTTTGCCGCACGTACTTCTTTTGGTCTGCCCAAACCTGTGTTTAATAATGATAACGTTAGAAATAAATTATTTTATGAATATTAAAACAATACCTTTTCCACTCCGCTACACACTTAGTTGGAGGCCCCATGGAGTTAAGCTCGGTTTCAGCGTTCTTCCAAAACCGAGCAAGTTGCTCTTTAGACTCCATCAGTAAAAGCAAATGTTGAATTTGGGATTTGTTTGTTGTTTTCGACCTACATATGAAAATTCATAAACAATTAAAAACATTTATTGCTTGAAACTTTATTTTATAAAAATATTACTTACAGTTTTATTCAAACTCCCTTCTGTTTTGCCAAGGAAATTTTTTTGGGGAAAACCAAAACTCAAATACATTTAGAATAACTACTTTTTACCCATTTAATTTTTTCTCCCTTTCACACGGTTGATAGAAACGGATAAAAAAGTAAAACGAGGGAATTTTTATTCATAATAGGAGAAAAGGGAAATATTTCATGAGGAATTTCTGTTCATAATTGGGCTGATTGCCTTAAACGCCTATGTCGTAATACTTAAATAATCATCACGCTAATGCGCGTCGATTGATGTATGTGTTATATTCCGGGAGACTCAGAAAAATAGCTGTAGTCCAAGGATTTCAAAATTTAAAAATCGCTGAAAAAATAATTTTTTTTTGTTTGTATACAATATTTAAAACACTAAAAAATATTTTCAGCGATTTTTCTTGTATTTGATATTTTAATTTGGTTACCAAACCATTTAATAATTCAAATTTGGTAGGAGTATATTGTAGTGTGATGTTTGGTTACCGAACCGTTTGTTTGTAATATGTAAAATACTAATGAAGTATTTTCAGCGATTTTTTTATTTTTGGAAGTTTGCTGGGGCTATATGTAACTTTATTCTGAAAGTCTTCCGTAATAAACCTTAAGCAAAGACTATAAATATATGTATAAAGATGTTTCATTTCGTACATTTGTAATTTGCAATAATTTGCTCTTCTTATGATGAAGGGGGAAGCATGTAACAGGGAAAGCATAAATTTCGTACTCATGCTAATTGAGACAACAACTCAGAGTATAAAGGAACACACATTAAAACATATGTACATACACATGTAGAAAGTGCGTGTTAAAAAATTGTTATTCCTGCATAATTCTTTTCTTTTCGTTCACAACACATTCCAGAAAAATAAAATCAAGAAACTAAAAGAAGTATTTCATACAATTTATGTGGAAATAAGCTACGTAAATCCAATGTTACCGATTTTTAAATTGTAGGGAAAGAATACGTGTTTTATTGTTGTACAACTGCTACTACGCTGATTCATACCGAATTATAATGACATTATTTTAGAAAATTCAATTGTGTGCTTACAATACATATGTGTATGTACATACATACATATGTATGTACTCATATATGAAACTAAGTTTTAATAAAACAAAAGCTTATGTTTGATAACTATTAACTATTTATTAATTTTATTTATATAAATACATCTATTTAGGTTAGGTTAGGTTAGGTTGATTGGAGGGGTATGACAGCCCATGTCATTACGACATACACCTAAGCCAGTGAAGGCTTGTTGTGCGCTCCCTTGAGTTAACCTTGAGTTAACCATAAGATATTGAACGAAAGGTCTAGAGAAACTCCGTGTCACTCACAAAGTTCCTTAATTTCCTCCAGCATATTCCCCGTAATCGGCTTATGTCCGGTAAGATGTCACTCCCAAGATATCGGGACCTTATTTGTGAGAAGGCGGGGCATTGGCACAAATAGTGTTCCAATGTTTCGCTCTCCTCCCCACATGCTCTACATTCATCTCCTCCCACTATTCCCAAGCGTTTAAGATGTGCCAGTAGTTGAGAGTGCCCTGTGACAACTCCCATTATTCTACTTAGTTCGAGCTTACTAAGTTTTTTCAGCTCCCTCGTTCTTCCCTCGTCTGGATCTCTCCATAGAATTTTTGTATCGATTCCCATGGTTCCGTTATTCCAGAGAGTTGAATGGGCTCTATGTGCCCAAGACTTTAGCTCTGTTTTAACTGCATCGAAAGGTTTCGCGTATTCCAAGCTTATATTACCTAACTCTATTGCCCTAACAGCAAGTGAGTTTGCCCTCTAATTTCCAGTTATCCCCGCGTGCCCTGGCACCCATATGATGCGCAGTTCACCATTTGTCGAGTAACTGTTAATAGCGTTTTTGCAATCCCAAACTGTACGTGATTTAGTGCGTTCCTCTGAGATTGCTCTAATGGCCATCTGACTATCTGTGAATATATTCACAAGTCCTGACCTCCCCATTACGTTGAGTTCCCTGATACACTCCGTTATCGCCCGAACTTCCGCCTGCAAAACTGTGCAATAGTCCGGCAGGCGGAAAAACAGTTCTGTGGTGTTTTCTATATAAACACCAAGTCCCGTTTTCCCTCTCGACCTTTATCCATCCGTGTAACAATAAAGCCCCATGGGGATCTGGTTCCAAGGGTCGGTCAACCAGGAATGGATGTCGGGGATCAATGTTCCGCAGTTGGCCTGTAGTCTAGTCTCCGGTATGCGGTCATTTGCAACATTTTTCGGTATGGACTCTCCAATGACCGTAAAGATTCGTTGATGATGCGCTTCGTGTTCCTGATCGATCCACTCACCCATCACCTTTAGTAGTTTTGCTGTAAGAGCCGCTTCGTATTTTATACGAATTTCGATTGGCTGGATAGATAATATTGTTTCCATCGCCCCTGTTGATGTCGTTCGGAAGGCCCCACTTATACCAGGACAGCAGGTTCTCTGAATTTTCTGTATTGTTTTGATGTTGCATTTATATTCCATCGACGTCCACCACACTATAGAGGCATAGATCATAATCGGCCTGATAACGCTACTATAAAGCCAGTGTGTCATCTCTGGATTCAGCCCCCATCTCGTGCCTATGGCCCGTTTACAGATTGACCAACATATATGAGCCTTTTTGACTCTTTCGTTTATGTGGTCTTTCCATTTTAATTTCCGATCGAGAATGACTCCTAGATATTTCACCCTGTCGGAAATATTTATTGTCCTTTCAAGAAAGCGCGGCTCATCATATGGAGCTATCTTCGTCTTTCTTGTAAATAGGCCAATTTCAGTTTTTTCTGGGTTAACGTTCAATCTTCTTGGTTGAGCCCAGTTGTGTGCCAGGGTCAATGCCTCCTCGGCCTTCCTGCACAAATGATTTGGATCCCTTCCCTTCAGAAGTATCATGACGTCATCTGCGTAGCAGACTGTCTCGAATCCCTCATCGGTCAGAGTCCTAATAAGGGTATGTATTGTTGTGGTCCAGAGAAGGGGTGATAAAATCCCCCCTTGTGGAGTTCCACATTGTACCCTTTTTCTTATACTTACATTGTGCGCCTCACAATTAATCCATCTGTTCCTTAGCATATTGCCAATCCAGTCGCGTATCGCCCGGTTGACATTAAATTGGTCCAGAGAATGGATAAGTGTGTCGGTATGCACGTTGTTGAAAGCCCCCTCAATGTCAATGCAAACCGCGAGTGTGTACATCTTCTCACTAAGTGACCTTTCTATAAAGTACACCACATTATGCAATGCAGTGTCCACTGATCTACCTTTGACATATGCGTGTTGCCTGAACCTCAGCATATGGCCTGCGATCCTGCCCTTAACCATGTCGTCAATTATCCTCTCCATGGTTTTCAGCAAGAAGGAAGTTAGGCTTATTGGCCTATAAGCCTTTGGTGAAGAATAATTTGGCTTGCCAGGTTTGGGGATAAACACTACCCTCGCTTCCTGCCAGCCTACTGGAATATATGCGTGTGTTAGGCATGCATTATAAATTCCTGCAAGATGTGACGAAACTAAATTCATCCCTTTCTGCAGGAGCGCCGGAAAGATACCATCCGGACCCACAGCCTTAAATGGAGAAAAGCTTTTTATCGCTTCCATAACCATCCTATCGCTGATAATAGGCACCTCATGTTCACCACTTCTCCCATCGTCCAGCCTAGCCGAAAGTTCGGCCGGGCTGCATGGAAAATGTGTATCCATGAGGAGTTTAATGGTTTCCTCCACATTTTCAATTGCCCTGCCCGATTCATCCACTAATGATTCAGCCTGGATGTGGGCTTTTGACAAAAATTTTTTAATTTTAGAAACATCGCTTACACTGTCCACCTGTTCGCAGAAAAGCCTCCAGGATGTACGTTTAGCAGTTCTTATTCTCTTGTTGTAATTTCGGAGTTTATCACGATAATCCTCCCAATATACTGGTAATAATATCATATAAAATACATCTATTTAATGGTTAAAAATTTTAACTTTGTCACTGCTTGATGATTTATATCTGTATGTATCCCATGAAGAATGCTTTGTAATAGTATAAGGACAATAAAATTTAGCATCTCCATCTTGTGTTCATAACATACGAAACTTTCCTCAAACCAAAAAGAATAAATTCAATCTTTGGTGCATTTTACGCATTGTTCAACAATAGTTTTTTATGTTTTTCATTTCTTTGGTATTTAAAAATATTTTTTCGAAGACTTTTACATATATTGCAAACTTCAAGAAATAAGTCGGACGAAGCGTACAAACTTCCAAAGTCAGCTTCTGTTTCGTAATTTTGTCCATTAAGGAACATTTCCGAAGGATATGAAAAAATCTGCGCTGGTTTAATTATATCCATACGACATTTAACGCGAGATATTCGCTGAACTATGTAACCAACAAAATAACGACTTCATGTTAATTCTATTGGCACGTTGTTTGAGGTAAAACAATCGCCATTTTCATTGAAATATTCTTTATTTTCGTCGTATATATCTGCGAATATCTTCGAAATTTTTTGGAAATCAATAGTATACCTATTGACTTATCAATTGCAATCTTTATTCGAAAATAGCTCATTAGTTTGGACATACTAGCTATTGGAAGATAGAATGATATATTCTCAATAAAGTTCTCAAATGTTAGCCTTTTCTACAGACATTAACATAAATATAATATGATCAGTAAGAAAATTCCTAAAGGCAGGATATTTATACTCTATTAAAAAATAGCAAGTTACTATTTCCCGTAAAAAGCGATTTAGTGAGGCTTGCAGGTCTAGTTGATAGATCGTTTGCCAATTTCAATATACTCTCAAAATCAGTAGTCATCCATAAAAAATATTCGTGGAAATATTTTCCAAAGAAAATATTAGTATTTTTATTTTTTTTTAATTTTTCTATGTTCTTACAATAAGCTCTAAATTGTCAAAAAATTTACTTTGAAATTTTGTTAAAAAATATTGTAACTCTTGATTAATTGGTAAAAAGACCATTACATATATTTTATTAATAAGGCCATTAGTATTTTTAGGAAAATTATTTAATTATTTATTTATTTATTTTATTAAAATTATTTATTTATTTAGTAAGGCAATTTGAGTTTCGGAATGAATCGATATAGCTACAATTGTACAACAATAAAACACTTATTCTTACCCTACAATTAAAAAATCGGTAACTATTGGTTTTCTTCAGCTTATTTGCGCATAATGTGGATGAAAAGAAGACTTCATTTATTTTTTTATTTCTAAGTATGTAGATGTTTATATGTAGAATCTATATTGTAGATGCACACACGTACTCACTCATGTATGTAAGAATGAATTGCTGAGATAACTCAGCAATTGTTCTCAGAGAACAAGAAATTCTCTGAAAATAAGCTCTCTTTGTAATTTTATAATAACAAAGAGATTTTCGGAAAATTTGTTGCGGAGGGTCAGACAGACTGTGTAGGCGTCACCTAGGATGAGACCGGTGGCAGCAGTTTTTCTTTTATTTGTTCTGTAGCAGGCTGTGTAGTTTGGTTAGGCTACAGAATAACTTTCAAGTGCGGTATGTGAAGGAATAGTGATTAAGACGTTATTGGAACTGTTTTATCTACAGTCTGTTTAGAGGGTAGGAACAGCTGAGCGTATAGGGGTGCCAGACCAATTAAAGATAATATTGTAGAGTTTTGCAGTAAGGTGAATTTTTGTTGTAGAGGCGGGAGCTGAAAAGGGATAGTAACCAGATAGGAACAGCAAAAAGGATAGGTTGATGGAAGCGCAATATAGTTGATCGTAGTGACCGGTATGTGGTCAGCCATCTTTTTTTTTCACATGGAATGGTAGAGGGCTAGCGGTCCTATATAAGGAGGCAGATCCCGTGATAATGGGATTCAAAGATTCGATTTCATAGAACAAACTTAGAATTACGGAATGGTTATTGCTCGCTTTAAAAAAAAAGAACACACAAAAAGAAAATAAAAACAAATTTTGTGAAAAGGTTTGACTTAGAAAAAAAGAAGTACTGGGCCAGTAAAGCGAACGATCGTTATATAAAAAAATAAAAAACTAGAACACAAAAAAAGAAAATAAAATAAAATAAACTATAAAAGTGTAATTGATTTTTTTATGCTACTAAAAAAAACGGAAAGAAACCAGAATACCCGTCATCAGCTACATCGAGAGAACCGTGCAGGCACACAAAAATAAGCAAAATTGTAAAAAAAGGGAGAAAGCCTGGACTCCTGGACTGTCGCATTAATTTCGGAAACTGATGCTGTACCCGAGGCAAGAATAAAAAAAAAACTGATGTTAAAGAACCGATTTTTACCCCGATCCAAAGATGAAGAAACCCTGTATATCCAGGTAATATAGATTTAATACAATTGATATATGAGCGAGGCCGAATCACCGACAGCATGACCAAGAGTCGCTAATCAGTAAGAAAATATCCACCCTAAATAAATATCTGTTAGTATCAGAAAACATTTTTTTTGGCCCATATAAGACTAATTGCCTAGAGATAACTGTCATGAAGATTTAAAGCAAACTCCGAGTACAAATGTAGAAAAAAAAAGTAAAGAAATAAAAACCTATATGTTCATGTACTAATAAAAGAGAATTTTTTATGTTTTGTATCATGTAAAATTGAAGAAAAAAAAACTATATATTCATGTACTAAGAAAAGAAAGTTGTTTTTTTAAATGTTTTGTATCGTGTAAAGAAAAAAAAAAGGGAAACATAAAGAAACTCTAATTTTAAGTATAGTAATTTTATCCTTGTAAAAAAAAAAATTCTATTCGAGAGGAGATCCTTCTTACAACATATTCTGTTGTTTGGTGATAACCTTAACGCGAAAATATTGTGAGGTGAAGTGATAGGTTTTAGGGAGCTCCTTCAAATCTTGTCGTAACAAAAAAAGAACGGAAATACTAATTGACATTCGGAATAGATAACAACAGGGTATATTGTGTTGGTAATTGGATAAATGCAGTATTTTTTTTTGTAGGAATCTTTTCGAATAAAATTTTTTTATAATAATGAATGTAATTATGTGTTAGAAAAATTTAAATTTGTATAAATGCGTCTCATATAAAATTTTTATCGCCAAATCTATTTTATACTTAATTTTTCTTTATCTTTTACGATAGCAAATATTCTAAATGTTAACCATATCTGTAAATACCAATATCTATACATATATAACATTAGGTTAAGTAAAACTTAAATAAATGCATGTATAAATCAAAAAACCGAAAAAAAATAAGAACCATGTCTGGCTAAGAAATTCTGTGTACAGGGATGATGCTTGAGGGGTCACCACAGAATAGTGGACACACTGGGGACCATGGTTGGGAGGGCGACTGGAGCAGACATCTCGCTCCCTCTTCAGGATGTGTGTATGAGCGTGTATTGGATAGAGTAAGGAATGAGGTTTGAATATTAATTATTTTTTTTATTGTTAAGATTCACAAGGCCACGATGATGGGAGGGATTCACACCCAATGAGATTCCGTGGGACAGTTAGCCGGTGTCCGAGTCATCGTGGTGCAATATGGCGCCCAAAGGCATAGCATAACAATATGGCGCCAAAGTGAATCACGTAACAATAATGGCGCCCAAACGAAAACAGAAGCATTTGCCCAAACGGAAGCATTTTGCCCAATCAGAAGCATTTGCCCAAAACGGAAGCACTTTGCGTTTACAACGACACCTCAAGTGTTTTCTTGTAGTAACAGCTAGACAGGAACTCATATCTTGATGAAAATTTCCAATAGTCCGGATTAATAATTTAAAATTTACCACTCACTAGCAAAAGGGGCGTAGCCGTTCAGGCGAAGACCTGAAGTCTGTTGTACGACCTTCGACTGTATAGTATGGGGTAGGTTTGAGGTAGATAGAAAATATGCAAGCTCAGGAGTCATAAGGTTCATAGGTGTTACGATACGGTAACCCTATCCGTGCATTATACTCCCGTGAAGTTCACGAATAGTTTATTACAATATGTAAGGATACGTACGTAAAGCAACATTCTTAGTAAGCCGTTAGCCTTTCAGGACAAAGGTCCAGAACTAGTTGTAACGAAACCGAGGAATGATTGACCTTGAGTAATAGGGATTAAAGTCCAACAGTAGTACTCAAGCTACGTATATCGTATTATTATATAGATAATTTTTAACAGTCGGAAACTACACACATCTTAAAGAAGCTCATTTAATGGAGAGTCATAAAAAATGAAGATATAATAAACCCTTATACAACACCACCCGTTGAGAGCCATCCCTGTAAAGAGCAAACGAAACGTGAAATAATATATAATAATAATAATAATAATAATAATAATAATAACAATAATATTCATAATAATAATAGTTATTTAATATTTTTTTGTTGTGTGTGTGTATAAATAAAAAAAAAGGAAAAGGAAAATACTGTCAGTACATTGAACATAAAGGCATAATAAATACAAGTAAAATCAAGCTATAATATAGTACATACATAAAAAAAAAAAAATTTTATGGTGACTCAAAGGTTAGTCACAAATACAAGAAGGGCAATCGATGGTACAAGCGATATCTCGCATACAGGGTAATGAATAAGAGTAAAAATTCCGAGGACAGGACGAGTATTAGGAAAAGGAAAGTAGAGTTCGATACTAGTATAAATACACAGCATCCAGTCGTAAAACAACCTAGGGTAAAGATGAATGACAATAGAAGGATTAATGAGGGGCAAATTACTGATCTGTCACGCACCATTATATCTGATAGTCAAGGTACGTCGGGGCCAGCACAGTCAAATGTGGCAACACAACGTGAAACCCGTGCAAGCAGGGAGATGAATGATGAAGGCATAGCACCAAATGTCAGGGATCTAGTAGTAGATGAGGCTTTAATGGTACAAAGATCATTAGAACAACAGGTTAAACAAATGGTACTAGGCGAAGTCGAAGAGGTTAAAAATTCATTGGTAGAGCTAACCAGACTGGTGAAGGAAATCTCTCAAACGACGGCTAGACATTCTAGAGAACTAGGCATAGGGAATGATTTACCGAATAGTGCTAGATGCAACGATGAAAATGAACATGTAAATGATGTTGCTACTCGGATGGGCATAACAGAAAGGAATCCGTAGCCTACAATAAACGAAGTTCTTACGAACCAAATGGGAAGGAATAATAATATTAATAATATGCCCGTGCAAAGAGAATCAAGCCAGAATACACATTTAGCCAATAGTCATATAAATTTTAATACTGTAGGCATACACAACGTTATTCCAATGCCCGACAATAATACATCGGACCCGTTAAGAACAAGCAGTCATATTAAAAGAGCAAATAGGCAGTGGCGTGACGACGGAATTAATGGCGTGCAGTCAGGGAATCCATTCGATCATCATCATATACCAAATAATGTGGGAATTTCTAGTTTCATAAATCTAAAGAGGGCCACAAAAGGCATGGATTCGAATCGACAAATGGGGGCTAAATTTCGACGGAAATACGTCGCGATTAAGTGTAGAAGATTTTATATTTCGCATAGAACGTTTACAGGCCCAATATGATATACCTATGGAGGAGTTAGAAAGGGATTTCCATTTGTTGATATCAGGACAAGTGAAGGATTGGTACTGGTTGTTTATCCAAACGCATTGCGGAGTGAAGTGGCCGGGAATAAAACAGGCGTTAATAAGTCAATACCAGACATCTAGGTCCAATTTTGAGACAATGCGAGATTTAGTGGAAAGGCGACAGAATCCGGCGGAGTCGATCGATCAGTTCTTTCACATAATGGGGCAGATACGTGCGAAATTGCTTCAAGCCATACCCGAATATGATATGATACAAATATTAAAAAGAAATGTAAAAGAAAGCGTAGCTAGAATAGTATACCCAATTTCTGTATCGTCGGTAGAGCAGCTTAGAATTGAATGTAATGAAGCCGAACGTAATTTTCCCAGAAGAGACCAAAGAAGTATGCCACCTGTAGCTAAGCCCATGAGGCATGTGAATGAAATTTACGACCATCATGAAGACTACCAACAATTTGAGGAAAGTGGTACATCTGATTGTGAGGAGTTCGCCGCAATACAGCAGGTGAGGAAACAACAAAAACCACGGTTGCGCTGCTGGAACTGTAAAGGTTCTGGCCACGTCTTTATGGAATGTCCCTCCAATGAAAGGACACTATTTTGTTATCGCTGCGGTAAACCCGATGTAATCACTCCAAATTGTACGAACTGCCAACAGGGAAACGCCAAAAGAGGCGCGGCCTTGATGGGGGGCCCGCGCCGGTTGGAAAACCCCACGATATCGAAAATTTAAATAAAATAAAGCCTCTTACAAAACGCAATGCAACTTCCCTAAGACAAATTGTTGGAAAAAGTAACTCAAAACTTCAAACCCCAATTAAAACATACCATATCTTACTTAGTTAGAAAACAAAATTATGAAAACATTAGAGCAAAAATCTTTGGTAGTGACGGCAAAACAAAGTCAGCCTCCAAGAAAATTTTAAAATTGAGAGAGAAATTCAGACGTAGGCGTGAAGTCAAACGACTCTTAGTTGATGCATTGAACAGGGCCAACAACCCCACATTAGACCCGCGGATTTTTGTCAATGTAGAAATACGCGGAGTTTTAGTAAGAGGGTTATTAGATTCGGGAGCTTCAGTGACCATTCTAGGAAAAGGATGTAGGGAATTAGTTTCTGAGTTAGATTTGCTGATACAACCAATGATGACCAGTGTGAAAACTGCCAATGGTCACCAGCACAGGCTAATAGATAAAGTGAACACATCCATAAAGTACAAAGATCAAATGCATGAAATGGTGTTGTATCTTTGCCCTGATTTGGAACAGAACTTATACCTAGGAATAGATTTTTGGAAAAAGTTTGAATTAGTGCCCAAGGAAATGCGATTGGAAGAGCTCGATACAGTAAATTTGCAGATGAATCATTCGGATAGAGGGCAGGAATATAAAATGAAACCCCATATTCTCACCGAGCAACAAAATGAAAAATTAAATAATGTTAAAAAAAAGTTTAGGTCATTTGAAGAAAATGGTTTAGGTTTAACTGCGCTCGAGCGGCATACCATAAAATTAGTGGAAGGAGCACTACCTGTCAAAGATCGTCATTATCCCTTTTCACCTGCGATACAAGAAATCACGTACAAAGAAATCGACAAGATGCTAGAACTCAAGGTTATCGAAGAAAGTGAAAGCCCATGGAGCAATCGCACAACACTAGTCCGAAAACCCGGAAAAAACCGCTTTTGTCTCGATGCTAGAAAGTTGAATAACCTCACCGTGAAGGACGCCTACCCGTTACAAAATATAGAAGGTATCTTGAGTCGTATAGACGAAACATATTACATCAGCAGCGTTGATCCAAAATATGCCTTTTGGCAGATTGAACTGGATGAAGAAAGTCGACCCTATACAGCTTTTACAGTCGCTGGGCGTCCACTGTACCAGTTTATAGTAATGCCTTTTGGATTGTGCAACGCGGCCCAACGCCTGTGTAGATTAATGGACAAAGTGATTCCTACAAAAATTAAAGAAAATGTTTTTATATACCTGGATGATCTTTTAGTTATTTCCAGCACTTTCGAGGAACATTTACGGTTATTAGAAGAGGTAGCCGAATGTCTCTCCAAAGCCAACTTAACAATAGGCTTACAGAAGTCGCAATTTTGCTTTCAGGAGATAAAATACCTAGGATTTATTATTGGTGGAGGAATGCTGAAGACTGACCCAGATAAAATAGCTGCTGTTCGCAATATCAGCTTACCAAAAACATCGCGAGAAGTGCGAAGTTTTCTAGGTACAGCAGGATGGTATAGGCGTTTTATTAGGGACTTTGCTACAATTGCAGCACCACTTACAGATACCTTGAAAAAAACAAAAAAATTCATAATGACAGCTGAAGCTGCTGAGGCCTTTAACAGATTAAAGAAAGCTCTCACATCAGCACCGGTTTTAAGACACCCAGATTTTTCGAAACGATTTTTTATACAGTGTGACGCGTCCGAATATGGCATAGGTGCGGTACTATATCAGCTAAATGAAGGTAAAGACGAGCACCCTGTTGCTTTTTACTCTCAGAAATTTAACGCCTGCCAACGAAAATATAGCACCATGGAAAAAGAGTGCCTGGCAGCTGTAATGGCCATAAAAAAATTTAGACCGTATGTTGAAATGATGCCATTTACCGTAATAACAGATCATGCTAGCCTTAAATGGCTCATGTCGTTAAAAGATCTAAGTGGAAGATTGGCTCGATGGTCTCTGCAACTGCAATGCTATGATTTTAAAATAGAGCACCGTAAAGAATCAGAGAATATTGTCGCAGATATGTTGTCACAAACCCCACAAGATAGACAGATAAATGTGGACAGCGTGGAATCAGAAATGTCCATATTGGAAAACGTGGAATTTGAAAGCGGAGAGTATCTGGATTTAATTGAAACCGTGAAGGGTAACAGTGATCATCTACCAGATTTGAAAGTGCACGAGGGTAAAGTCTATAAGAAGACTGTATTAGATCCAAATCTCGGAGAACAATATGAATGGAAACTGTGGGTCCCTTCCGGCCTGACACAATCAATAATAGAAAAGGCACATCGAGAAGTCACAGCAGCACATGGCGGTATATCCAAGACCTTGGAAAGGGTTAAACGTTTCTTTTATTGGCCGAGAATGACCGTAGAAATCAGGCAATATGTTAACGCATGCCAGATATGCAAAGAGTCAAAGCCAGAGAATTCGCGGATAATGCCAGGAATAGGCCAGGAGGTGATAACACACAGGCCATTTCAAAAATTGTATATTGACTTCTTGGGTAAATATCCACGCTCGAAGAGCGGTAACTGTTACGTTTTTGTGGTGGTGGATCATTTCTCAAAATTTACCTTTCTGAAAGCAATGAAGGAAGCCACCGCCGAAAATGTAATACATTTTCTCGTCCAGGAGATATTCCATAGATTCGGGGTACCAGAAGTGATCCACAGCGAAAATGGGGTACAGTTCACTTCTAAAAAGTTTGAAACAATGATTGGCGCTTATAAAATTCGACATCTTAAAACTGCAGTTTACTCACCGCAATCAAATGCATCTGAGCGTGTTAACCAATCGGTATTGGCAGCTATTAGATCGTACTTAGCAGAGGATCATCGGGACTGGGACTTGTACTTGTCAGAAATTGAATGTGCTTTGAGAAATGCGATACATTCGGCGACAGGTGTAACACCATTTTTCGCTCTTTTTGGTTTTCACATGTTTTTGAATGGTGCTGATTATAAATTGGCACGGAAACTATCATCATTATCAGACCATAGGGTATCAGTATCAGTTCTGCTTTCGAATCGTCAAGTACATTCATGATGTCTACGGTTAATAAAATAATCTGCTTAAAATGCTTTAAAAACATTCACAACAATGCGTGTATTACTTGTGAGATTTGTCAAAGTAAATTTCATAGAGTTTGTGCAAAATTGGATAATGAGTCTGCGGTCAGTGCCCTCTGTAATTTCATAAATATTGTTTATAATTGTGACAATTGTTTACAATCATCAAATAATTTTATAAAAAAAATCAGCAAATTAACTTATGAAATTGAGCAGCTAAAAATATTATTCTCTGAATTTACGAATAACAATACTGTTAACAACAATAATAATTCTGTTTCTCTCCTGAATTTGCCTGCTCTCATAACTGGATTGGACAATATCTCTGCTGATAATCATATGTTCACGCCTTCGTCTAACTTATCTTCTCATTGTAAAGTCTCCACTGCAAATAAGTCTGCTAAATTTAATAATACTGATGTCGTTGTTGGCGCTGATCGATGTAATACTGATGCTGCTTCTAAAGTTAAGAGAGTCGATCATGTTACAGATCTCAATGCAGATGTTGTTGTAACTGCTAATGATAACTTTGTTGCTGCTGACAAGAATGCAAATAATGATTTTAGTGGTAATGCTAACGCAGTGATATTAACCACTAAATCTTCTGATAATTTAGCAGTTCATTCTGGCATAACTATGAGGAAAAAAGCATATTCTCATAAATTGATTCTGGGTGACAATGATAATAATGAACTTGATGTTGTGGCTAAGATGAAATTGGTACATTTATCTTCTTTTAAGCCGTCTGTTACTGAAGATAATATTGTTGCTTATGTTCAAAAACATTTGAAAATTGACAAGGCACATTTATCGTGCTTTAAACTTGTAAAAAAAGATGCCTCTCTTGATGAGTTAAGATTTGTTAATTTCAAACTTGGCATTTCACCTTGTTTCTATCAAGAACTGTTTAAGCCTGAACTATGGACCTCTGATGTGATTGTTCGTCCATTTAAGTTTTTTCACAAAAAGCCTGTTACGGAATTGAGGAACTAACCGTCTTGCCGAGTTACTTTGAATCATTAAAAATCTATTATCAAAATGTATCTGGTATGAGGACAAAGGCATCACAGTTCACTCTTTTTTCTTCTGATTGTGAATTTGATATTATTGTTATCACCGAAACTTGGCTAAATTCTGATTTCTATGATGAAGAATTTTTTAATTCCCGCAAATTTGTTGTATATCGTAAAGATAGAGATCCTCTTAAAACTTCCTTTACGAGAGGAGGTGGCGTCCTGATTGCTGTTAAAAAATTTCTTTTTTCTAAAGTTCATACGTTGATCAATAATGACTCATATATTGATCAACTATGCATCTTTATTAAATCTACAACTGGTGATCTCTACATCTGTGTTTCTTACATCCCACCTAAAGGATCTGATGACATATATGCTGCTCATGTATCTAATATTGTTCATTTATCGGAAAATATCAGTGAATATGATGAAATTTGTATAATTGGTGACTTTAATTTAAGTGAAGTTATTTGGTCTGTAATACCAAATTCAGGTCTATTTCTTCCTAGTAATTTAAATAAGTCTTTTGAAATTAATTTTATTGATTCTATTTATAGTATTGGCTTAGCTCAGATTAATACAGTATTTAATAGTCTCAATAAACTGCTTGATTTAGTCTTTGTTAGTTCTGACTTAAAATATAGTGTTAATGAATATCATTTCCCAATTTCTCCTATTAATATGCATCATAATGCATTAGAAGTAGTAATTGAGTTTTATGAATACGCCAAGAATTTTACAACAAATGATGTTCGTTATAACTACACGGCTTGTTATTATCTTAATTTAAATTCTATTATTGAAAGTGTTAATTGGTCTAGTGTGTTAGATAAATCTATTGTTTCCATTTGCTATGATAATTTCTTAAGTAATATTTTAAGTATTTTTCGTGAAAATATTCCATTATACAAACCTAATGCTTATAAATTACCTTGGTACACCAAAGGGTTAAAGAAGTTGAAAAATCTTAGAAACAAGTTCTATAAACAATTTAGAGCATCCTTTAGTGAATCGGACAGACGAAATTATCTTCACTATGAACGAGAATTTAATTTTTTAAATAAGTTTCTTTACAATCGATATATTTTGCGTATAAATAATTCCATTAAATTTAATCTTAAATGTTTTTGGACCTACGTAAACTCCAAAAGAAATAAATCATCAATTCCGGTTACAATGCAATATGATGACATGCGTTCTGATACAGTGAAAGATTCTCTTGATTTATTTGCAAAATTTTTTCAAAGCAATTTTAGCAGTGATCATAATCATACGGTTTTTAATCTTGATAATGTTTTAACATTCTTTGACTTTGGTTCATTTCAGATCTCGGAAGAAGATGTTCGCACTGGAATTTTTAAACTCTCGAACTCATATAAGTGTGATATGGATGGTATTTCTGTGTTTCTGTTAAGAAAACTTGCTTTTTCCTTATCACTACCTTTACAAATTATATTTAATCTTTCACTAAAGGAAGGTTTCTTTATTCAAAAATGGAAGTCTACTTCAATTGTTCCAGTTCTGAAAACTGGGAATAGAAACTTAGTTACAAACTACAGACCAATTGCTAAATTAACAAATATTGCTAAAGTTTTTGAGCATATCGTGTATGACAAAATATTTTTTAATTTGAAAAGATATTTTACTCCATCCCAGCATGGTTTTATTCCTGGTAGATCGACTACTACTAATTTAGCAGTTTTTACTCAATTTTGTACATCTCACTTTGAAAGTGGTGCTCAAATTGACTCTATTTACACTGATTTTGCTAAAGCCTTTGACCGCGTTCCACATGATTTGTTACTACTAAAATTAAAGAAAATTGGTTTCCACTCCCAAATGCTTAGATGGTTCCGGCATTATCTAATTAATAGACATTGTGTTGTCACTATTAATGGTCTATGCTCTGATCCTTTTATTCCTACTTCCGGTATTCCTCAAGGTAGTGTTTTAGGTCCGTTACTTTTTAACATTTATATTAATGATATCTTCCACTGTTTCCACTACTCTAAATGTCTTCTTTATGCCGATGACTTAAAGATCTTTAAGCCTATTTTCTGTATTCGTGATTCTCAGGAATTACAGGAAGATGTTAGTAGAGTTGTAGTCTGGTCTGAACTAAATGGCCTTCCTTTTAATATTAAAAAATGTAGACATATGACTTTTTATAGATGCCGCCATACTTTAAATACTTCTTATCTAATGAACAATCAAAGTATACAAATTGTTAATGAGATCCTTGACCTTGGTGTTGTTTTTGATAATAAATTATCTTTTGTTAATCACCTAAGTTATATAATTCCGAGAGCTTATTCTCTTCTAAGCTTTCTTAAGCGGAATACTATGAATTTTGATTTTTATACTAAAAAAAATTATTTTCTCATCGTTTGTACGATCTTTATTGGAATATGCTTCCTTTATTTGGAGCCCTAATGCTAAGATACACAAATATCGCCTGGAAAAAGTTCAAATTAAGTTTCTAAAATTTGTGTTTTCTTCTTTGTATTTTTCAACTCCTTTAACTTCTTATGAGCATAGATGTATATGGATCTCAATGAAATCCTTAGAAGTCCGCAGAAAAATCTCTGCTCTGTTATTCCTCCATGGGATTGTCAATAGTAATATTGACTGTACTGAGTTACTTGCTAATATAAAAATATCCGTTCCACAGAGATCTCTTAGGAAACATTACTTTTTTCATACTGAATTTCATAGAACCGATTATGCAATTAATGAGCCAATTAATAAATCACTGAAATTATTTAACAGCTATTGTGAATACTTAGATATATCGCTGCCAAATAGTATCTTTAAATTGCAATTAAATAACTTATTTTAGTTGTACATTTACTTTAAGTTGCTAGTCAGTAAGGATTATTATTGTATCCATTGACTTAAATAAATAAACAGAGATGAGAAACTCGAATTGATTAGAGAAAGAATAAGAGAGAACATGCACGAGGCTTACGAAAAGAGTGCGCAAAGGTACAACAAAAGGGCGAGGAATGTCAAATTCATCCCGGGTCAAGAAGTGTATCGACGAAACACCATCCTAAGTGACTAGCAGAAACATCAATGCCAAGTTTTGCAAGAAAGTTGTTAAGTGTCGAGTCGTAAGACCAATCGGTAACAATATGTACGAGCTTGAGAATTTACAGGGTAGACCTATAGGAATATTTCACTCAAAGGACATAAAGTTATGACATTAGCAGTAGTCTCGAATTCCAAATCTAGTTACAAATTGAAAATAAACAACTTTCGATGGCAAGGCTGATGTTGGGTAATATTTATCACGGGTAAAGTTGATATTTTTTTTAGGTCCCAGAAACAGTCAGTTAGTTACATATATGATTAGCCCTAGGCAGGACTTACACAGATTTGACCTGAAGACGTAGCGCTGTGCTTGTAAGATCCTCCACGTGGCCGAAACTAAAGTGCGCTGAAAAGACGAGACGTAACAAAGTAAATAGTCATATGAGCAAATGAGTTAGTAGCACTTCCCTAATGCGGCGATATAGTGGGTCGAGAAGTCTCTATCATTCCAAAAGCATGATCCTTGTCGCCTGTCGGACAGTTTTTTCTTCCTTTTTGCCCGGCTGTGAGACTTCAGGGTGTGGGAGTTCCCCACGTTGAATAAAATAACCCTCGCACACCGAACTTCACGGCAGGTTTTGTTAAGGTCGGTGTATTGTTGCGGAGGGTCAGACAGACTGTCTAGGCGTCACCTAGGATGAGACCGGTGGCAGCAGTTTTTCTTTTATTTGTTCTGTAGCAGGCTGTGTAGTTTGGTTAGGCTACAGAATAACTTTCAAGTGCGGTATGTGAAGGAATAGTGATTAAGACGTTATTGGAACTGTTTTATCTACAGTCTGTTTAGAGGGTAGGAACAGCTGAGCGTATAGGGGTGCCAGACCAATTAAAGATAATATTGTAGAGTTTTGCAGTAAGGTGAATTTTTGTTGTAGAGGCGGGAGCTGAAAAGGGATAGTAACCAGATAGGAACAGCAAAAAGGATAGGTTGATGGAAGCGCAATATAGTTGATCGTAGTGACCGGTATGTGGTCAGCCATCTTTTTTTTTCATATGGAATGGTAGAGGGCTAGCGGTCCTATATAAGGAGGCAGATCCCGTGATAATGGGATTCAAAGATTCGATTTCATAGAACAAACTTAGAATTACGGAACGGTTATTGCTCGCTTTAAAAAAAAAGAACACACAAAAAGAAAATAAAAACAAATTTTGTGAAAAGGTTTGACTTAGAAAAAAAGAAGTACTGGGCCAGTAAAGCGAACGATCGTTATATAAAAAAATAAAAAACTAGAACACAAAAAAAGAAAATAAAATAAAATAAACTATAAAAGTGTAATTGATTTTTTTATGCTACTAAAAAAAAACGGAAAGAAACCAGAATACCCGTCATCAGCTACATCGAGAGAACCGTGCAGGCACACAAAAATAAGCAAAATTGTAAAAAAAGGGAGAAAGCCTGGACTCCTGGACTGTCGCATTAATTTCGGAAACTGATGCTGTACCCGAGGCAAGAATAAAAAAAAACTGATGTTAAAGAACCGATTTTTACCCCGATCCAAAGATGAAGAAACCCTGTATATCCAGGTAATATAGATTTAATACAATTGATATATAAGCGAGGCCGAATCACCGACAGCATGACCAAGAGTCGCTAATCAGTAAGAAAATATCCACCCTAAATAAATATCTGTTAGTATCAGAAAACATTATTTTTGGCCCATATAAGACTAATTGCCTAGAGATAACTGTCATGAAGATTTAAAGCAAACTCCGAGTACAAATGTAGAAAAAAAAAGTAAAGAAATAAAAACCTATATGTTCATGTACTAATAAAAGAGAATTTTTTATGTTTTGTATCATGTAAAATTGAAGAAAAAAAAACTATATGTTCATGTACTAAGAAAAGAAAGTTGTTTTTTTTTAATGTTTTGTATCGTGTAAAGAAAAAAAAGGGAAACATAAAGAAACTCTAATTTTAAGTATAGTAATTTTATCCTTGTAAAAAAAAAAATTCTATTCGAGAGGAGATCCTTCTTACAACATATTCTGTTGTTTGGTGATAACCTTAACGCGAAAATATTGTGAGGTGAAGTGATAGGTTTTAGGGAGCTCCTTCAAATCTTGTCGTAACAAAAAAAGAACGGAAATACTAATTGACATTCGGAATAGATAACAACAGGGTATATTGTGTTGGTAATTGGATAAATGCAGTATTTTTTTTTTTGTAGGAATCTTTTCGAATAAAATTTTTTTATAATAATGAATGTAATTATGTGTTAGAAAAATTTAAATTTGTATAAATGCGGCTCATATAAAATTTTTATCGCCAAATCTATTTTATACTTAATTTTTCTTTATCTTTTACGTTAGCAAATATTCTAAATGTTAACCATATCTGTAAATACCAATATCTATACATATATAACATTAGGTTAAGTAAAACTTAAATAAATGCATGTATAAATCAAAAAACCGAAAAAAAATAAGAACCATGTCTGGCTAAGAAATTTTGTGTACAGGGATGATGCTTGAGTACGGGCGGTGAACAAAAAAAAGGGGGTAAAGTATACGGGGTCACCACAGAATAGTGGACACACTGGTGACCATGGTTGGGAGGGCGACTGGAGCAGACATCTCGCTCCCTCTTCAGGATGTGTGTATGAGCGTGTATTGGATAGAGTAAGGAATGAGGTTTGAATATTAATTATTTTTTTATTGTTAAGATTCACAAGGCCACGATGATGGGAGGAATTCACACCCAATGAGATTCCGTGGGACAGTTAGCCGGTGTCCGAGTCATCGTGGTGCAATATGGCGCCCAAAGGCATAGCATAACAATATGGCGCCAAAGTGAATCACGTAACAAATTCCATCAAAAATTTAGCATCGGCAGCACAATGTATGGCAGTGCAACATCTTTATAATCTATGGTCTTTGAATTAAGGCTGGGGCACATAAAATCCGTCATCTGTCATCCGTCCACTTTTTCAACTGACAGCTAAGTCAAAATACAGGTTTTGTTATGAGCTTTGTTACATACAGTACGTAGCCTTCAACGCATCGAATGAAATTGGTCAACTTTTAACTTTTGACGTATGTTGAGTACTTTGACAACTATCAGGTGATTTTTTGGTATGTTTTGTTTTAATTAACAGTTGATTTTTTGTATATTTTCATATATATAATTATTTTTATTGTGTGGCGGCAAAAATTGGCGGTTGCAAAAGTTAAATAAAAAATTAATTGAATTAAATAAAAATTTAGTTTTGTTTTACAAAAACAATTTTCTATTTATATATGTTTGTACCTAGTCATTGAAGACTGTTTTGTTTATTAATTCTTTTTTTATTGTTGTTTTACAATGTAACCTATTTAATAATGAATTAGCTTGTTAACCATTCCTTAATTTTTATATATGTATGTACATAGTTACATATGTACATGATAGCGAATAAAATTAATTTTGTGAAGAAATTTTTATGGCTTTTATTTATTATTTGAAATTAGAGATCTGACCCAAAATCTTCGACTTTTATCCATTATATAAAGACAAGCTTGAGCTTTATAAAGCAAAATTATAATTAAAAGAAACTCTGTAATAACTTCGAAATCCATCGAAAATTTTTACTCTTTAATAAAAAAAAATGTTGCAAACATGTAAAAATAACATCTGATTTTCTACACGTTAACAAAGTACTCATTGTGCCAACCTCATCCGTCATTGCGTTAACGTCAGTTGAAAAGTCGACGGATGACGGATTCTATGTGCCCCAGCCTTAAACCTTGTACACCAACCGACGCGTAACAATGTCTGCTTTTGACTGCATGTAGCGTGATGTGTTGTCACTGAACCGTTTGTGTGCAATATGTAAAATACTAACAAAAAGTACTCTCAGCGATTTTAAAATTTTTTAAAGTTTGCTGGGACTATAACCTCTTCTGAAAGTCTCCCGGGATAAACCTTATACATCAATCGATGCGTATTAATGGCAGCGTTTGATTGCAGGTAGCATTATATCGAAGTTATTGCCTGTTATGAACGCAAAAATAAATTTTTACTTTTCGGCAAGTTTTTTCATAATTTCCTGGTCCACAAATTTTACCGTAAAGCCTTCCGTGAAAAACTTTTACAACGATTTGCGCGAACTGTCATTTGCATATTACGAATTAGAAAATTGTTCTATCATTGATGGAAAACTCGATTTAAAAGTGGTCCAAGTAAATCTTGAATTTATTCTGAATTCCTTAAACAATTTTAGAGATAACTGCAAACTTTGATTGAAGACCCTGCGTGCTACATATATCACACCTTCGTTTTTACTTAAATTAAATTAATACATAAGCAACGTGGAAAGTTTGTCAGAGCAAAAACAAATTTTAAAAACTTGTTTTCACGGCGGAATGTTAAACAACAATTTTCACGATGCGGTGTTAAAATAATTTGAACATAGAATACGTTATACGGTAAGGTAGGGGTGTTGATCTTGAGCACAAAATTTTGAGAAAATGTTTGTCAACTTTCACCCACTTTTACTTATATGTATGTATATTAAAACATATTTTAGCAATTTTTATATGTTACTCAGTTTTGGTAATATGTTTTGTTCCGAATTATATTAAAAAAATTATATGTCTATATATAAAAGTTTTATGTAGTTAAGGAAATAAATATTTTAGAGCATGATATTTTAGACTTTTTTGTACATGCCGCTGTTGTTGTTGGTTTGTAAATGCCGCTGTTGTTTTTGTTGTTGTTGTGAAATCAAATGATTTTGGCTTTGTTGTGCTTTGTTTATTTATCAAGCAGCGTGTAAATGTGTGTGTGTGTGTATATTTCCTTTTGTTGGTTCGGTCGGTTGTTAGTTCGTTTGCTGGGGAACATAAAATGAAGGGAGGGGAGCGTGGACACTTGTGTGTGCTTAAAAGTTTACAGATCTTTGCTGTCGTTTGTTTAATTCTGCGAGCAGCGTGTAAATGTGTGTGTATGTACATTAATACAAAGGATTGGTGATGTATACACTCACTATATCAATGCCTTTTTTCCTAAACACCAGAGAACTGCAACGAGCACCCGTTTTTATGATTTTATATGCTCGCCTAAAAACGAGTTGCGGTGTAGTTAATACACAATATTGTTTATGTATCTGCTCGCACACACTCGGAAGAATTTGTGTTTGTACATACGAGCCTCTAAAATACACAATACAAATTAAGGTGAATTCACCGGTTCGTTCTGAACGTTCCGAACGATTTTTTTTATATGTAGTTTGACGTCTCTATTTTTGAGAGAGTGAGAGAAAGAGAGTAAATTTAATGCGGAACAATTTTTGCTTGAATTGGTTTAATTTTAATTATCGTCCCGAACGAATTGAACTGTGCTGCCAGATATATAAATTTTTTATGCAAAATTGAAATGAGCTGCCACATCATATTATATGTACATATGTATGTATTATAATATACAAATTTAATTGTAAATTTTTTGTATTTATTTAACTCAATAGCTATTAGAGCATGCACTCGACTTAAATTCATTTATATATTTTTTATTTTATAAAAATTTGCTTAATTTAGAACACAGCAAATTGCAATCAACTGCCACTGTGCTGCCTGCTTGTAAAAGTAACGCACAGCATTTACAGAGTTGTTGCATATGGTAGCTTTGTTTCTACAGAATATTTGTTCGACGCGGGTGAATCTTCTGTTAGCAAACTCTCAGTAAACTAAAATTGTCTCTCAACGAAAATTTCCTGCAGAACGAACCGGTGAATTCACCTTTATGCTTGTGTCCGCTTAGTATTATTTCTTACATATTTTTTTTCCAACAATCGGCAATGGTGCTCGCACTTCTGATAACAAACACTACAAAGGCTCGTGTAGTAATTTGAAGACACACACAATACATTATTAACACGAGTTATAGTTCACAGAATTCATGGGTATCACTCGCAGCGCTCGTCAAACGTAATTAACCTAAAAAAGTTTTGCCAGAAGGTTTAGGAAAAAGTCAATGATCTTATATTTAAGTTAATATGTAGGGCAAAGGTCATAATGAAATAATATGTACTTAATAGTTATTATAAGAAAAATTTCATGTAAAATTTTTAATTAAATATATTAAGAATTTGACAGGCAGGATTTAAAAGAGGCAGATTTTTATGAAATGGTTAAACCACAATTTGATTTATACGTCAATTTCATTTCTTGAAAAAATGATTAAGGAAGTTTTGGATTTAGCTACTATTTTTTTGAGATTTTGCAATTTTTCCTATATTTATGCAGATATTTTTTTCTCATAAGGAATGTTTCCGTAATAATATATGTAGATATAAATTCTTTCCTTCATTTTTTTTTTTATTTGTTGATGTTTTTATGTAGAATCTACATTGTAGATGCATGTACATATAAAACATTTTGAACTTTATTAAAAAAATTTACTGTATTTTACTACCTGCTTCCTGGACTCCTATACTTATCTCTTTTCTATATAGGTAACGTCTGAGCAATAAAAATTAAAATTTTGGGAAAATAACAAAAAAATCCCAACAAAAAAAAAACGGTTAGTGTCAAGCAACTCGATGCACAAAAACTATTTTTTTTGTTTTCTTAGAACTCTTGATGATTAGCAATGAAATGTTTTTATTTTTGATGTGGGTTGGTTTTTCCTTGTCTGTTTGCAAATTAACTGGTATGCAATTTCCAAAGTGTGCGGTTCATATAATACTTTTTTACGAAAAATTTTACAACAAATACACAATTATGTTTTATGCTGACAAAGATGCGCGAAACAACATCTTTTTAAAGCGCATTTTTTTATATGACTCATACTCTTTAATAAGGATAAATATCTCCTTTGAATTGAGTTTTCTACTTAAGGAAATCGTTTTAACATCTTTTGTTTAGTTGATCAGTTTTCATGACTGCAGATGGTTCTATTTTTGTATCATGGCGGGAAACAACGAATTGGTTGCAGAAAAAATTGCGAGTGGAACATACACCCTTTCTTCAAAACATAAAGGAAAAAGTTTCGTTTGGAACATTTTGGCCGAAATAGTAATTTTGAATTAATTTGTTTAACTTTAAATTTGTCACATATATTTCATAAGCTTGGTATTGTTGTTGTATAATGATTGGGATTTTTCCTTTCCGTTCTTCTTTGAATAATATTTCATATGTATATGTAATATTCTTTCATTTAAATAGCTTAACGAACTATAATCAAAAATTACAATTTTAATCAATAAAAAAAAAATTTACATTAAAAAATGTTTTTTATTTGAACCCATAATGTATAATTACAACTAAATGTAACGTGTAACTGGTAAAGGTCGATTGAAATTATATGTAATGTGTAATTGGCAAATATTCGCAAGATCATAAATCAGTTGTTTCCCCTTTTTCAGCCTTCATAAATATTTGCAAATTTCTGCGATTTTGACGAATTTTGTATTTTTTTTTAACTGTATAGACAACTTGTGAACGTTTCTATATCTTATTTTACCTTTTAAAATTTTTCGGAAATTTTCGCAATTTTACGCGAATTTTATCTTGATAAGCTAATTAAGAGAGTTTTGGATTTAGCTACTACTTTGTCAGATTTTTGAAAATTCCACAAACTTTTGATCTTATAATAAATAATAAAACAGCCACTAAATCATCAAAACGCCCAAATTGCCAAACCTACGACAAATTATCAAATCTGGCAGCCGCGTCAGCAGTGAATGTTAAATAGTACATACACAAACATATACCCAATCAATATGCCGTAAACGTGTTCTTATAAGCTACTCGCAATACATAAGACGAGTAGGTTAATACAAAGAAATTACCGAGTATATGAAAATAGAGAAAACACGAGCCTTTGTACTGAATTGTGTGTGTATCAGTGTTGCCAGTAGGATACGAAAGATACATTTTTCGTATCTTTTGATGACTTCAGGTATCGATGTGAAGAAAACATACTTTTTGTAACATACCGCTTGTAGAGTTGCATTTTATAGGACTTCAGTACTAAATACTTCTTTTGTAAAATGTATTGAAAAAGGGTAAGATACAACTATTTGCAACCAAAATTAATGGAGAAAAATTAATCTAACTAAAACAACTAATTTTCTTTAATATAATGTTAAAAAAGAATCTTTTTCATCTAGAATAATCTTAATAAATATATTTGCATGCGTAAACAAGTTAAATAAATAAATTGGAATAAAATTGCACTTTTAATAAAAATATTCACAGTGTATGTTTCAATTTCTACTGTTCCGAAATGAGTTACTACTTAAATTAAATATGGCATCACAAAATACTTTATTCATCATGGCGGCAAACCACGCCATGTATGTACAGAGACTTACGCCGGATCGGCTAATAGCCGGCTTAGCCAGCCGCCGACGATTTCTGATAGCCGCCGCCGCTGATAAATTTTCAGCTAAAATCGGCTCAAAATTAGCCGTCGATTTACTTTTTTTCGATCAAAATACCTCGTTTGTACGTGCAGATCATTGTCATTTTGTTTTTATATTTTATTATAGAAACAAAAACTGCTGAAACAAAAATTGCATTTGTAGACGAAGTCTTCGAAATTTGCATATGTAAATGCGCTATAGGATTTTTCAAATTCTGGTAACTCTGTGGAAACTTTATAGTACAGGTATATGCAAATTACCAGATGGGCTATTGTCCACTCGTATTAATATGTCAAACTCTATATCTAAAATTTTTTGTTTTTCTTTATTTTAAGTTTATTTGTCATATATATATGCTACCTTGTATAAAGTCTTAAATTACAAAAGGCTTTTGTGCCGTTATTCTGCCAACGTTTCTGTTATTCAGAAGCTTATACACGCATATGTGCCCACTTAAATTTTATTAATAAAAAAATGAATAGAAGTAAGCAGATTACTGAGTTTTTTAAAAAAAGTGCTGAAAATATATTTAATTCTGATGAAGCTATTGGACTATCAGAATTAGAATCGGATAAACAAACATACCAGGATATGTTAAACCAAAAGGTAGGTCATATAAATTTATTTAAGAAAATATAGAAAATTTAAAAGGGTAAAACAAAGGAAACAAAAAACAACTTTTATTTCAGAGCTATGGAACTTTGAAAATGTAGTAGTTTGGTTCTACAATTTCAAAAGCCCATAATCTGAAAATTGATCTTCGACCCAATTTAAATTTTCTATCTGATAGGCTACCCATAGTGGTATAATTTTAGTTTATTCCAAATAAAATTGTTTCTGTTGAACTATTTTAAAATTATTACCAATAGGCAGAGCTGAGGAGCAAAACCGAAGTTATTTTGAGTAAAAGAAGCGCAGGAGGGTCTTTTGTGTGGCACCACTTCGGACAACTGGTTACAGGCAATAAAATTGTTTTGAAAAAGTACTTTATTTGCAAGAATTGCTTCGAAGCAACGCCAAGCCGGATAAAAGGGTAAGCAAAACTTCTCTTCAGAATACTGGAATAATAGTTATGTACGTCCACATATAACACTGGAAAAAACTAAAAATAAAATTGTTGTTTTGGGTTCAAAAAATATTTGCAGTTTCGGAATTTCAACATCAACGACCAACCTTAGCCACCATTTAAGAAGTGCCCATGATATAAATTTTATAGAATTATCCAACGCCAAAACTAAAAGTATTCTTTCCGGAAACAAAAGCTTCATTAACGGAAACGAAACACAAAAATTCGCAAATGCCCGTCTCCTAGTTCAAATGTGCTGCAAAGATCTTCGACCATTCAATATAGTAGAGCAGGCTGGATTCGTTGACTATATGGAAGCCATCAAACCTAACATCAAAATGCCCTCCGCCGCTACTTTAAGTCGTTCAGCTTTAAGAGATGTCTACTTCACTTACGAAAGCACAATTAAAGAATTTATAAACGAACATAGTCCAGAAAACCTATCCATTGTGCTTGATATGTGGACAGACTCTTTTAAAAGAAGAAGCTTCATAAATGTTCGCACTATTTTCCTCTGGCAATTTAAACCTATTTGTATTTCATTGAAAACCGAAATTTTCCCCCATCCGCATAACAAGCATACTATTTCCCAAAATATAAACAATACATTACAGGATTTCAATCTGCAGAGCAAAGAAATTGTGGTCATTAGTGATGGCGCAAGCAATATTATTGCTGCCATGAAAATGATTGGTATGAAGAGGCTTGGTTGTTGTAGCCACAGTCTGCACAGACTGATTGCACATGACACTTTGCAGAATCCAGAGTTCACTGTCTTTCGTGACGTTGTACATAAACTAAAACTAATTTTCAAATGTTTGAACTACAACACAGATGTAGTGTTAAAAATTCAAAATAATTTCGAAGATCATGATTTATACAATGTTTTATACGAGGCCACCGACCTATACAATAGAATTGAGTTAGAAGATCAGTTCCAATTTTTTGATGATTGTGATTTATCAAATAAGCAGATGGGAACACTCAAAAACTCAAACGACACAAGGTGGAATACATTATGCAGTATGTTTCGCAGCTTCTCCAACAATGAAAAAGTTGTGAATATTGCTTTAGTCGAAATTGGGAGGACAGATTTGGCACTTAACAAAATGGAAAAGCTATTGTTGGCAGAATTTTTAAAATTTTTAGAAGTCTTCGAAAACGCTACGAAACATTTACAAGGACGAAAATACCCCACTATCAGTTGCAATATTGTATTCCATGAGCAAATTTCCGACACTTTAAATGAAAATTTGCTTAGGTGCAAGTTTTCAAGAAACAATAAAAATATATGATTTCGCAATACATAACTTTCCAAAAAGACTGAAAATACGTAAAATTCACGTAATAGCAGCATTGTTAGACCCATTGCAAAAAAATTGGCAAAGATTAGATAAGTGGCTTAAAAAAATTCCCCTTAAGCAGCATGTTGACATGTACGATGAGTTAAACAGCGATGATCCCGATGGTGGCATAACTAGGTCAGATTTAATATTGAATGCATTGGAAGAAATTTCTATCCATGAAAATGTCGCAGACATGGTAACATCCCCCTGTATATCAAAAAAAACGAGTAATATATTGGTGAATAAATTTTTAATAATTATTTATAATCACAAATTTTTCCAGAAAGAAACAAATACATCCAACTGGAGCATTGCATCTTTTGTCGCTGCCACATCGCAGACTACAGAAGACCCTGTTAGAAGAGAAATTCGGAGATATTTTAATTCAACTTTTAGCTATGATGAAGTAAACTCGCAGACTACCTACAACTGGTGGGAGAATAATGAAAAAGTAATTACCATTGTAAATTCATAATATTAAAATTTTAATTTCTAAACAAAACAAATTTCATGTCTTAGGAGTATCCAAAAATTGCCAAGCTTGCATCCTATATATTAAGCATTCCATCTACCAGTGCATCTGCTGAAGAAGCATTTTCTAGTGCTGGATCACTAATATCAGCAAAACGTTCTAACCTTCACCCACTCAACGTGAAGCAGGTTCTCTTCATACATGACAACTATGATTTAGTTACCACAGTATTAAAAGATTAAAATGTATGTACAAAACTATATTTCGTATTCTAATATACTATAGGATCTCAGACTCTGCATTGTATTCACACAAAAAATTAACATTTAATTGCAATAGTAATTTAATGACTTAGAAAAACAATAATTTAGAGAAACATTTAACGACACAGTTAAAAAAAGTCCAAATCAAAAAAATTGTCCAAGTAAATATAATGATCTCATTTGTATGTAGTAATTATATACAAATTAATTAACACTATTTTTTCGACCTTTTTTGTTTTAATATATATAATTTTTGTAATCAAGCGTTAGGTCTTTTTTTTAAAAAATAATAATAATTTTATTCAATATTTCGACGCCTCTTTGGGCGTCTTCTTCAGGAAATTTTTTTATTAATATAAAAAAATTTCCTGAAGAAGACGCCCAAAGAGGCGTCGAAATATTGAATAAAATTATTATTATTTTTTAAAAAAAAGACCTAACGCTTGATTACAAAAATTATATGTAATTATATACATATATTATAATATATAAACATATTTAAAACCTAAAAAAAACTTGATGTGCATATTTTGTTACTTTGGTTTAGCCATAATTTTATATGAGCCGCACATAAAACAGCTAGCCGATCAGCTACCGGCTGCTAGCCGGCTTAGCTAGCCGCCGCCAATTTTCGCGTCAGTCGCCGCCGCCGATGAAAACCCCTCGGCGTAAGTCTCTGTGTATGTATCAAATGCATTGTGGCTAAGAATAAATTCATTTACTTTTAGTAGTTGCCTATAATTTTGAAATTCATTCCAGTTTGCCTCATTTGTACCACGCAAAAAATTAAAATTTTCTTTAAAATAACGATTGTGACGTGAATTTATATTGTTGAAGTTGTGCCCAATATCTCTGTTACCAATTCATTTAGAGGTGGTAATGTCGGGTAAGCCAGCAACTGCAACACCTAAAAAAACAAGCCGTCGGAATACAAAGATGTTTCACCTGACCGTGTAGAACCAGAGCTAACACGATGACTTCAGAGAAGCCTCCTAAACTTTATCCCAAATTACCGGCAAAAAAACACTCTCCTAAGCCCCAGCAATTAAGTAAAACGGGTGTCGTTACAACTTCTTACGTGCAGGAAACTTCTCCAATTAATAAGATTATGCTGTTCCTGATGATGAGATTGATTTGATTCATGAAATTGTGGAAGAGGAGGAGTTACGGAAACCTTAAGCAATCCTCCTAAATTTAGCTATGTGCCAGCTATGGATAAAAATGTTCTACCATTGCACCCTTAAGTACAACTCTTGGTTCCAATACACATTACAGTTCATTAGATTCCCGTAGTTACAACAAACCCAACTACTTGTCATCAACCGATGTACGCAAAAGTTATATATCATCTTCAGGGTACAATGTACCCAGAAGTGGTAAATCTATGCTCTCTTCTTGGTTTGGCTATGGATTATCCTACCACATTATTAATATTGTGGAATTTTGAAGTTATGGAAATGATAGCCATACGTTGGCATTGTCCCTTAAAGTTGCAGCAGGCTTATACTATAATGGTTTTGGTCTTTATAAAATATTTGCCAGAATGGACTGCCTGGGCTGTTTTTGCTGAAATCTCTATATTGGGTACTTATCTATTATTATTATAATTATTTTCTTTGCTAACTTAAATTCATATTTTATTTCTTTTTTAGATTTAGTATCCGTATTAACACCAAAAGGACCCTTGTGTATTTTAGTAGAGACTGTTCAAGAAAGAAATTAACATTGAATTTGGTATGCCCAATTTACCTGTTACCGATTCGTTTAGAGGCGGTAATGTCGGGTAAACCAGCAACTGCAATACCTACAAAAACTAGCCGTCGGACGAAAATGCATGTCTCCAAACCAATACTCAGATGTTTCATATGACCGTGTAGAACCAGAGCTAAAACGATGACTCCAGAAAAGCCACCTAAACTTTATCCCAAATTACCGGCAAAGAAACACTCTCCTAGCCTCCAGCAATCAAGTAAAACGGGCGTCGTCACTACTTCTTACGTGCAGGAAACTACTCCAATTAATAAGATTTATGCTGTTCCTGATGAGATTGATTTGATTGATGAAATTGTAGAAGAGGTGGAGATACGAAGCAATCCTACTAAATTTAGCTATGTGCCAGCTTTGGATAAAAACGTTACTACCCATGCAGCCTTAACTACAAGTCTTAGTTCCAATACACGTTACAGTTCATTGGATTCCCGTAGTTACAACAAACGCAACTACTTGTCATCAACCTATGCACGTAAAAGTTATATATCATCTTCCGGGTACAATATACTCAGAAGTGATACACCGTTATATGGAGTTGGGATGAATGATGATGACTACTATGACGAAGAGGATGATGTTGTTTTGGTCGAAGAATCCCAACTACAGAAATTGAGGCGCCATTTCTAAGCCAATTTGCTCGCAATTTGGAAAATCTCAAGGCCACACCAATACGTCATTCAGTGGGTCCAACAAGAATTACTCCTTCCAAAAATCCGATATTATGCAATCGTGATGTCTATTCAAGACACACTATAGGTACACCATTAGGAAACATCAATCCCAGGCCCGCTATTAAGACAAATAACGATTATTCGTTTCGCAAATTTATATTGGTCATGGAGGAGAAATATCATTTGAAGCATTCTTTAATCTTAATATGTATTTTTATACTATCCCATTTTATTTATGTTTTCTTTATATACAAAGTGTTTAAAATAACCCCCATTAATTAAATCGTATTTTGTGTTCTTTTTCTCCCCGATTTCAACAACAATGTCTCCGGCACAAGAAACTATTAATAATGAAGAAAAAGAAAACAATAAACAATGAATATATATATATATATATATATATATATATATATATATATATATATATATATATATATATATATATATATATATATATATGTATGTATGTATATATATATATATATATATATATATATATATATGTATGTATATATATATATATATATATATATATATATATATATATATATATATATATATATATATATATATATGTATATATATATATATATATATATATATATATATATATATATATATATATATATATATGTGGCATCACAATTGTTATGGCAGCACAATTGTTGTGGCATCACAATTGTTATGGCAGCACAATTGTTGTGGCGTCACTATTGTCGCAGCATCATCGTTTTATTACCATCCACTCTTTCATTTCTTTTTGGGCTTTGAAACGCAACGGAGGTGTCTAACGATTCATGTGATATAACCAAACAAAATTAAAATTAAAATTATAAAATTAAAAAGTTTAAATAAAATTAAATAAATTGGTAAAATAAAAAAACATTTTACCAAACTGGTGACCCCGAAGTCTAATTGTGTTCTTTTGCAAATTAATTGCAAAGCTTTTGCAAATTTCTTTTTGGTTTTTCCGCCATTTTGTTTGGTGGCGTCGATTGGCTGGCACACATGTCCGACATTTTTGTTTTCTATTCAAGTAAGTGACAATCTTTAAAAAAAAAAAGGAAAAAATGTCCAACGAAGACCGACAGATTAAAAGCGCCAACGACAGCGGATTTGCAGCTGCAGCAACAGGCAATATTTCAGTAGTGTATGCCAGATTGCCGGTGCCTCAAATGTCGAGCTGCAATATCGAAGCGTGGTTCACGACAATGGATTTCTGGTTTACGGCATCTGGCATAACGACCGACAGGCAGAAAATGGCAACGGTGTTAGCAGCTTTAGACCCAAACGTTGTCGCACAATTATCAGACGCCATCGCAACGTTACCACAGTCAGACAGGTACGATTACATTAAAGCCAAAGTAATCGAGCATTTTGCCGACAGCGAGCAACGACGCCTAAACCGATTACTGTCGGAACTACCGCTCGGTGACAAAAAACCGTCTGAACTGTACTTCGAAATGAAGCGTGTGGCCGGCAACACATTGGGTGACGCGGCGCTCAAAAGCCTCTGGACCAAACGTTTGCCAGAACTCGCGCAGCCAGTCATAGCAGCCTCGTCAGGTACCCCACACGAATTCACGAAAATTGCTGACTCGGTAATCGACGCCATAGCCCCCCATCAAGTCAATCGCGTACAAGCACATCATACTAGCGAAATCAAAGAACTTCGTGCGGCTATTGTGGAGTTAAGCAAAAAATTTGAAAATTTGTCCACACACCCACGTTCGCGCTCACGCACTCGCGCCCCAGCAAATCAACGCCAGCGCTCGAAAAGTCGCCCTACATATAACATAAATGCCACGGGATACGAGTGCTGGTACCACAAAAAATACGGCCGCATGGCCCAGAACTGTCGTAGCCCTTGTAGACATAGACAGCTTCGAGCAAACAAGCTAGTAACAAACTCGCCGCCAGATTCTAATTGACTTGACAGGCCGGTGGAGGACGCTGGCGAGGATCCCCCCACCAAGTGCCAAATATTTCGCCTGCAGGTAAAGGATAAATATACTAATACAAATTTTTTAATAGATAGTGGGGCCGATGTTTCCGTCTTGCCTTTGACTTTAAAGTCGTTTGATGTCCGGCCTACCGCCGTCGTATTATACGCCGCCAACGGTTCTGCCATAAAAGTAATAGGAGAGAAGCGTATAAAACTAGACCTTGGCTTACGCCGTGATTTTCACTGGTCTTTCGTAATCGCGGACGTGACGTCGCCAATCATCGGCTCCGACTTTATCAAATACTACGACTTGCTTATTGATCTGCGTCGTAATCGCCTAATCGACAACATCACTGGACTCGTCTCACAACTTACGCCATCATCTCGTTTCAAAGCAGCTGTAATAAAAACCTACGATACGAATAATTCATTTGCCGACATTCTAGAGCAATTCGCTGATGTTACCAAGCTCTCGCCCTATAGTTCGGCAACAAAATCATTAATCTCACACAGAATTGAAACGACAGGTCAACCCGTTTTTTGCCGTCCGCGACGTCTGTCGCCGGAAAAGCTGTTGGCCGCTAAAACAGAATTTGATTTTTTAATGAAAACAGGTATTTGTCAACCATCAAATAGCAATTGGTCGAGCCCGTTGCATTTGGTAAAAAAACCTGACGGTACCTGGAGGCCATGCGGCGATTATCGCGCCTTGAATGCCCAAACGTTGCCGGATCGTTACCCGTTGCCGTACTTAACCGACTTTACTACAAATTTACGAGGTAAGAAATTTTTTTCGAAAATCGACCTTCAAAAAGCTTTCCACCAGGTACCGATTCATCCAGATGACGTCCCGAAAACGGCCATCAGTACACCTTTTGGCCTATATGAATTCAAATACATGACGTTTGGGCTATGCAACGCAGCCCAAACGTTTCAAAGGCTCATCAACGAGGTTCTGCGAGGTCTGGATTTCGTTTTCCCTTACATTGACGACATTTGCGTCGCTTCGTCATCCATCGAGCAGCATCGCCAAGATCTTATCGCCGTTTTTCGTCGTCTTCGTGAAAATCACCTTACAATCAACGTCGACAAATGCGAATTTGGTAAAACCGAAATAAAATTTCTCGGACATCTAGTCAACGCTGACGGTATTCGCCCTCTACCTGAAAAGGTAGCAGCTATACATGATTTTCCGAAGCCGAAAGTGGCTCAAGAGCTCAAAAGGTTTATCGCTATGGTAAATTTTTATAGGAAATTCTTGCCACATGCTATATCGTACCAAATGCAACTACAACAACTAATTATCGGCAATAAGAAAAACGACCGCACTCCGCTACAGTGGAATTCAACCGCCGAAGCTGCTTTCGACCGCTGTAAAAACGAGCTGGCTAACGCAGCCCTTCTAGCGCATCCCGCCGCCGACGCTGAGCTGGCGATTTACGTTGATGCTTCTGATACTGCAATGGGTGCAGCCTTACACCAAAATATCGATGGCAATCTTCAACCTCTGGCATTTTATTCTAAAAAACTTACAAATGCACAACAAAAATATTCAACGTATGACCGGGAGTTGGCGGCAATGTATCAAGCCGTGTGTCATTTCCGTTATATGATAGAAGGGCGGCGGTGTTACATTGTCACTGATCACCGACCACTGATCTTTGCGTTTAAACAAAAACTGGAAAAGGCTTCGCCTCGTAGGATTCGTCAACTCGATTTCATCAGCCAATTCACCACCGACATCCGCCATACGCCTGGTTTAGCAAATGTTACAGCTGATGCGCTATCCAGAATCGACTCCATCAGTCAAATCGTAGACTATTCCCGTATCGCAGCTGCTCAACAATCTGATGAAGAGCTTCAAAATATGATTAAAAATACAGGTACGCATACAAATTCTTTAAAACTAAAATATTTTCAAATCCCAGGTTGCAACGACCAACTAATCTGTGATGCAGCGACGTCCCGTATTCGCCCTTACATCCCCAGGGAGTTCCGTCAACAAATTTTATCAAAAATACACGATTTGTCACATCCAGGGGTCCGGGCTACCACCAAGCTGCTCACTAAAAGATTTTGTTGGCCTGGGATTAGGAAGGATGCTGCTGTGTTTGTGAGAAATTGTCTACAATGCCAACGCTCAAAAGTTCAACAACATACTCGCTCAGCCCCCGCCAAATATGAGCCAACAGAGGCACGTTTTTCCCATATTAACATCGATATAGTGGGCCCGTTTCCATTATGTGAAGGGCAACGCTATTGTCTCACAATTATTGACAGATTTACACGCTGGCCTGAAGCAGTTCCGATTCCGGACATGTCAGCTGACACAGTCGTAAAAGCTCTTCTTGCTCAGTGGATTTCGAGGTTTGGTGTTCCTGCTCGAATAACTTCAGACCGTGGCCGCCAATTTGAGTCTTCGGTTTTCGCCGAATTGATGAATACAATCGGTGCGACGCATCTTCGTACGACACCATATCATCCGCAGTCCAATGGCATCATTGAAAGGTGGCACCGCACGTTTAAGGCAGCCATTCTATGCCATAATCCAGCACGCTGGGTGCACCATTTGCCAACGATTTTGCTTGGACTACGAGTTGCGTTTAAGCCGGATTTAAAAGCATCCCCGGCTGAACTGGTATACGGATCAACGTTAAGAATTCCGGGAGAATTTTTTCATCAAATCAAGATCCCTGATGCAACCAACGATTTCATCACCGATTTTCGAACAGTAATGCAAAAACTTCAGCCGACCGACACTGCTCATCATTCGACGCCTCGAACATTCGTTTCCAAGAACCTTCAAAACTCATCGCATGTTTTCGTCCGTAACGACACGATTCGGCCGTCACTTACCCATCCGTATGATGGTCCATACCCAATTTTAAAACGATTCGACAAATTTTTTACAATTTTAATTCGAGGCCGACCAAGCAACATCAGCGTCGACAGGTTGAAACCAGCTTTCACTAAAACCAATGACCTCAATAATGGTTCATCAGTTCCTGAAGCACACATGGCTGCAGATAGAAGCACCACGCAACAGCAAATGTTACCTGATAGTACAACTCAAAAAGCTCCTAGCAACACTGATCTCAAATCCAGCCCAGATTTAAATTTTTCACCTGAAACAACACAGCCTAAAGCGACTTCAAGTGGTAGACGGGTTACAGTTCCTCTAAGGTTCAGGTGAGCCCCCTCCGGCGGGGGGATTATTGTGGCATCACAATTGTTATGGCAGCACAATTGTTGTGGCATCACAATTGTTATGGCAGCACAATTGTTGTGGCGTCACTATTGTCGCAGCATCATCGTTTTATTACCATCCACTCTTTCATTTCTTTTTGGGCTTTGAAACGCAACGGAGGTGTCTAACGATTCATGTGATATAACCAAACAAAATTAAAATTAAAATTATAAAATTAAAAAGTTTAAATAAAATTAAATAAATTGGTAAAATAAAAAAACATTTTACCAAATATATACTATATATACATATAGGTATATATATATATATATATATATATATATACCTATATGTATATATAGTATATATATATATACCTATATGTATATATATATATATATATATATATATATATATATATATATATATATATATATATATATATACCTATATTTATATGTATATATATATATATATATATATATATATATATATATATATATATATATATATATATACCTATATTGCTAACCTGGAAATGAAAAATACTTTATATTAGCTCCCTAACCAATTCATGCAAATCACAAGCGATTTTTTGCGATATACATACATACTTATGTATGTACATATAGAAAACATACATAAGTATGTATGTATATCGCTTAATCTGGAATTTTCATGCAATCATTTTATTCCGGCAGTATCTCTATAACTTTTTCTATTTCATGCGAAATACAAAAACATCTTTGTATTTGGGTTTATTATTTTTTTATTATATTTCATGCTAAATACAAAAGTATTTCTTAATGTTTTAACCCATCATCATTTCTCAAGTTTTATGCAAAACTTTTCTTATATGTGCAAATAGTTATGAAAGTGAGTCACGATACTGTGTAGTAAATTTTACCAATAAAATTCTAAATTAAAATGTATAGCCTAAAGACTAACTTTCATAATTATAGTCACATATACAGTGAACTCGCGATAATGTGAACTAATAAAAACCAAGGTAGTTCACATTATCGAATTTGTTCACATTTTCGATTGTAAAAATTTGTGGTGTCATATTGTGTTTTTTGCCTAAAAAAGGTTACAAAATATTGAAACTCTTGGAATTTTTAACATAAAATGTAATTTGTTGCAAACTTAACGATTTCTTAAATTGTAAATTCACGTTTTATATTAAATTTTTGGAGCCACCCTTAGCTGGCATTAAAGTCGTGTTCATTTTTATTAAAATTAGAATGAAGCTGTTTCGCTTTTTCTTTCAGCATCAATCCACTTATTGGAAGGTTTTTACCTCTCATGTTAAGAAACCACTTGTATAGAGATTTATCCATCATTGGAAGCTCTGAAATACGTAGTTTTACGTTTCACTGGTCTATAATACGTATTTTTAACACACTTATAAATTTTATTATTCTTATTGTGCATCGAATAAATGGTATATTTCCCAACATTATATTTAACACTGTAATACTTGACCCTTTTTCCAAAAGTTGAAGAATTTCATATTTCTCACTAATGGTTGAAAACTTTCTGTTATTCTTAGACATCTTTGTAAATACACAGGTTTCTATGCGTGACGAAACATAACAAAACTCAAAGTGTGCAAGTACAATAGTTTACAGTTTTTTATTCAATCGGGGGATTTCCAAAATTAGAAAACAAACAAAAATCGGAAAAATTGTTGTTCACTATTTAGAGCCATTAAACTTTGTTCACTATTTAGAGCGTCCATATAAAAAAAATAGGTGTTCACATTACTGGATAGTTCATTATATTGGAAGTTCACATTACCGAGAGGTCACTGTATGTACATACATATGTATTTACCTTATACACTACGATGTAAGATAATACTACAAATGCTATAAAAAATATTATTTGTGTTGTTAAGCAAGGTCTCACTGTATATGCAAGAAAATTATATATAAAAAAATTTATATATAAAATTATACATATATACATATATATATATATATATATATATATATATATATATATATATATATATATATATATATATATATAATTATATATATATATATATATATATATGTATATATATATATATATATATATATATATATATATATATATATATATATATATATATATATATATATATAGTTTTTAATATACAGTGGAACCTTGCTTAATAACACAAATAGTATTTATGAATATAGATTTTTCACAAAACTAAAAGCGTTAACATAACTAAATAATAATTTTCTAAGCTATACCAATCACTTTCTACGGTGAGCGAAGAATAAATTTTTTTTAACGAAATCGAGAGAATATTCTGAATAATACACAAAATTATTTATACATAAGCATAATATAGTCAAAGATCTGCATAAAATATCTGAAATATTATTCATAAAAGTATAATAAATTTTACGAAAGCATATTAAAACTAAAACTCTAAATAATTACAAATAAATACGGAACAAAAACTTATATATAAACCCGATGCATAAAGTTAAGGTGTCAAAGCAGCCAGGGATGTAATATTTAAAAAATACAACTATGCTTGTTCGACAATGTGCTGCCACCAGTTTCATTAAGAACAAGTGGAATTAAACAACGTGCTAGCATACACAGGAAAAAATTATTTATAAGAAAAACAGTTTGAACAGACAAATATGCTATTATAAAATTTTATGATGTTTATTCATATATAAATTCGAATTCATGGCAATCTTCTTTTTGCTTATTTTTAATTTACCTGCTTTATTAAATAATACCTGATTTTATCAGTATTATGATATGAGCATTTTCACCTGAGTAGGGCATACCCTCTAAACGGCTAAAATTCCAAAAGTGACAACCCTATGGGGCGATTGGGGACACTTTTAGCTTTCCAAAACAGTTTTAACATTTAAGGCACCGTTTGATTTACTGATTTTATTCACCAGCATACTTTGGTATTTTGGTATGGGCACTTTTCACCTGAGTAGGGGATACCCTCTAAACGGCTAAAATTCCAAAAGTGACAACCCTATGGGGCGATTGGGAACACTTTTAGCTTTCCAAAACAGTTTTAACATTTAAGGCACCGTTTGATTTACTGATTTTATTCACCAGCATACTTTGGTATTTTGGTATGGGCACTTTTCACCTGAGTAGGGGATACCCTCTAAACGGCTTAAATTCCAAAAGTGACAACCGTATGGGGGGATTTGGGGCTCTTTTAGCTTTCCAAAACAGTTTTCAAATTTAACGCACCTCTTGATTTACTGATTTTATTCACCAGCATACTTTGGTATTTTGGTATGGGCACTTTTCACCTAAGTAGGGGATACCCTCTAAACGGCTAAAATTCCAAAAGTGACAACCGTATGGTGGAATTTGGGGCTCTTTTAGCTTTCCAAAACAGTTTTCAAATTTAACGCACCTCTTGATTTACTGATTTTATTCACCAGCATACTTTGGTATTTTGGTATGGGCACTTTTCACCTAAGTAGGGGATACCCTCTAAACGGCTAAAATTCCAAAAGTGACAACCGTATGGGGGGATTTGGGGCTCTTTTAGCTTTCCAAAACAGTTTTCAAATTTAACGCACCTCTTGATTTACTGATTTTATTCACCAGCATACTTTGGTATTTTGGTATGGGCACTTTTCACCTAAGTAGGGGATACCCTCTAAACGGCTAAAATTCCAAAAGTGACAACCGTATGGTGGAATTTGGGGCTCTTTTAGCTTTCCAAAACAGTTTTCAAATTTAACGCACCTCTTGATTTACTGATTTTATTCACCAGCATACTTTGGTATTTTGGTATGGGCACTTTTCACCTAAGTAGGGGATACCCTCTAAACGGCTAAAATTCCAAAAGTGACAACCGTATGGGGGGATTTGGGGCTCTTTTAGCTTTCCAAAACAGTTTTCAAATTTAACGCACCTCTTGATTTACTGATTTTATTCACCAGCATACTTTGGTATTTTGGTATGGGCACTTTTCACCTAAGTAGGGGATACCCTCTAAACGGCTAAAATTCCAAAAGTGACAACCGTATGGGGGGATTTGGGGCTCTTTTAGCTTTCCAAAACAGTTTTCAAATTTAACGCACCTCTTGATTTACTGATTTTATTCACCAGCATACTTTGGTATTTTGGTATGGGCACTTTTCACCTAAGTAGGGGATACCCTCTAAACGGCTAAAATTCCAAAAGTGACAACCGTATGGGGGGATTTGGGGCTCTTTTAGCTTTCCAAAACAGTTTTCAAATTTAACGCACCTCTTGATTTACTGATTTTATTCACCAGCATACTTTGGTATTTTGGTATGGGCACTTTTCACCTAAGTAGGGGATACCCTCTAAACGGCTAAAATTCCAAAAGTGACAACCGTATGGTGGGATTTGGGGCTCTTTTAGCTTTCCAAAACAGTTTTCAAATTTAACGCACCTCTTGATTTACTGATTTTATTCACCAGCATACTTTGGTATTTTGGTATGGGCACTTTTCACCTAAGTAGGGGATACCCTCTAAACGGCTAAAATTCCAAAAGTGACAACCGTATGGGGGGATTTGGGGCTCTTTTAGCTTTCCAAAACAGTTTTCAAATTTAACGCACCTCTTGATTTACTGATTTTATTCACCAGCATACTTTGGTATTTTGGTATGGGCACTTTTCACCTAAGTAGGGGATACCCTCTAAACGGCTAAAATTCCAAAAGTGACAACCGTATGGTGGGATTTGGGGCTCTTTTAGCTTTCCAAAACAGTTTTCAAATTTAACGCACCTCTTGATTTACTGATTTTATTCACCAGCATACTTTGGTATTTTGGTATGGGCACTTTTCACCTAAGTAGGGGATACCCTCTAAACGGCTAAAATTCCAAAAGTGACAACCGTATGGGGGGATTTGGGGCTCTTTTAGCTTTCCAAAACAGTTTTCAAATTTAACGCACCTCTTGATTTACTGATTTTATTCACCAGCATACTTTGGTATTTTGGTATGGGCACTTTTCACCTAAGTAGGGGATACCCTCTAAACGGCTAAAATTCCAAAAGTGACAACCGTATGGGGGGATTTGGGGCTCTTTTAGCTTTCCAAAACAGTTTTCAAATTTAACGCACCTCTTGATTTACTGATTTTATTCACCAGCATACTTTGGTATTTTGGTATGGGCACTTTTCACCTAAGTAGGGGATACCCTCTAAACGGCTAAAATTCCAAAAGTGACAACCGTATGGGGGGATTTGGGGCTCTTTTAGCTTTCCAAAACAGTTTTCAAATTTAACGCACCTCTTGATTTACTGATTTTATTCACCAGCATACTTTGGTATTTTGGTATGGGCACTTTTCACCTAAGTAGGGGATACCCTCTAAACGGCTAAAATTCCAAAAGTGACAACCGTATGGTGGGATTTGGGGCTCTTTTAGCTTTCCAAAACAGTTTTCAAATTTAACGCACCTCTTGATTTACTGATTTTATTCACCAGCATACTTTGGTATTTTGGTATGGGCACTTTTCACCTAAGTAGGGGATACCCTCTAAACGGCTAAAATTCCAAAAGTGACAACCGTATGGGGGGATTTGGGGCTCTTTTAGCTTTCCAAAACAGTTTTCAAATTTAACGCACCTCTTGATTTACTGATTTTATTCACCAGCATACTTTGGTATTTTGGTATGGGCACTTTTCACCTAAGTAGGGGATACCCTCTAAACGGCTAAAATTCCAAAAGTGACAACCGTATGGGGGGATTTGGGGCTCTTTTAGCTTTCCAAAACAGTTTTCAAATTTAACGCACCTCTTGATTTACTGATTTTATTCACCAGCATACTTTGGTATTTTGGTATGGGCACTTTTCACCTAAGTAGGGGATACCCTCTAAACGGCTAAAATTCCAAAAGTGACAACCGTATGGTGGGATTTGGGGCTCTTTTAGCTTTCCAAAACAGTTTTCAAATTTAACGCACCTCTTGATTTACTGATTTTATTCACCAGCATACTTTCTTATATATTCGCTCAATGTCTACATGTATATTAAGTATTATGTATGTTTTTCACCTTTATAGACTATAAAACTTGTACATATGCTTAATGTGGGATTATTGTTAGTTATTAATATATGTAAAAGTATTTATTTAGTTTTATATAGATATTTTTATATTTTATTGTTTGATCTTCAAAATTGTGTCGCTCATTAGTATTAAGATTTCTTCGCATATTTTTGGGCATTTTTAGGTCGGAACAACATGGAATTGAAATTTTTTAGCTAGCAGGGTTACAATAATGTGTATTTTAATACCTTTTTTCGTGTTTACATACTTTTTTAATGACACTCCTATTTTTTCCAACTGAGAGCAAAAGTATGTTAAAAAAGGCTTGTTTACGGTATGATTTCTTCACAGGCGTACTTCAGGTACCATGTATAATCCTGACATTTTTCGTATCTTTTGAATCTGTACGCAAAATGCACAGAAATAAAATATTAAGTTTTCCGTCCCAGACAAAGTTTTTTTAAATTATCACTTCGTTATGAATATTAAAAAAAAAAACAGTGACAACTAAATAGAAAAATTACATGTATTTTGTTGTTAGGTTTGCTAAGTTCTTCTGTCGTCTGCTTATTCTTGTGTACATATATAGATGTATATACATATGTACATATGTTAAGATGAACTTTTAGAAGAAAACAATAACGATCTTTACAGTTAATAATTTCAGACCGTATAATAGTTTTATAAAATAAAACAATTTTAATCCCCAAATTTTTGTGATATTCTTCCGACGGGGTTTGTTTGAATTTGGAACGATTTTCCGTCATCCCACGTCAAATTTGGTTTATGAACAGACCGGTTTCGGCTTTGTGCCATCTTCAGTGTTCTCGAATACTAAAATGTATTCGAGAACACTGAAGATGGCACAAAGCCGAAACCGGTCTGTTCATAAACCAAATTTGACGTGGGATGACGGAAAATCGTTCCAAAATTAATCCCCAAAATTAAAAGAAGAAAACTAAAACAGCTGACTGCAAATATTATATATAATATATTATAAATTTATGTACATATAAACAAAATGAGAGTGAAATTTAAATTTTTAAAAAATTTTATGTACATACTTATGTACATATGTATGTTTCTATATGGAATTATTGGCATTTCATTATAATTTACAGGTCATTCTCCAAAAAAGACAATGTACAATTTTAATGATAAACGTCTGTTAATAAAGGATTACAATGGATGGTTAATGAAAAAATATTAAATATGAAATAAGAATGTTATGTTAACAAATGTTAAACGTTAAACATGGATTTTCAATTTTTTTTTTCAAAATGTATCTTTTTGGGAAAAATTGTATCTTTTTGGAAACTAAAATGTATCTTTCTCGAAATTTCACTGGCAACACTGGTGTGTATTGTTATTACTTGTTTCTGCGCTCTTACTTCTTTTGTAATCAAAACGGGTGCGAGTTAAAAAAAATTTTTGTATGTTTTCATGCATGAGGCTCGCGCCGTATGAAGAACGAGCGATGAAAACAACAACTCATTGAAAGCGAGTGCTTAAAAGTACTCGGGACTTAAAAATACTTAGTAAGCAGCGAGCGCGCTCGCGGGTATAATGTATTGTTGCAGATGTCTGCTAAACACATTTCTGTGAATACATTGGGAAGTAGTTGGAAAGCACCTAATCTATTGTGCTGCCATATCATAAAATTTATTGATAGATTTAAATCATTTATCAAAAATTATATTTAATTCATATATTTTAATTGCAAAATGACTAACGTATTCTACGTCTGACCTATGCGCACGTGTTATCTAACACAGGCTTGTATTTTTTGTTGTAATTTTTTTTTTGCAAATTAAGAGAGAAAGAGAGATCATGGCTTTATGATTGGCTAATATTCTTAACTGTTTAACTATCTTAGGCACAAAAATGTGGAATAAAAAATACTTCTGCACTCCTTCTATTGACTATCTATCAAACAAACAAAAAATCAAGCGAATACCTTGAGTTTAGGTCAGTTATAATGGTTCTTAACTTTTTTCACTTGCCTATTTATATATACATAGATTACTTTTCAATGATTACTTTTCGCGATCGTAATGTACATGTTTTTTCGAAGGTAACGAAAAGTGTAAAAACCAATCATACAAAAGGATTTCACAAAAATAGGGAACAAACAAAATAAATTTGCTACCTATTTTTTACGTACATATATATGCAAAGCCTCAAGACTATATACTTATGTATATGCATGTTGCTCGCGCGACCTAGCCACCACCCGACGGTCGAAGAATAAATAAATATGTTCTGTAAAAAACAAAACAATCGAACCTGTTTTTTCATAAATGCATATGTATTGGTTTTGTGCTAATAATGCGGGGTTATGTCTGGTTGAAAAATTGTGCCGACGAAAAACCATTGCCCTCGTCTCTCTTGCCAACAAAGTAGGATAATATGCCTGCATAAATGTTCTCGTGTGTTAAGGCTCAATAAGAATAACAACAATTCAGTATGTTTACGGAGTTGAGTTTTTTGTTGTAATTTTGAGTTTTTGTTGTAATTTTTTAGCAAATTAGGAGAGAGAGAGAGATCATGGCTTTATGATTGGCTAATATTATTAACTGTTTTTAAATATCTTAGGCATAAAAATGTAAAATAAGAAATACATTCTGCACTGCTCCTATTGACAATCTATCAAACAAAAAAAAATCAAGCGAATACGTTGAGTTTAAGTCAGTTAAAATGGTTCTTAACTTTTTCCACTTGCCTATATATATATATATATATATATATATATATATATATATATATATATATATATATATATATATGTATATGTATATATATGTATATATGTATATATTATTAAAAATAATATTGAATAAAGAAAATCAATGAACTAAAACATACGTGTACGGATAATTATTTAGTTTGCGAGGATGCGTGATGTTTGTAGTAATAAAAACCACACATGGGGGCTCAACCTAAAAGAAGCTCAACCTAAAAGAAGCTCGTGGGAGGAATTGCTCTAGGAGTTCAAGATGACGGTAGAGTGCATGCAAAAAGGCATATTTTATGTGAAATGGTTCAACCTAAAAGCCAGTAAAAGAAGCTCGTGTAGGGAATTATTGTAGAAGTGCAAGGTGGTGGAAAAGTGCATACAAAAGTGAATATTTTAGATGAAATAACTCAACATAGAAAATTTTATAAAATTTGACTAAATATTCGAGAAAAAGCTTAAAACATTGGTGAAAAATGAAATGAACGAAAGCAGAATACTGAATTGTTTAAATTAAGCGTAAAATATGTACATATATACACAAACAAAATCTCAACATTTTTTTCTTTACATAAATTTCGAATATTTTGTACAGACTGTACTAAATTTTAAAGTTTCTAGAAATAAAGTAAATCCGGAGTCAAAAATAACGGAAAAATTTTAACAGTTATATGATTAACCAAAGTGTGTATATAAAAAACAAAAAAAAAAAGAACTCTGCTACAAAGTTTATGAGAGAAACTAAAACAAAAACCCACCACCAAATCGTACATCGTGAACATTGCTATCCCTCTCCTTTTGAAAGTACAAGAGAGAACACAAGGAATAAAAAGCAATGAAAGCATAAGCATAAGCATGCTGTAATAAAAACCACACAACACAAAGTGAAAAGAAAGACAAGTTTATTTGAAGTAAATATTTATAAGAAATAGCGTGGAGAACATCTTAAAGGAAAACAGATAAACTGTAAAAAAAAACAGAAAACAAAACTAAATGCTACAAACTGAAAAGATCAGAAGAAAAGTAAAAGAAAAAAAAAGAAAGAGCACAATAATAAAAACTGAAGTTACGAACTTATTTATATAAAATATATATACATATGTCTATACGAGGTGACAACAACAAAAGAATCATTATGTTACGAGTAAGCAGAAACGACGCAGAAGAGCAGAACGGCTTAGAAGGGATTAAAAGCAACAGACATCGTTGGACAACAATATTCGAATAATTGAAGATCACAAGCAGAAGAGATAGATAAGTAGATTATATTTATGTATACATATGTTAGTATAAGTAAGAGTATAAAAAGAACGAATTTAAAATAGAACCACATGGATAGACTAAACCAGTAAGCTAGACGTATACGACCAAATATTTTCTCTTGGAATTTTGATCAGAGAGTTTTACTACAGCTGTGATTACATGCTGTTTATGAAATGATATGGAGAAGAGAAAGATAGGTTCTCTTGATTTTAATAAGAGATAAATGCAGATTTTGATGTTAACGTAGATGTTAAAATAATAAAAGAAGAAGAGAAAATATTTGGTGAAACATACAGATATGTACATTTGCAACTATTGTTATTGCTAGAAATACAAACATATGAAAGAAAGTACTTACATATCTGAAAGTTGTATTTATTAAAACGAACATTAATCGTTTGCTGATTTACTCTAATTGAGATATACACATCTAACATAAATTGAATAATAAAAGCTTAGGAAAAGGAAGAATATGTTCAGATGACTTCATTAATTTGTGATTATACTTTGAATTTTATAACAACTCGAGAAATATTTGATGTTTTTTTTTCGAATCCAATCAAGGATTATATTATATCTATAATAGTATTTAAGTTGGAATCTGTATTATCTTAAGAATATAATTTATATTATATTATTAACCGGGATGGAGATAATAGACATTTTAGGCATGACTGCTGAGGACCTTAGGGCAAAGTGTGAAGAATTAGGGTTCGACATAGACGGACCAAAACTTATTTTACAGGAACGAGTCATTAAACATTTCTGTGTTGGACAAGGCACTAGTGACGCGGACTCACAATATTTTATTGAAGGTATATCGGACAGCAAGGCAAATAAATCCGTGCTGTACCAGGCCTTAAACCTCGAGGACTTGAAAGTTAAATTAAAAACTTATGAGAAAGTAGCAAAACCATCGCAATTTCAAATTTTTAACAAATGGCGGCCAAAGCAGGAACTCCCAGCAATCATTAAAAAAGAAGAACCGAAGATAACATACAGTATTTGTTTCAAATGTGGGGAAAAAGGTCATATAAGGAAGAATTGCCAGACAGTTGTCTGACAATGAAATTGTAAGCTTTTCTTACAATCGTCTGAACTAACAATGTACCTTTTTGTAGCCATATTGAATTGTCAGAGCATTGCCAGCACGTTGGTAAATCAAACAACATTGTCACATCTTACAACCGTCTGTACATAGCTTAAGAAGTAATTACACAGATCGATAGAAAACAAAATTCTACATCATATCGTGCACTTTAAAGATTGTAAGTTAAGATTTGTAGTTGTGGGACACTGTTAAAGTCAGGAAAGTGAAGAAAATTGCATGCGGTTTTATTGAATTTTTTCGACTTCAAGATATTTATATGATATTTTTTGTGGCTAAACGAATAGAGGTATCGCATTGATTTTTTTACCTGAAAGATTCCATAAGCAGCTATGTTTAATATTTAAAAAGAAAAAATTATCTCAAATATTTATTTTAAAAATATTAATTATAAAAAAAAATTATACATACATATATATATATATATATATATATATATATATATATATATATATATATATATATATATATATATATATATATAAATTCTTACCAAAAAAAGGAAAAGTTTTTTGTAAGTGAGGTAAGCTGTTCTACAAAAAATGTTATATACCACAATAAAATATGAGATCTCTAATTTAAGAAAAAATGAAAAAAAGTTTGTGCAAGTTTGCGCCATTCTTTTTGGTTATTTTTTGAAAATCTTATCTTTTTTTCTATTTTTGCTCATAAGACACTTTTTCTTATACTTTATTGTCGTCATAAACTTTTGTGTTTTTCGAATTATTGATGTGAAATATTATTTAAATCACTTTTAACAACTACCAATGTGATTGATTACCCGCCCTTAAAAAAGCAATTTCTTAAAATTCAGTTCTTAGTTCATAAATTCAAATTTATTAACTGTCTTATTATCAGGAATAATTGTAAGTCCACACGCATACACACCTATTAGACTGTTTTTGTATACCTGCGGTCTATATAAGACTTGATCGTCTCCAGGACACTTTATTTCTTGTGAAAATATAGTTAGATATGTACATACTTAATTTAAAAGCATTACAAATCAAAATTACATTTAAAAATGGTATATGTATATAAAAAATGTACCCAAGTATCAGGTTGTTATGTAAGTAATGGGAAAATGCACTTTGAAAAGTAGACATATATGGTTTATTGCGCAGAATTCTTATTATAAGAGTTTTGCAACTTTGAGAGATAACATGGAAATGATGTTCTAAATATGTTATTTTTAAACAGTGACCCTTTTTTAAGCTGCCCTACACAAAAAACACGAAAGATAAAAAAGCTTTTTTCATCAGATACTATTAAACTACTTCTTTCTGATGCGGATGATGCCGCCCATGATGAAATACGTATGACATGATCATAATTTGAACTTTTTAATTAGTTTAATTTTTTCATGTGATGAGTATTTAATAATATAAAATAAATATTAAAAGTGAATATGTTTTTGTTTATTTGGTTGTTTATCCCTTATAGGAAGCCAAGCTACGAGACCAATTTTTTTAATATTTAATATTGGATAAATTATAATTTTGACAAGGGGGACATTGTAACATTCATAAAAAGCTATGTTTTCTTTCCCTGTATCTACACAACTACAATAGTTCGACTATTTAAATTTAGTTTGAGTTGCTATTAGAATAAAGTACTGTTGCAAACCAAATTTTGGCGGAATGCGAGGGGAAGACCGGCATTCGTAATAATAAATAATTTTTCTAAAAATACAAAACAATCGTGTAGCGCGGCATACCGTGTATGGATAATAAATTAATATATATGTATAAAATTAAATTCTCTTCAAAAAGAAAAAAAAATTTAACAAAGTTATAAAAGGTGGGTGGGAGGTTGGTCAAAAATAACACTAACCCAATAATAACTTGCCAATAAATTTTTTCTATCAAACTAAAGCTAAAACTATCAAAAAAATTAAACTTTCAAAACAAAAAACACGTTTAATAACTTTGGCCAGCTTTTCGGGTCATATACTTCTCTGTGCATTGGTGCAAACCACAGAAGATGAATTTACCTTCTGTGCGTGCAATCTTTAAAAGTTAGTGAATCATTTGATTTTACATACATATATAAAATTTTTTGTTTTAAATTACTTAATATAAACGTTTTAATGAGTGTACTAAAAGCAGCAATTGTTGTCATTATATGCTTCCATATGCAATGTAGAATGTTTGCAAAAACAAACAAAATAGTCTTTATAAGATTTGTTTCATAACGTTCAGGGCGAATTGAATACTAGGTGGCCTTATTACTACAATACAACAATACGAACGCGCAGCTTGCCCTACCACAACTTTACCAGTCTGTCAAAAACAACTGACTACAACACTAAAACATAATTTCTTTATATCAATCATTCAATAATACAAATAAAATTGTTGTATTAATTATTATATATATGCTATAGAACTTCGGATAATACCAAACAAAGTCTGTTTGCTTTCCTGCTGATATTAATGCAAAACTTGCTGCAGTTGCTAATGTTGCTTTAAATTTGCCGCAAATGGCTTAAATAAAGCTGAAAATGATTTAGATAAGAGTAGTATTGATTAAAATTACTATCCGCTTTTAAACTGTTTAAGTATTTTTTTACTTCATTTATTTTTATATGTGAACTAAAACTTGCCACACCGCCCTCAATATCTGTGGCCAAGAACACTAGTACTCCAAAGGCAAATATAAATTAAAAAGACGAAAAAGATCATTATTAATTTTCATTAAATTTCACTTATTTCTATTGTTCTTTCATATAGGTTTTAATTTATTGAAATAAATATTTTAATAGTACATACTTTAAAAAATCCATAAATGTAATTGCTGCATAGCCTATTTGATTTTGTTTCTAAAAAGTTCAGGTTTCAGATGCTTTTAATTGCTACTCAGAAGCTTTGCTTAGTGTATTTTTATTTTATAAACTCCACGCACTCGCACGTTATATTTATTGAAATACATTTTTTCTTTGTAATTTTTAATTGAACACGAAACAATGGAAAAATAAAAACTTGGGGTTTGAACAGTGCAATTTTCATTAGAACAGCTGATAATCTGCGCTAATGGGACCACCTGTTTCAATTTGCCTTGATAGCGTTGAGAAAAAAATTTGTAATGCAGTGGTGGATTTTTTTATGTTTTTTGTAATAATCATATACAATATAGAATTCTTATATTGTGTTTGTTTGTTCTGGCATATATATACGAGATTGACTGTTTTCAAACTGATTAAAGTTCACTGCCAATTTGGTTTAGCGACCAATGGAATAATGGCATACCAACAGCTAAAGCCACAACAAACAAAACATTTTTTAAAAATTCTAATTGTTTTAGTACATAATTAGTAAACGTGTTCTCATATACTAAAGGCCATGTCACATACAACTTTTGCTTCGCGTTGCGTTACAGCTTCGCTTTGACATTTAAGTTGAAATGTACATACTTATACGAAACATGCCACATAAAACACTTTTAACGCAGCGTGACGCAAAAAGTTCGGCAACTCTCAACTTTTTGCGTGCTTTGACAATCAAAGTTATGTATGTATGTTAGAATATGATATGAAAATGTGATGTGATATGAAAAATACTAATTTTTTTATTTTTAAAATTTATTTTTTAACTAATTTATAAAATAGTACCTATTTGCATGCTATATGTAAGTATATAGCATAAGATTATTTTATTGTAAAAAATCAGTGGCAGCGTATAATTAATAATATTTTACATTTTTATATGAATACAGCCACTTAAAAAGGCTACAATTCATTCAAAATAAACTCCTAAAGTTAATTCATAATCTTCCCAAACATTATTCCACATCAAGACTGCACCAAATCGCTAATGTCGATCTGGTCGGTATTAGGATATACAAATTGTACGAAAATTTCAATATTAGATGTTTTCATTCTGTACATAATCACATAGCTGAGTTAACCCCGCTTTAAATTAGTTAGTTAAGTAGTTTTTAAGTTTTTATCATAACAAAAAATTTCACAAGGTTTTTGAAAAGTTTCACCTTAACTTAAGTACTATATTAAAATCTAGGATAACATAAAACAAAATTGTATTATTTAGTAGAAAAAGGAAAAATCCTTAAACTCTTAGTAAATGTATATATACTATTGTAAAAAAATTTTTGTAAATATTATTAGACACAATAAACTGAACTGAACTGAACTGAAAAAAAACTATATGAATACATACATACATACATATGTATGTATGTATGTTTTTGAAAATCCAAAAAAGAAATGAATTGATGACAATAAAAAGCTTTATATGGTATAGTGGTGTATTTTTAATAAACTACAATAGGTGATAACAAAATAAACACACAAAAGCAAATAATATTTTGACTTTAATTTTTATAATAAAAAATAATTAGCAAAATTCATATCCACCTTTTTGGTAAACACACAATGCGCGCGTTGTGTCAAAGTTTTCATTGTGTCATACACCTTTTGCGCTACGCTTTTCTGTCAAAGTTAAAAACGTCACGCAACGCTACAAAGTTTTATGTGACACGGCCTTAATGTGCACAATACGCACAGTACGGTCCGGCACAGTACGATTACAGTAACGTTAGGCTAAGATGGCAATTAGTCTGTATTAGATCAGAGTTGTATATCCAATAGGAATTCGTATTTATGCGGCCACGTCACTTTCTTCAATACGTATTGTTTACTTCTTTTTTTCTTTGCTTTCTGATGACATTTGCATACAAAAATATAATCAACGTGAAAGAAAAGTTCTTATTCGGTTGGCAAAAGCAGGTTTATAAAAAAATAATGTAATATATATATTTTTAATTTCTTATTCTAGAATAATTGATCTGCGAAAGTTAAACACCAAACACACTAATTTCAACATTTCTTTAAGTACCCAGTATTTGGTCGATACGGTGACACATACTTACATATATTTAACTGCATCATATTAAAAGGAAATCACAATGAATATTTTTCGTCTAGTTGGTGATTTGGCGCACGTATTTGCAATTATAATTTTGCTCTTAAAGATTTGGAAAACACGCTCTTGTGCTGGCATTTCAGGCAAGTCACAAATACTATTTGCACTTGTCTACCTAACCCGGTATTTGGATTTGTTTACTACGTATGTCAGTTTGTACAATTCTATAATGAAAGTGCTCTTCTTGGCGTCATCAGGTGCTACAGTTTATCTTATTTACATTAAATTTAAGGCAACATACGATCAAAATCATGACTCGTTTCGTCTAGAGTTTCTGTTGGTGCCATGTGTATTGCTATCTCTTTTAATTAACCACGAATTTACTGTCATGGAGGTTCTTTGGACTTTTTCCATATATTTAGAATCTGTTGCCATTCTACCGCAATTATTTATGGTAAGTAAAACAGGTGAAGCCGAGTCGATTACCAGCCATTACCTGTTTGCGTTGGGATCTTATCGTGCGCTTTACTTAGTCAATTGGGTTTACCGCTACATTGTTGAGTCGCACTATGACCTCATTGCGATATTTGCTGGCGTTGTACAAACAATTCTATATTGCGACTTCTTCTACCTATACATCACCAAAGTGCTTAAAGGAAAAAAATTGCAATTACCCGCCTAAATATTTGTTCCTTTATCTTCTATATATCCAAATATGCCAATATGATACCGAGTTCAATGTGAAACGGTGAAGTTGAAAATGACTATACATTAAAAATTCCAAGAATTTCCTCTTCCTTTAAATTGCAAGATAATAACTTACTACTATGATGTATAAATAATCAATTCCTAATTTTTGAAATAATACAGGTAGAAACTACATTACAAGTGTATAAATTCAAACATAGCGAAAATTTTTTGAATTGTAATTAAAAAACAGCTTATCAACACTATCTTTATTAATACTTTACGTTCACGTTCATATCTAATATAACTAAATTGAGTTAATTACACTTTAATAGTTTGTAATTTTTTTCAGTTCAGTTGTTGAACACATTCTCTATATTGGGATATAGAAATAGATGTATATATGTATATATATGTATATATATGTATATATATGTATATATATGTATATATATATATATATATATATATATATATATATATATATATGTGTGTATATATATATATATATATATATATATATATATATATATATATGTGTGTATATATATATATATATATATATATATATATATATATATATATATATATTCATATATATATATATATATATATATATATATATATATATATATATATATATATATATATATATATATATATATATAAATATATATATATATATATATATATATATATATATATATATATAATATATATATATATATATATATATATATATATATATATATATATATATATATATATATATATATATATATCTATTTCTATTTTCCAATATAGAGAATGTGTTCAACAACTGAACTGAAATATATATATATATATATATATATATATATATATATATATATATATATATATATATATATATATATATGTATATATATATGTATCGCTTTATCATAACATCTTAAGTCTAATATATTAAGATAGGACTTAAGATGTTATGATAAAACGACACAGATATATATATATATATATATATATATATATATATATATATATATATATATATATATATATATATATATCAGCCAACCATCTTAGATTTTAACTTTTGAAAAAGTATGTATGGATTACAAAAATTTATAAAAAAAAAATATAAAAATTGTAATACTTCAAATATCTGCTTTTTTGAATTAAGCAAACTTTATAATAAAAACATTGATGAAAATAATGGATGTTACCATGTTTTACAGTTATATATCAGGCTTATTGAAATAAATCTTTTATTTACTTGGGTAACAAGTTATATTATATACATATGTCGAAAATGGTATAGTTTAACCAGTCCCCTTGTGACTTATGTTGATTAAATATCTTGCTTTTACAAAACCATTGGATGTGATTAGCGTAGTCGATCGAGTTAATGACCTGGAAAACATCGTTCTCAAACAAATATGGACCGATGATACCAGGGGGTTATTCTCTATTGCGATGCGTAAGAAAAATGGTACCTAATCGGAAAATTGGTACCCTTTATTGCGTTCTTTCGCATCTAATTTTTTCACTTTCGCAAAACTTTCATCAGTGTACTCTGTAATACGAAAGCGTATGTTAAAAAGGTTCGTTAAAACTAAATATCTTGCGGTAACAAAATATCAAACGCATCGAACTAGCTTACGCATCGCAATAGAGAATAACCCTCCTGTGGGTTATCCAGACCAAGAGGTGACTTGCTCGGAACGCTCCTGGATCTCATGATTTGGTATCGTCCCAAATTCTTCAATTTTGCTTATTGACGTACCCAGACATTTCTAGAGGACGATATGCTTAAATGTAAAATGGGCGAAGCGCGGCTAACATTGTTCGAACAGAACAACTATTTTGATAAAACTATAGTGGATAAAAGTATTTGTTCGTCCATGGTAATTTACTAAAATATTCTGAATAAATGACGGTCAATTCGACAGATGTATGTATGTAGCTTCAGCAAATAGACGCTGTCAAAGTTTGTAATACGCTTTATATTTGAGATTTTGTCCCTCAATGTATACCGAGTGAAGCTCATCGAAATTTCTTATGACGTTACTTGATAACATAATTGTATTCGAATGCAGCGAGTTTTAACTCGTTAGAAAATTACCTATCTAATAGTACGTCTCCTTTATGAGCAAATCAAGTTGATTTGAGGAAATAATTTCGAAGTGTTTCTATTATGTTGTGATTTCGTGTTCGAATTTTCGATATCAATTTGTCTTTTGTGTTGCCCATTTGTTTTTTAACATAAAAGACACAACTTTTGTTAAATAGTAACATGAAATAGCATAATAAAAAATTCGGTTTTTAATAAATTATTTCAACATTCATATTCATATTTTATTCGTACTTAAATATCACTCTTTCGGATTTGTAAGTCACTAAAGGTGAATTCACCCATTCGTTCTGTACGAAATTTTTGTTGTTGCTCTGTATTAAATTTACTCTCTCTCAAAATAGAGACGTCAAACTACATATAAAAAAATTGTTCGGAACGTTCAGAACGAATGGGTGAATACACCTTAATAATGGACGCCACAGACTTGCATTTGTAATCAAAGCAGCCGCGCAGTGTTGCATAATTTGGTGCAAATGAAGTCATTTCAAATAATTTGGTCATATGAAAAATATATGCGAAATCGTGTCACAAATTAGGTAAGTGCTGTTTCACACACGTCAAGTTTTCTTGATCAAGTTTAAATTCAGCTGGGAGAAAGATAAAGAAAGGTATACATACTCTCACTATCGCTCTCCCAGCTGAATTGAAGCTTGATCAAGAAAACTTGACGTGTGTGAAACAGCTCTAATTTGGGCTTAACATGCAACAATTAATTCATGGGAAGAAATTGAAGGGTAGTCAAGAAGTACTTATTTTTAAATATTTTTTAATATTTATAAACATTAGTATTTCCATATGTATGTAAGTATATCATAACCAAATAAATTACATCCTGCTGTGTTGCGAATTTGTATTTTATTGTTTTACACTGATCATCATGGATGCCAGTTTTTCGCCAAAATATCAAAGAATGTAATTTAAGTAATAAAATATATTTTTATTTTTTTTATTACAAAAATTGTAGCAGTTCTTTTAGTTTAACATTTGAATGCCTTACCAAATATCGCCAAAATCTAAAAGAATGTAATTTTCTTGCTAATTTTTTGTTTTAATTTTATTAATACAAATATTGTTATAAGTACATATAAAAATTCAATTATTGTATTATCAAAATACAATCCTTACAAAAATAAAAAAAAAAAAACATTTCATATTAAAAATTATTGAAGTAAATTAGTAAAAGGTACATTGGTTAAATATTGCAAAAAAAAAAAAAAAAAAATTCACAAGAAACATATTAAATTGCTTGCTTGTGGAACGTTTAGCCTTGTTAAATAAAGAACGTGTTGCCTTTACAAGTGTACAAAAAGAAGTAAAGCAGTTTATTTAAAAATCATAAAGTGTTGCCATATGTAATACATAAGTTTATGTTCATACAGATAATAAAAAGTAGTGTCAATCTACAATAAATTAACCTTTACTTTCCAACATTATTATTATTATTATTATTATTATTATTATTATTATTATTATTATTATTATTATTATTATTATTATTATTATTATTATTATTATTATTATTATTATTATTATTATTATTATTATTATTATTATTAGTATTAAAAATACTTTATTTGACAAAATATAAATGTATATACTAGTAAGTAGAGAAAAAAAAGCAATCTTCACAATATATTTAAATTAATCAAACTAAACTAAATAGGACAAAATTAACACATTTTTTATTAAAAATATTATTGTTTGTTTCATTTTTTATATTATTTGGCAAAGAATTGTAAAGCTGAAAACCTTTATAGAACACTGTTCACTGCATTTGTGTAGACATCACCCTCTGAATTCGAAAGTCGTCTGCATTTCTAAGGCCATAGGGTTGGCTCTCCACCACATACTTTATTTGTTCGCACAGGTATTGAGGCGCATCTCCATTCTTCATTTTCCGTATAAACTTAATAGTGTTGAGTTGTAGTCTTTGTTTTATGGTCATCCATTTAAGACTTTGTAGCATTATGTTTATGTGCGCATATCGATTGCATTTTAAAATTATTCGCATTGCTTTATTTTGAAGTTTTTGCATTCTTGTTACTTGTGTTGTGTTACTACAGGTATATAAAATTGACGATCCAAACTCAAAATGCGGCTTAACAATAGTGTTAGATATATTAATAGCAGTTGATTTCGATATTTTACTTCTTATTCGTTTGAGAAAGGCAATTTTTTTACCAATTTTTTTACATGCATAGTCAATATGTTCATTAAAATTTAATTTCTTATCTAAAATGAATCCGAGATATTTAATATAGTTTACTTTTTCTATGATAACGTCATTTATTTTAAATTGGTCGCTTGAATTAAAATTTAGTTCCATTATTTTTGTTTTATTTTCATTTAGCTTAAGCTTATTCATTTTTAACCATCTGTTTATTTCTCTAATATCATACGACATATTTGTTCGACATTCCTCGTCGCTGTCAGCAGAAGTAAATATAAGGGTATCGTCAGCATACATAGTAATTTCACACTTATGCAAAATGTTTGGCATATCATTAATATATAATACAAATAGAAGTGCTCCCAATATTGATCCTTGTGGTACACCAAAATCATTAAATATTTCATGCGATTGCACACCGTTTACCTTAGTCGATTGCCTTCTATTGTTTAAATATGATTGAAACCATTCCAGTTCTTTGTCTCTTATTCCATACATATATAGCTTTTTTATCAGTATTTGCCTGTCTATTGTCTCAAAGGCTCTCTTGAAATCAAGAAAGATTGCCATCACCTTCTTTGTATTTCCCAAACCTTTCCATTTACTAATGACATAATTAACTGTTGTCTCACACGAAAACTTTTTACGAAAACCAGATTGATGTTTAGATAGTATCTTATTGGCGTCGATATATTCTTCAAGCTGCACTTTAACCACTTTTTCCAAAATTTTTTCGCATGTTTTTAATGAGTTAACAGGCCTGTATTCCTCACATTTTTTGGTATTTGTCACTTTTTCAATTGGTGTTATCATTGTATCCTTCCAATTTTCGGGAAATACCCCTTTCTCTAGCGATACGTTTATGATTCTTAAAATTGCGTTACCCATAATACTCCAATTATCAAGAATAATTCTATTTGTTACATTCTCATGGTCATTCTTATTTTTCATTTGCTTTATTATATTCTGTAGTTCTATAATATTTATTGCACGAAATTTAAAAGTATTGGACACACTAATTGTAATTTGATTTACATATTGCACTTCTTCAATCGAATCTCTTATCTCTTTTATGCTATCTACAAAATATGTGTTAAATTTATTTGCTATATCCTTTTCGTCATTGTATTCTTTTTGGCCAAATATCACAGATTTTATAATATTTTTACTTTTATTAAGAACAAGTTCTTTAATTTGTTTCCACATTTGCTTTTGATCTGGAGCGTCACTGATTTTTTTTATTTATGTAGTCATTTTTTTTTTGTTTTCGATTTTTACTTTATATTTATTTCTTATTATTCTATATTCCATCCAGGCGTCAGATGTGCCTGCAGTTTTCGCTCGTAAATATTTTATTATTTTTTCTGTTCTCATTTATTGAAGATCCGTGCTGAACCATTTATTTATATTATTCTTTGATTGTATTGTTTTTTTGGAGGTGCATTTTTTTATTGCTTCTTTTAAGCTATTATCAAATATTTTTACGTTCTCGTCAATACTTTTATCTTCGTCAAAATTCAAGTTATCCTTAAGTTCTGAGAAAAATATATTCTTGTTGTATTTAAATTTATCTATTATTTTTCTTTCATCAAAAGATACGTTATTTATATTCCCAATGGTAATATTTATCATTTCGTGGTCAGCTATTTTACTTGTAACGCTATTAGTAGCTTTTATATTATAATTATTTGTTATCACATAGTCTATTATTGTACTTGAGTTTTTTGTGACCCGTGTGCTTTCATTCACAATTTGTTTCAGGCCGTTATCATTAAGTATACTATTAATTTTGGTTTTATATGTCGAGTTCCTTGACCAATCTATATTAAAGTCTCCAGTTAGTAAAATATCACAGTTGTTAAGATTATTATCACAGTTGCTATCACAGATTTCTTCGACTATTTCTTCAAATATGTTACAAAATTCATATTCACTATGACTAGGCGATCTATATATTGCACCAATTATAATATTATATTTGTTGTATGTTGCCCTGCACATCAAGAACCAGAACTTAGTATCCTCGACCTTTTCAATAATTTTGGTTACATTCCATTGTTTTTTAAAATATATTATTACACCGCCAGTCCTTTTTGATGTTGATAAAGACATGATATGGTTGTAATTTTTCAAGGCTGTTTCAGATTCATTTATTTCATCTGTTGTATGTGTTTCAGATAATATGAAAAAGTCAGGGTTCTCCATCTTTGCCACAATTTCAACTTGAGTGTAGTTGTTAAGAAGACCTTGCACATTAGTATATAACATACGAATTTCCTTTAATTGTTAAGCGGTTAAGCCAATCCTTCTTAATTTATTTGATAACTTATTTTGGTATACTGGGCATTTCCTATCATTTGTATGATGATTATCGTCTAATCCCATATTAAGTTTGTTGTTTACTTTCGCACAGTTAATACATTTCATTACTCTTTCATCACTCTGACAGTTTTTTGTACTGTGTTGTCCATGGCATTTGGCGCAAATTTCTTGATTTTTACAGTTTTTTGCTACATGGTTATAACCTCGACATTTCATGCATTGTGTTACTTCGGTTCCGTCATATATTTTGCACCTCTCCCACCCAATATTTACTTTTGACATTTCTATAGCTTTCTTATATGCCTTTATGTCCAATTTTAATTTTACATTATGCAGCGTCTTATTGCCAATTTTGACTTTATATTTTTCAATAAATCTAATATTAGCATTTGCAAGGGCCTGATTTTGTTTTTTCAGTTTTTCAATTATTTCAGTTTCTCCATGATCAAATGACATACCCGTTATTTTTACTTTTAAGTCCATTGGCACCTTCACCTCATAATCTTCAGATATCTTTTCCTGGATTGCTCTTCTTATTTTATCTCTTTCCTCGCCATTATCTGTCTGTATAACTACAGTTCCGTTTCTTCTACTTTCAACGTCTGTTATTTTCAAGTCAACTGGATTTACTTTATTTAGTTCTTCTTTTGTTTTTTCGGCTGATTGTTTTTCCTTTGGCTTTACAATTAGGGGAACCCTGTTGCTTGTTTCTGGCAACACTTTGATCGCATCTGCATATGATATTTTTGTTGTTTTGTTGTTTTTTTCATTTAGTGCTTTTTTTTATCTCTACACATATTCTGGTTTTTTTCCTCTATTGTTTGACATAGCTGTTTGTTGTTATTTTCTACATCTTGAATATTGATAAACAATTTTTTTACTTCTACATTTTTTTCACAAGATTTTTGATATGAAATCATTTTATTAATTCTTTCGTCATAACGTCTTTCAATAGCTTCCAATAATTGTTTAAATTCATTTTCATTTTCTTTAAGCGCCGCTTTAAATTCATGTTTATATTCGACCAAATTTTGTTTATTTCTATGCACTTCATCTTGAATTTCTTTTAAAACCAAATCGACATTTTGTATATACTGCATGCAGTCATCACAAACAAATCTCAGAAAAGAGTTCTCCACCAACATTCTGGATGCATATTGATCTATTCCACAACACTTGCTGGATGTATGGAACACCTTGTTACAAACACCCATACAATGAATTCCCGTTTCACCACGAATTGCTTGTCTGCATTTGTTGCACTCAGACATTCTGAGCAACCTATAGTTCGTTTTTTTATCCAAATAAAGATTATTTTTATATTATTTCAACTCCACGAAAACAATGTATTTTTCTACGTTAAAAAAGTTTTTATTCAATTTTTAAAAATTTAAATTATTATTTTATTTCGGATTTTTTTAAGAGCTTTGTACCAATTTGTTATTCTTTTCTTCTTCCTCACTAAAGATTTATTTTTCTGCTACTTTAGACCCATAGAATGAATAAACTCTTTCATTTTAACGTTACCAAGTGGTTTGGTCAGAATATCAGCCACCATTTCTCCAGAGCTTGTAATTTTCGATTCCACATTCTTAGCAAGTATGTTGTCCCTAATGAAGTGATGTCTGATGTCTATGTGTTTCGTTCTAGCATGATATGACTGGTTTTAGGCAAGTTGAATGGCACTTTGGTTGTCGCAAAACAATATCGTAGGTTTTAACCAGTTATTAAATAGCTCTTCTTCTAGCGCTCTCATCCAAAGTAGTTCTTGTACAGCCAAGCCCATGGCCATATATTCAGCTTCACAGGTCGATAAAGCTGTAGTTTGTTGTTTTTTAGAGCCCCAAGATATGGCTCCCCCGTTTTTAATAATTACGTATCCACTTACAGATTTTCGTCACTCTGTATCAGCTGCATAGTCCGCATCACTAAAACATGTTGTGTCAACACTTCCTTTCTTTTCAAACGTTAGTTTAAAATGAGTGGTTCCTTTTAGGTAACGCAATATTCGTTTTACTGCTGTCCAATGGTTCATTTGAAAATTCTGGTTGAAGCGGCTGAGTAGGTTCACTACAAAACTTATATCCGGCCTAGTAATTTGAGCCGCAAAAAGAAGACTGCCGATTAATGCTTGGTAGAGGTATTTGTCCAAGGAAAAATTACTATCGGTTTCATTGTTTTGTAAGAATTTCATACCAGGCTCCATCGGTGTCAAAACTGAGTTGCAGGAGGTCATATCAAAACTCTCAAGCAACATTTGCAAGTATTCTGACTGATCACTAGCTATATTTTCATCCAAATTGTAAGTAATTCTCATTCCGAGAAAGTATTTAGCAGCACCTAGATCTTTTATTTTAAAAGATTTCTTCAAACTACTTACTATTGAGTTTTTAACGTTTTCGTTCTTCCAAATCACAAGCATGTCATCTACGTATACTGCTATAATAATTACATCGTCTGTATTTTTGTTAAGTATGTACACACACTGGTCAGTCTTTAACTGCCGCATACCAAGACCTCTTAATCTTTCGTCCAGTTTCTCATTCCACATTCTGGATGCCTGTTTTAAGCCATAAAGTGGTCTATTTAATTTTAAAATGCAACCGTCTGGCACTGTTATGCCCTCGGGAGTATGAATATAAATTTCATCCTTCAGATTTCCTTGCAAAAATGCAGTACACACATCTAAGTGATTTATTTTTAAATCGAATTGTAGAGTAATTGTCAATAAATAGCGTAACGTATCGTACCTCATTACCGGTGAATAGCTTTCCGTGTAATCTATGCCACTCCTTTGTCAAAACCTCTGCCAACTAATCTGGCCTTACATCGCATGCCATCTTCTTCCTTCTTTCTCTTAAACAGCCATTTCGTAGACAGCAGTTTATTACACTTATTATCCTCGATAATGCTCCACGTGTTATTTTCCAACAAAGAATCGACTTCGCTCTAAATAGCTTGTTAACATTTCTCTTTGTCGTTACTGCTGACTGCATCTTCGTAATTTTTAGGCTTATTGCAAATAGAGCTGACCATGTATGTGATGTAATCTGTCATATTTGGAGGCTTTTCTTTTCTGGTTGATTTACGTACCGTGGGATTTTCCATATTTTTGTTTTGTGCTGGTTCAAATTTATTACTCTTCGTAGCATTATGTTGCATTTGCGGTTCGCCTTCATCCTCTGTAGAATTTTCAGCTGATTTGAAATCATTTTCATCTTCATCTGCATCATCAATAACATCTTCGTTGTCATAAAAAGTCCTCAGTGCTAGTTTACATTCAACGATTTTTGTCGCTGCAATTTTTGTCTTCCTTTCTTTAAAATTGCATTTGCGTTTACATTGAACGATTTTTGTCGCAGATATTTTATGCATACATACATACATACGTATGTAATTTTTGATATTTTCGTTTTTAAGTATATTCTTACGGTAAACAAACAGGGAATTTACGTATTACGAATTGCGGGAAAAACGAATTGCAAGAGTACATGCCTATGTGTACTCTTTTTAGTTTCTCTCTTCCCCTATTAACTCTTCTCCCCCTATTTACCTACAAACTAAGAATTGCAGCGACAAAAATCGTTCAATCTAAACAGGCACTCACTAAATCTGTATCTCGGACCAATGTAATATTGTTAATAGAATCATAGCCAGACTTTTCAAAAAACATTTTATTATCCAAAAATTTTACATTTCGACTTACATGTAATCAGGGTTATACATTCTGTACGCCGTGCTGTTCTCACTATATCCAAGCATTATACATTTAATCGACCTCGTGTCCCACTTTTTTCGCGCAAGTGATCAATTGTTGGCGCATTGCCAGTCCATATTTCCTCTGGTGACATATTATTAAAAACTTTTCTTGGGGTAAAGTTTAACAAATACGCTGCAGTACTTGTGGCTTCTGCCCAGTAAATTTTGCTCAAATTTGCACCGAACAACAGTGATAGAGCCTTACCAGTCAAATTTCGGTTCATTCTCTCGGCTTTGACGTTTTGTTTGGGGGCGATAAGGTGCAGAAGTTTGTTGAACTATTCCACTTTCCTCACAGATTTGTTCTAGTTGTCGGTTACAACACTCCAAACCATTACCAGAACGAAGTATTCTAATCTCATTACCCGTCTGATTTTCCACGAAAATTTTGAAATTTCGAAATATATTTGTAACTTCAGTTTTTTTTCATCATATAAATAAATACTTTATTAGAAAACTCATCAACAAACAGTACATAGTGCACAGCGCCACCCATTGACTTTTTTCATTGGTCCACACCCATCTGAGTGAATGAGTTCTAAAATTTCTTTTGTTCTTGTAGCTGATGACTTATACGTTGAACGTGACTATTTGCCTTGCAAACATGATGTACAAACCTCTGAATCAGAAAAAGCAGCACCCGATGCTTCATTGCGTAACATATAATTCATGTTTTTATCACAAGGGTGATCTAAACGCTTATGCCAGATCGCCTTGGTTGCTACAAAGCAACTTTTGTATTTCGTTCCGAAATTAATAGTGAACATTCTATTGTCCAAAACAGCTCTGACATTCATCAGCATCAAACGTAAATTGAAAGCCTCTTTTTGTAAGTTGACTAACCGAAATCAAATTTGCACATACTTATATCTGGTACATACAAAACATCAGTAATTTTAACGTATTCCATTTTGTTGTTTAATAATTGTTGAACATGAATAGTTCCCTTGCCAGTGACTCTAAGACTTTTATTATTTTGCAATTGTTTCATACTTTGAATCTTCATATAGTTTAAGATTCACAAACAAATCTTTATCGTTCACCATGTGAGCCGTTGAACCTGAATCGATCAACCAATCGTTTTCAAACTTTATCGCCAAACCTGCCGCAAGTGTCTTTTCAATACGTACGCCATTTTGCTCCTTTCTTCTTGGCGCTTTACAAAACCTATGATATGGCCTTCCTTCTTGCAGTTGTAGCATACAACTTTCCTTGATTTATGAACAGATTTTTTTATCTTGGACTTACCATAAAACGCTGATTCTGCTGACGAAAGATCATTATATGTGTTGAAATCTTGCACCAATTTAGTCTTTCTATTGTCTGCTGATACCTTGATGTTACCGCTCTCAATAGCCATTATCATTGGAGCGAAGTGATCCGGCAAATCACTTGGTAGAAAACTTCCAACCCATTCATCATCCACCTTCATGCCAATTTGATTTAGCTTTTGTGCTGTATCAATTATTGTATTTACATATTCTCTTATGTTTTCACAATTTATATGCTGTGTCGGTGTTAACTTTCTTAACAGACCGCAACGACGAGCCAAACCAGAATCTTCATATAAAGTCTCCAATTTATTCCAAATACCTTGTGCTGTAGTCTCACTTTGTATATGCACACAGAGAATTTCCATCTATGATAATTCTCCCTCCCAGTAAGCTTCTCAATTTCTATTTATTTTCTTAATAGCGTTTTACTGGGCCCCATAACCTATTAAATTGCTTGCTTGTGGAACGTTAAGCCTTGTTAAATAAAAAACGTGTTGCCGTTACAAGTGTACAAAAAGAAGTGAAGCAGTTTAAACATAAGTTTATGTTCATGCATATAATAAAAAGTAGTGTCAATCTACAATAAATTAACCTTTGCTTTCCAACAAAATATAAAAAACTAATCAATGTTTTAGTGCTGAGATCAAAAATAAAAAATTAAAAAGTAAGAAAAACCATATAGGCACACATATAAGGATCGAATCAAAATTTTCGCACTCGGTATTTTCTTCATCATTATTGTGGTACATTTCTTTTGAATTCAGTTGGAATGAATGTTTTACAACATATACTGTTTACATTTATAAACGATATTTTCAAAAGTAAAGAATTTCGTACTGAATTTTATTTCTCAATTTAGTTTTAACGCAATTCATTATAGAAAAAATTCTTTCCTCGCAAGCGTTACTTGTGGGTACTGACAACATATTAAGAACGGCCGTCGACAACTCCTTAAAGTGGTAAGTGCCAGCAGCACCGTGATAATCATAAACTTTGGGCCAGAACTCGTATAGGGTTTTGGGTATCTCGTTAGCGAAATATTGATTCCAATTTATGAAAGGGAGTTTTCCCCATTGTGTTTCATAAACACCAAGAGAGATATTAGGGAAATTTAACTTGAGAAATACAGTTGCAGCATTTTGAAATTGAAAAAGGAGAATAAATTTGAAAAATATGCATATTTTCGAGCAGCCGATCTAGCATTTCTTTTAACAATTTGTGTAAATACTGAAAGCAACTTTCTTTTAAAACCAACATATTAGCAACAATTCAAGCAGTTGTATTTATTTCATGTTGAAATTCTATGCCAAAATCAATGTCATCTAAATCTAAAAAGGATTCTTGCGAATGCATTGTCATCTTGCATGTACTTGATATCACAGAATTCACAGAATAGCCAACTTTGACGTTGTTTGGGACTTTCCCAAACTTTCAAAACACAAAAAATCTTGTACATATATTTTATACAAATTCTCAGCATTCAAATTATTCCTATTTATCTCTTCACTTCTTATTTGTTTTTAAGTTAAAAATTAAAATAGCTAACGGTTTAGTCGAGTATTGTTGTTGTTCCAAAGAATTTGCTACATGCGGTTATGTATGCATAATACATATGTATGTACACAAACGTGTACATATGTATGTATGTACATACAGACAAACCGCAGGCAGAAAATCATACGATGGTATGGTTATAGCTGTACTTGTCTTTGAGTTTGAAGAAAGAGTCAGTAAGTTATTGGCTACTGCAAGAGGCAGTCGGAAATAAAAAATTTAAATAAAATTTTATGAAAAATAAAGTTAAATTAGACTAGTATTTTAAACTAAAATTAAAAGTAATAAATGTACATAAATAAAATGAAATAAACTGAACTAAATTAAACAAAATTCTTCTACATAAAAATTGGTGCCGAAACCCGGGAATTGTCCATGCGCTGACATAAAGCCCAACAAATTGTAAATTTTTAAAGAGATATAGTCGTGTGTACGACATTTTACATATCTACAACTTCTTTTATATTGCCGTCGTGCTACGATATATTAAGGCTTCACTGCGCTGAACTACTCACAAACCTAAATTCTTCAAGATAGAGTCAATTGCTGAGGTGATTGCTGATCAGAAGAAACTGTTTGCCCGTATTGTAAAAAGGGAGACAAATCTTAATGACAAGCCAAGGGAGAACATTACCAAGGGTTATGCTCAAACAATACTGGAGGAATTGGAAAACTCATTTAAAACGTTTAAGGATGGTCACGAGCAATTACTATACACAATTGGGGAAAGCTCCATAACTGAACAGGATGTATCCTATTTAAAAGAGGAAACCTATGATGGGTGTTATGAAATTTATATTTCACTTAAAACAAATCTCGATTTAATATTTTATTTTGATTCTCCACAGACTCCAACCACCCATGCAAGTACCTTCGCTACATCAACGAGCCGAAATGAAACATATTGTGCTACAGCCAGGCTACCAAAAATGGATTTGCCGAAATTTTCTGGCAATTATCTGGAATGGATTTCGCTTGTCCATCACAACAACTCTTTAACCAACATTCAAAAATATTTCTATCTAAAAGGATCTTGTGTTGGAACTCCACTCATGTTGGTAAGTGAGTATCCTGCCGATGACTCTAGCTACCAACTAGCTTGGGAGGCATTAGCAAAAAGGTTTCATAATGAGCGAAGGCTAGTGGAACAAATCCTTAACAAACTATTCTCCATTCCTTTTTCTACTGGCTCATTTGAGAGTATAAAAGAATTGCTATATTCTTCTCGAAACTGCTTAGCTCAGTTAAGAGCGTTGAAAATTGATATCTCCACCTGGGATACAATTTTAATTTACATCATATCGCAAAAGATGGATCCACAGACACGCAAAGAGTGGGAACAATCCTTGAAAGAATGTATAACTATACCACCTATTACAGATATGCTTTCTTTTCTGGAAACATTATTTAGAGCTTTGGAATCAGCTCAGGAAATAAATAAATCTTATTCTGCAAGATCACTAAGCAAACCAACCGAGCCTCGTCGTAAACCAATGCGAAATATTCGTGATCATACTACCACTGCCCTGTCAAATGACAATTGCCCATGCTGCAGCAAACGTCATCCACTCTACAAATGCTTTAAGTTCTCGACTCTATCTTCCGAGCAGAAGAAAGTCATAATAAAGCAGAAACAACTTTGAAGAAATTGTCTTCGCACTGGACATATGCAATTTGCTTGCAAACTTAACACAAAATGCCACCTCTGTGGTGAACGCCATCACACTGTAATACATAACGAATTCTCTACAGCTAATAAATCCACTTCAAGGTCATTTCCAGAATTATCCGCGTATAACGCAACTACTCCTGAATGTAAATCAACTCCTATTGTTAACTCTGTAAGCACAAATTATTAAACACGACAAATTGTCTGCTGAAACCGGCGCTATTAGCAACAATAAAACTGAAAATAAAAAAAAAATAAAAAAATAGAACAAATTACGAAGTATCAGGAATCGGAGTTAAAATAGTAATTTCTATTAAGAAATCTATAAATTTTAACATTGAATCAAACTATGATAAAAACTTTGTTTTAAATTTAACTGCCGTAGTAGTAGATCTCTCTGATTTTCGGTTAGCAGATCCGCAATTTTTAATAGCCGAGAAAATTTATATCCTCCTTGGAAATGACGTCTACGGAGATTTTCTTTTATCTGGACTGAAGAAATATAAACATAGTTTATTACTACAAGAAACGTATTTTGGTTGGATAGTATCTAGACCTACAGGTAAATATCAGAGTAATACGACTATTTCAGCAAATTTATGCACACTAGAATAACAGTTGCGATTTTTCTGGGAGCAGGAGGAGCTCCCTAAGGTTAAAAATACAACTAGCGAAGAAAAGCTCTGTGAAAAATTATTTCTAGAAACTTATGCTCGAGATGACACGCGTAGATATACTTCCTTTCAAAAGAACTCTTCAAGGAAAATCGCCACCGTCTTTTTACTTTACGGATTATAATGCTCTGAAGAGATTTAAACAGCTTGAAGCTACCTTTCAAACCAGACCACAATTCGCTGATAAATATATTAAATTTATGGATGAATACAAAGCATTACAGCATATGGTTAAATTAGGTGAGTACGCCCAAGCAGTACCAAAAAAAAAACTCTTATTTTCTGCCGCACCATGGGGTACTTCGGGAAGGTAGTAGTACAACAAAACTGCGTGTTGTGTTTGATGGCAGTAATCGTAAACCTCCTTTTCCTTCTCTTAACGAAGAGCTTGCTGCTGGACCAGCATTACAAAACGATTTATCAGCCATACTACTAAGATGGAGAAAACACCGTGTCGCATTTACAGCCGATTTGGAAAAAATGTTCCGCAAATAAAAATTTGTAAAGAGCACCAGAACTTCCAATGTATCTTATGGAGAGATATTAATCAGAAAATTTGTGTTTACGCTCTACAAACTGTTACGTACGGCACTACATCCGCTCCTTATTTAGCAATAAGAGTATTACAACAACTTTCAATAGATGAAGAGAAGCGCTATCCATTAGCATGCACAATACTTCGTAACGACACTTACGTTGATGATGTAATTTCTGGAGCAGATAATTTCGATGAAGCCTTACAACTGCAAAACCAATTATATTCTCTTTTAAAATCAGATGTATTTAGGCTACGTAAATGGAATTCTAATTGCACAGAATTGCTTCAAAATATACCTGAGGAAGAACGTGAAGTGAGGGATTTATTTTCCATTCAACAGACAAATTCTTCAAAAGCGCTTGGCCTATACTGGAATACAACAAACGATTATTTTTTCTTTGAAATTAATTTTGAATTTTCTAAAGTCATTACTAAACGTAGTCTACTTTCAGAAGCCGCTAAGCTTTTTGAACCCTTAGGGTGGCTTGCTCCTACAACAATAATAGCCAAGATCAGCTTTTAAGAACTTTGGAAATTAAAGATCGAATGGAATGATTCTCTTCCTGAGGATGTGAGCCGTTAGTGGATAAATTTTAGATCAAAACTTAATCATTTGGAACAGGTTAAAATTGAAAGATGGTTAGGCTGTACCTCAAACAGCACTATAGAACTGCATGGGTTTACCGATGCATCAAAGTCGGCTTATGCAGCTGTAGTATACTCTCGTCTGGTAACCGAGAACGGTGAGGTTGTGGTTAATTTGTTACAGGCTAAAACAAAGGTTGCCCTTTAAAAGCCGAAACTATTCCAAGGCTAGAGTTAAAAGCGCAATTAATGGTGTCCATAATGGCGAATGCAGATTTTAAAATACATAGCACTGTTTATTGGACTGATAGCACTATCGTACTTGCATGGCTTAAAAATTACTCATGAAGGTTGGAAGTTTACGTAGCAAATCGGGTAGCAAGTATTCAACGTTTTTCAAATACTCGTGATTGGAGATATGTTCCCTCTGGCTATAACCCTGCTGACTGTGCCTCAAGAGGACTTCAACCTGAAGAGCTAGTTAACCCTTTATAGCTCACTGTGACATAACTGTAACAAACCAAAAAAACCGCCCTAAGTTGTAAAATAACTATGCTTTTGCGATTTAAAACTATATAACATTATGGCAACACACTTTTTATGATCTTCGTACACAATTAGCTCTTTAGGTGACGACGTTATTGAATTACATGGCATCGAAGTTTGTCTAACATAGAAACTGAAAAGTCCCCGTTTTTCGAATTTAAAATTTTAAAATATTATATAAAAATTTAATAAGATTTCCTGTTCTGCTAAAAAACCTATAGGTAAGTGGATTATTTTCGGCATTCTATTATTTGCAGTGCATAGTTGTAAATTACTATCACACAAAGTAAATATTTCCGTTTGTAACATTTCTGTTACATTGAGTTGATACTGGAAAAAATAATTTGTGGTGAGTAATGTATATGTGTGGTTAGTTTTATTCTAGAATGGCATCTAGAGTATTGCGAGAAAGTGAAATATATGACATACTTTGTCAATATGATAGTGAACATGCGCTAGAAGATGATGATGACAGCATTATTGACCCCGACTTTCAACCAACACCAGATGACGAAGAAGAAATCGTAGAAGATGTTATTGAAAGCAATGATGCTATTTTAGGTCCCTCATGTTCAAAACATGCTGAAGAAACAATTAAATTAGCTTCGACAATGCCAAAGCAACAAAATCCGCAATTGGTATGGAAACAAAAGAGTTTCGTACTAAGTCAGCAGCAACTGCAATTTACGGGAGATACTACACTAACAACAAATTTATTAGACCTAGAGTCACCAATAGACTTTTTTCCCCAAAAGAGCTGATAGGTTTTATAGCAGAGCAAACAAATCTATACGCAATTCAAAAAAATCCGAATCAACCATTGAATGTAACACATATTGATATCCAGCAATTTATTGGGATACTATACATTACGTCACTGATAAAACTACCGAGTGTAATCAGCCATTGGACCTCATCAATTGGTACACCCATGATACAGGAAATAATGCCAAGACATAAGTTTGAGAAAATTAGGCAGTTCATCCATTTTAATGACAATTCTAATTTACCAGTTCGCAATGCCCCAAATGCTGATAGACTTTACAAAATAAGACCTATAGTAGACAAATTAAACGAAACCTTTAGTGGAGTTCCAATGGAGCAATGTCTCTGTGTTGATGAGCAAATTTGCTCCACTAAGGCGAGAAATAGTTTGAAACGGTATAATCCCCAAAAACTACATAAATGGGGTTATAAAATATATGTTCTTAGTGGAGTTTCAGGATTTGCTTATAAAATTGAACCCGAAACAGGAGCTGAAAACCTTGTTCTTAGCAACGAACCAAATTTAGGGGCATCATCAAACGTAGTCATGAGAATGTCGAGAATCATACCAAGATACCAAAACTATAGGTTATACTTTGACAATTATTTTACATCATTACCGTTGTTAGAGTATTTGGCTAAACAGGGTATATTCAGTCTTGGAACAGCACGACGCAACCGAATTCCTGACTGTAAAATGCCAACTGACAAGGAGGTCCAAAAAAAGAAAGAGGGTATTCTACAGAATATGTTGCTGACTACAATGGTACTGATATTGTCATATGGAAAGACAACAAAGCTGTGATGCTCTTGTCAACTTTTGCTGGTGAGTTGCCAAAGACCAAAGTTAGAAGATATACAAGACAAACAAACAATATGTGGAAATTGATCGCCCTTTTGTTGTTGGCGAGTATAATCGAAATATGGGAGGAGTCGATCTAATAGACAGTATTATCGGAAGATATAAAATACATGTACGGAGCAAAAGATGGCAAGTTAGGATGTTTTATCATTTACTGGACCTAACCATGGCAAACTGTTGGCTACTATATCGTAGAGTTAGGATATCAAAAAACATGGAAGGTAAACATATGTCTTCAGCAGATTTTAGACTTGACATTGGTGAAACATTATGCAAGCTTGGTTTAAAGCCTAGTATAAAGAAGAGAAACTCTTTTGAAAATGTTCTTCAAGCAAAAAGACATAAGGGTCCAGCACAAAATGTCCCGCCAATGGCAGTACGGCAGGATCAAATAGGGCACTGGCCGATTTGGGCTGAAAAGAGAGTACGCTGCAAATTTCCCCAGTGCACAGGCGTATCACAAACTATTTGCAAAAAATGTGGCGTAGCATTGTGCTACAACAAACAAAATAATTGTTTCAAATTATTTCATACCATTTAACAATTTTTTTGAACTTTTAACTCAATGTTACAGAATTGTTACAATCCTGAAAAACCTAAATAAAAACTTGAAATAAACTTTTTTTAAATTCTAAAAAAATATATGTTTGTTTTTTTACATAATTTAACGTTATTTCGAAAATTTTTGATTTTAATTATCATGAGTTATAAAGGGTTAACTACAAAATTTGGTTTAATGGGCCCCCATGGCTAATCAAAGGCCCTGAAACATGGCCTACTAATCCTGTGGGCTTAGCAAATTGCTGTCTACCAACAAATCAAATGACGGTCACCTCAAATTACGCTAATATTCAAGAATATCCAGCTATAACCACAAAATTCTCCAAATGGACAACTCTATTTTTTACAAAAATCTTCAAGTACAGCATAATAAAAGAGAATTTGGATTTCTTAAAACCTACAAATTAAGAGAAGCATATCAAAAACTTATAAAAATAACTCAAGCTGTGTCATATCATGAGGAAATTGAAGTACTACGGTCAGGAAGTAGAGTTTCGAATCAAAGCAATATTTTAAAACTTTCCCCGTTTCTGGACGAAGATGGTATTTTACGAGTCGGTGGCCGACTATCAAATTCTGCTATCCCTTTCAACACTAAACATCCGATATTGCTGTCAAAACACAATCCTCTGTATTTTCTTATATTTTCAGATGCTCATAATAAAACAATGCATGGCAGTCTACAGTTGATACAAGCCTACGTTTCTCGGTCTTACTGCGTAGTTTCGGCAAGAAACATAGCAAAAAGGGTTCAACGTCAGTGTACGCTTTGTTTTAAGTATAAAGCCCAAACCTGCCAACAACTGATGGGAAACTTACCAGCAGTACGGCTACATCTAACCCGAGCATTCCAGCGCAGTGGGCTTGACTATGCCGGGCCCATCAATACTAAACTTTCATCGTTGAGGGCAGCATCAACCTGCAAGGCTTATATCTGCCTTTTTATCTGTATGTGCACCAAGGCAATACATTTAGAAGCCGTTACAAGCTTAAATGTTGACGCATTCTTAGCTGCTTTTCGCCGCTTTACAGCACGCAGAGGATTATGCACAGACTTATATTCGGACTGTGGTACAAACTTTGTTGGCGCCAATAAAGAACTGCAAGTCCTTTACCAGCGCAACAAATTTTCACTACCCGAACATCTAGTATAGACATTAGCGAATCAAGGTACGACATGGCATTTCATCCCTCCAGCTACTCCTCATTTTGGTGGCCTCCGGGAGGCCGGAGTTAAATCAACAAAATATCACTTGCGTCGCATAATTAAAGATCGCATATTGAATTATGAGGAACTGAGCACTCTACTGGCACAAATCGAAAGCTATCTCAACTCAAGGCCCTTATGCCCGTTATCAACTGATCTTCCATGGACAGCGATGTTTTAACGCCATCACATTTTCTTATTGGTGAGCCATAAAATTGTATACCCGATGATGAAAAAAAATATGGACCGTCTAAGCCGCTGGAAACTAGTTGAACGACTCAAACAAAATTTCTAGGACCGCTGGAACAAAAAATATTTATGTCGACTTCAAGCTAGATAAAAATGGAACAAGGTCGAAGGAAATATTCAAGTTGGTGGTATTGTTCTACTTCTTCATGAACGAAGTGTACCCGGTCAATTGCCCCTTGCCAAAGTAGAAGCATTACATCCTGGGCCGGATGGTTTGGTACGAGTAGTGACACTCTTCATTAATGGTAAATACATCAAGCGATCAATATCGAAAATATGTCTTTTGCCAACTAACAATGCCTATAATCAATAAGAACGACGTTCTTGGTGGGGGAAAATGTTTGGGATTTTTCCCAAACTATCAAAACACAAAAAATCTTGTACGGTAAACCCTACATATACTTTATACAAATTCTCAGCATTCAAATTATTCTTTTCACTTCCTATTTGTTTTTAAGTTAAAAATTAAAATACGTAACGGTTTAGTCGAGTATTGTTGTTGCTCCAAAGAATTTGCTACATGCGGTTATGTATGCATAATACATATGTACACAAACGTGTACATATGCATGTACATACAGACAAACGCAGGCAGAAAATCATACGATGATATGATGATAGCTGTACTTGTTAATAATTGTTTTTGAGTTTGAAGAAAGAGTCAGTAAGTTATTGGCTACTGCAAGAGGCTGTCGAAAATAAAAAAATTTAAATAAAAAATTGTAAAAAATAAAGTTAAATTAGACTAATATTTTAAACTAAAATTAAAAGTAATAAATGTAAAATGAAATAATCTGAACTAAATGAAACAAATTTCTTCTACAGACGTATAAAAAGGGTCCGAATCATATTTTGCATAAAGTTTGTATAAGTGAGAAAGAACATAAAACTAATTCGGCTGATGAAATGCATTAAAAGCAACAGCTATACAGAAACATTGCGAACATATGTTTGAAAAATGTGGAAATTATTTTGTGTTTATTTTGTATTAAAAAATAGAATTGAATAATTCAAAAGATATTTGCCGTAACAAATAATTACAGTGTTAAATATATATCCATTAATGGACAGATTGTGAAAGTAATCTCAAGCATATCTGTGCTTGAAATGCATAAAACAATACATAGTGAAAAATTGCAAATTCCATTGTGAAAATTTGTGTACATATGTACATATATATGTATGCACCTAATATTCAATGACCGGGTAAAAGATGACGAATTATTTAAGTCATGGTAAGACAAATAGAAAAAATAGTAACTCAAAAACTAATCCCTCTACAGTATCAATAATATCCTTTTACACCGCAAATAATAAGGTCTTAAATATTTTCAACACTGATGTACATATAAAAATTATTTTAATTTATTTAAACGAGATCATCATACGCAGTGATTAGATGCTCATCTTTTGGACTTTTTAATTTTGTGTGATGATTTATTTAAGAAAGGTAAGTAAATGTTTTATGGAAAATATTCAACCTTATAACTGATGTATCAATTTTATTTCATCCTTAATTTATACCTGCAAATTCTGTTCAATTTGTGTCTTGGGTGGTTTTTAGTGCTTCTATCATCTAAAATATCTATCATCTACAATATGTGAATATAGTGATAACAAAACAGATTGTGGTTAGCATAAATTGATAAATTTATAAATTGATTGACTATGCTGAAATTTTATTGCCTGCCGTATCTGTTTAAATAAATTTTGTATTGATATTTATTTTTATTAATTCTTAAAATGTATTAAAATTTACATTGAACGAGTTCAAATGTTATCCTTGTAATAAATAAGGCAATCTATTGTAAAGAGCAATTTATATTTATTACATTTATTTGGAATAATTGTATAATACAAAATGTTTGTGTATCTGTAGTTATTATTTCTATAAATTTATATGCATAATGTAATATATTAAAAATTATATTATACTATTGACAAATTTACATATGCGTATACAAAAGTTTTACAAATTTCAAATTTTCTAACATTTTTGTACATTTTCATTGTCGCAATAAATTCTAGTTTCTCTCACCATTGTGTTTTTATACTATTTTTAAATTAATTTCCTTTTTTAAAAGTTTAACAGCCATATGCATAAGAAAAACTTGCTTGAGGCTTGAAGTCCACGTCAGCTACCAAGGACTTTAAGGATCGATGTGAAGAAAACATACTTTTTTAACATACCTCTTGTAGAGTTGCATTTTATAGGACTTCAGTACTAAATGCTTTTTTTGTAAAAAGTATTGAAAAAAGGTAAGATACGACTATTTACAACCAAAATTAATGGAGAAAAATTAATCTAACTAAAACAACTAAGTTTCTTTAATATAATGTTAAAAAAATTCTTTTTCACCTAGAATAATCTCAATAATTATATTTGCATGCGTAAACAAGTTAAATAAATAAATTGGAATAAAATTGCACAGTGTATGTTTCAAATTCCACTGTTCCGAAATGAGTTAATACTCAAATTTAATATGGCATCACAATAAGCTTTATTCATCATGGTGGCAAACCACGCTAACATACAACTCTGTGACGTGAATTTATGTTCTTAAAGTTCTTTCGTGTGAAAATTTTGTTTTTAAAGCTTCTGCAGCATTTTATATTAAAAGAAGCTTAGAAAAATTAACAATGGCAGAATTATAAGCCCTCAGCAACAGGAACTGAGACAAAAGTGCATTGAATTTGGTATGCCCAATTTACCTGGAGGGTTATTCTGTATTGCGATGCGAAAGTCAATGCGACTCGAAAACATGTAAATGCGAACACTTTCTATTCTGTATTACGATGTTCGCAAAGTACTTTTTCTATTCGCATTTAAAATGCGAAAAGGCGGCAAGTCGGTATTCTCTATTGCGAAAACAAATGTCAGATACATACGAAAATCGCAAAATATATTCGATTGCAAAACAGCATTCGCAAAGCACAAAAATGTAAGTGAAAAATAATAATTTTGTTTATTTATTCTTACATTAATTGTTAAAATTATTCAGGGAAACAAACAACAAGACCACCAAATCACATCAATTTGAAATAATGGTGTAAATTATGATGAAACACAGCCAACTGGCAAAAGGTCATTATAAACACAAAATGCACGTCAGTCGGCAAATGCTTTGTGGCAGACATTAGCCGAAGAATTAAATGCAAGCGGACCTCCTGTGAATAGGTTTGAACTGATTTCAAGGTGCACAATAAACAAAACCAGTGAAATATATAACCAATGAAGTGGCTTTAAGTTTTTAAATACAGAAAAGACTTTTAGTTTTTAAATCATATTGTTTTTTATTTCGTCTCTTATATTTCTAGCAATATTTGTGTAATTGTTAATACTATTATTATAGCTGGGTGAATTAGTAATAGATTGTGGCAGATCTTCGGCATCCACGGTTTCCTCCATTGACAGTTCCTTGTCCAAGGAATTTTAACGTAGTCGCTAATTTGATAATTGGCGGAATCGCACTTAATTTTGTGGTATTCAATTCGGAGCCAATGTAATTTAAAACATACATAAATGCCTCTTGGCTCAATCAAATTTTTTTATAAAGCTGGAATAGAAATATTTTGCATAATTAATTGTTTTCAATGCTTCAAAATAAATTACCCTTTTGCATTCAAGCTTAGAATATCCGATTTGCTTCTAATAATAATATTCTCTGCATCCTTTATTTTGGTCATGCGCCTCTTCATCATCAAACCATAGTGCCACAGATTCCATTTTTAGTAAATTACACAAATATTATATAAATTAATTTTATTTTTTAAGCACAATCACAATTTTATTTTTCTTTTGTAAATTTAACTTTGACGTTTTTTTAGACCAGCGTTGTTATATCTGGCCAGCGTTGTTATTTTTGACCGGTGTTGCCACGATTTAAAATAAAACTTGAATGCGATTACGAAAGTCTTACAGAATACCAATTTTCTTTCGCATCGCATTTCATTTGCGCATCGCATTGACTTTCGCATCGCAATTCAGAATAAGTCCCCTGTTACCGATTCGAGTCAAAAATTCTTACCGCGTTTAGAGGCGGTAATGTCGGTTAAACCAGCAACTGCAACACCTACAAAAACTAGCTGTCGGGAGACAATGCATGTCTCCAAACCATCGGAGGCGGCGTCATCGCCCAAAATAACTTAATAGTAATACCGTAACCAAAGCTACGAGCATTAATCGGCCTTCACGCCGTACCATAGTTATACCAGAAAGTCATGTCGTTAGCACCACCACAGTTAGCGAACAAGAATACTCAGATGTTTCACCTGAACGTGTAGAACCAGAGCTAAAACGATGTCTTCAGAAAAGCCACCTAAACTATCCCAAATTACCGGCAAATGAACCCTCTTCTAAGCCCCAGCAATTAAGTAAAACGGGCGTCGTTACAACTTCTTACGTGCAGGAAACTAATCCAGTTAATAAAATTTACATATGCTGTTCATTTGATTGATGAAATTGTAGAAGAGGAGTTACGAAAACCTAAAGCAATCCTAAATTTAGCTATGTGCCAGCTTTGGATAAAAACGTTACTACCCATGCACCCTTAACTACAACTCTTTGTTATTAATTTTGTGGAATTTGAATAATATTATTAATATTGTGGAATTTTTGACTGCCTGGGCTGTTTTAGCAGCAATCTCTATATTGGGTACTTATCTATTATTATAATTATTTGTTTTGCTAACTTAAATGCATATTTTATTTCTTTTTTAGATTTAGTGTCCGTATTAACACCAGAAATTAACAGATATTCCCAGCTTTAGTTTATTCATGTTGCTTAAATAAACTGAATAATTTCCTTTTTTAATTTTTCTTTGGCAACCGTTCTATATACCTTGGGTACTCACGCCTCAACCCAAAGAAGCAATTCTTCCGATTCGAATTCAACCAATTCTCCGCATACCTCTACTTCGTCAACTTCAGTTTCCCGTACAGGTACAAGTGCACCTCCTACTGCTGAAGGTATGTCTCTAGCACAGAATATACACAGAATACCCAACTTTGGCGTTTAAAAAGGGTCCAAATCAGACATTTAACACTTTGTGAAGAGTGAGATAGGAAATAAAATTAATAAGGGTGATGCAATGTACTTAAAGCAGCAGATATACATCACAATTGCGAACATATGTTTGAAAAATTAGGATTTTGTTTTGTTTTATTTTCTGTGTTTTGTGTTGTGAAATTTTATAAAATTACATTAAAAATGTAATTAAATAAATAATAGAACATATATGTGCAAAAAATTTATGTGCAAAGTGGTGTAAATATGTTTCCAACTATAGCAATAGTGTACAATGTTAATGCAATAGTTGGAAACAATAAATTCAGAAATATGTATCTGTGCGTAAAACAATAGGCAGTGAAAAACTGCAATAGTGAAAATGAAAATGTTTCCAACTATAGCAATAGTGTACAATGTTAATGCAATAGTTGAAAACAATAAATTTAGGAATATCTGTTTGCGTAAAACAATAGCCAGTGAAAAAAAGGAATCAATAATGAAAATGTACACGAAGTTAAATTAGTGTTATAAATTTGGAACGATTTTCCGTCATCCCACGTCAAATTTGGTTTATGAACAGACCGGTTTCGGCTTTGTGCCATCTTCAGTGTTCTCGAATAGTATTCGAGAACACTGAAGATGGCACAAAGCCGAAACCGGTCTGTTCATAAACCAAATTTGACGTGGGATGACGGAAAATCGTTCCAAATTCAAACAAACCCCGTCGGAAGAATATCACAAAAATAGTGTTATAAACTTAATACTTATATGTATAATAAAACTTAATATTAATTTATGTTTCGTTGATTGCCATTATATAATTACAGCAATTACGGCGGTGTTGAAAAAACGAAGATGTTTTGCATGGAAACTCGTTGCAGCGGATGTGGACATTTGCAGCTATTACTCTGTGACTGGCACAAAGATGGCAAATTATTTAACTCAAGGTAAGACAAATATGGATTGATATATTGATAACTTTGTTAACCATAATTTTTCTTATCTCATCGTAGTATTGTAAGGTGCATTTTCTTGGTCGCCAACAGTTAGAGCAAACTATGGCAAGGGCTGAACAATGTTTATAATAAGTCCTATTTATTCCATATCAAATAAAAGTCTTAAGAGAAATTTATGTTAATGCATTTATTTAAAATAATTAGTGTATAGTGTATAATACAAAAATATTGTTTATTTTTATTAAAAACTAATTGAATTTTATTTTTAAATTTTCATTTCCATATCAAATAAATCTTAAAGAGTGCATTTATTTTAGAGTGTAATACAAAAATATTGTTTATTTTTATTAATTTTGTTAATTTATATATTATCTATACATTGAAAAGGTAAAAAGAAAATATGAAAAATTAAAAAGAAACAAATAATTATATTAACTTGCAATGTGTTTGTAATTTATTGGAAAAATATAGTTATAATATACTGTGTTATTAGATTGCTACCAGTTGTTGTTGTTTTACATGGATGATCTAATTACCTAGTTTGTGGTAGTCTGTAAAGGACGAAAAACAAAACCTGTAAGGAAAGAAATATATTTATATTATTACATATTTTATGTATGTAAGCTGCAGTACAATACGAACAAACATATAAAATGTAATAAGAACAAACATGTAAAACAATAGGGGAAAATTTTTCATTTAAGAAAGAATTCTATCCACCACCGTCGCCCATATCCAAAAAGCAAAATTAAATACTTATGTACATTTGTATATACACATACCACAAATATAAATTGGTGATGATTATTTTTCAAATGAAACTTGTACATCGTCTTTAACTACTGGAAACTTAAATCAATTTTTTTTTCACAAATTTCATTTAAGAAATAATCATCCCTTAACTTTATGTTTATATGAAATATTACCACCACATGTATACGTTTGGTACCTAAGTAACACATTTGTACATTGGATAACAATACAATTAGTATATCCAATGTGCAATGTATATTCTTCCAGCAAAGATTTATTACATTGGATAGCAATACAATTCTTTCCAATGTACAAAGTCTTCCGGCTTGTACCACGTATCACAAGTAAACACACTTATGCCCCTATTGCGGTTCACCACTTTTGTGTCAGTTTGGTCGTCTTAGGTGATTTCGCATTGCCGTTCTCAACTAAACTGCCAGTTGACTATTCAGTTGTGTATCTGTTTTTTCGTGGTATTGCCGTTCTCAACTTTGTAAAAGTTTGGTCGTAAAAAACGTTGAATACACACAACTGCTTAATTGTAGTTGTGTCATTATCAGTTAGAGTGAAATTTTTTTAAAAGCGGTGAAAAATTAAATCAAAATGGAGAGATCGTAAGTATCAATTTTTGTAATAATTTTTTCACAATTTTTAAACACTTTTATTAGTTTTAAAATACCAACGAAAGTCCAATTTGAGCGGCTTGTTCAGATTATGGACAGGAATCCGGAAATTGCTCGCGGAAAACCAAATTTTGGTGCAACGGAAAATACGTGCAAGGAGTTATGGGAAGAGTTTGCTGTAGAATTAAATAGTTTGGGACCACCGACAAGAACATCTCAAGAATGGCAACGTGTAAGTGTGTCAGTAAAATAATATTGAACAATTACAAAATTCTTAATATAATTATAATCTTTCACAGGTTTGGATCCACTATAAAGCAAGCATTAAGAAAAAACTTGCAAACAATAAAAGAAACACTCAGGCGACAGGTTGAGGCCCATCACAAGAAATCCCATTAAATAGCCTTGAGGATACTGTTTCACAACTCTTGTCTTTGCAAGAGGAAGGGGCACCATTAAATAGCCTTGATGATACTGTTTCACAACTCTTGTCTTTGCAAGAGCAAGCGGCACCATCTGGCCAAGTTTTTGGCGTTGCAGCATCCACTGCAAACATTAAAAAATTAGAAAAAAAATTTGCATTGTTGGAACGACAAGCAACTGAGGCTACTGATCTCCACAATCTTAAGGTGGAGTGCGATAAATTAAAAATAGAAAAACTTAAGAATAAATTTAAAAATTAATAATATTTTACTGTTTGCTGTTGTAGATAAATTTCATCTTATTTTTTTATATATTAAAATTCACAAGTGGTATTATTTTTTTAAGAATTACAAGTTTTTAAATATATGTACAGAATTCTTTTTTTAACGTTTTAAGACTCAATTAACAAATTGTTTCACAATACATAAATAAAATATTTACACTTTTTATTCCCACAACACTTTCAGTTTAATTTTCTTCAAATTTCACTTGTCAAACGTGATATTTAAAGTTGGCAATTCGATATTTTAGGTAGGCAATTTTATGACAAACTCAACTAAAAACAGTTGTGTATCGCAATAACTAAAATGAGTTTGGTTGTGCATAAGTTGGGTTGACTCTCACACGACCAAACTGAGTTGAGTGGTGAACCGCAATAGGGGCATTATTTTGACTTAGAACTTACCTGGTAGGATTCCTCGGAAAAACGTGGAGTTTCGCTCCGGCTGGACATCTCATAACACAACGTCGGCTCCTAAAAACAATAATACATAATGTAACACTAGCTGAAAAGAAGGATTCTTTCAATACTTACATTTTTTCGTCGGCTTATTTTTCGCTGCTGTACACGTACATAAGGATGTATGGATTGACAGTTTACTTTTAAAATTTTTTTCTTTTAATTTGCGCCAATTTCACTACACTTTAATAAAAAAAATTTTTATTTGCTTATACATATATTTTTTCACAGCACAAAATTAACTTCAAAATGTAAACATAACAACTTCTCAAGTGAGAGATAGCTATATGAAATCGTATATATTAGCTATCCCTTACTCGACAAAGTGTTAACGTCAAACGAGTTGTCATGTCTACTTAGTTTATGGTCTCTAGTGACATTTAAAATGCGCGGAAATGGTATTTATTTTTATACATATAAATTAATTTTTGCGTGGGTGTTTCTCCCATTAAATACTTCAGCTTGATAATTTGTTTTTGTATTTAAATTTTATTTATTGTTAAAAAGAAAATTTTTTAAATATATTCAACTCGACTATTCAAATTTTAATTCTTCTTTTTTAGACACATTAAAGTCAGTTCTTCAAATTTTTATTTGCAACTAGCTGACCCGGGCAAACGTTGTTTTGCCTTCAAATTTTATTTTCACTGCAAGTCTGGTTTCGTTGCAAAGCCATGGCGGATTGATATTTCGAAGAAGAATGAAAGGTGCACTAAATCGGCATAGCAATTATTGTTCAAATACCGTTTACCGAAGCAGAAATAATAGATTTATTTATTATTGATAGCTGGGCCCGATCCCCGCTGTTGGCCCAAAATTTTTTTTCGTTTTACTCCCACGCACTTTTCACGAAAAGAGGTTATATTTGAGTCGGTATCGGGCTAATTAACGCCACTACACACTGATTAAGGACCCAACGCCTTCAGCGAAACACAGCATAGGCTTATCGCCATCTGTCGGACGAACTTCAAACTACACAGACACAAACACTCCTCACGCCCCATAGAGCATGTATATAAAGTTTGGTAAAAATCGGTCCAGTAGTTTTTGAGTTTAGCGATCACGAACATACACGTAATTTTTATATATGTAGAGATTTGAAATTTTTTATACAATAAATTCAGTTCTGCAAATTTTAATTTTTATTTGTTGTTTGAATTTTTCTTTTTAAAATACCATAACCCAGTTATTCAATTTTTGATTTTTATTTGTTCTTTAAATTTTTCTTTTTAAAATAATAGGCAAAAGTCTTGTTGAACCTTCGTAGTGAACAGACGTGTTAGCGGAGTTTCTTTTTTTACATACTAAACAAACAACAATACAAAAAAAAAAATATTCGTAATGAGTACTGATTCGTAAAAGTACAGTTTTTGTGAAATTTGCTTTATTTGCATTAATAATTTTGCATATAATCTGAAACAACAAAACAGAAAACAAAAAAAAAACACAAACAAAGTGACTGAGGAATACTCTGCATGAGTACCTCAAAAACAAAAATTGTGAAGTGAGTTCTAACGGCAGAAATGCCTATTTTACTGTGAGTTCTGAAGCTCTTAATGCAAACAATAAAAACAAAAAATTGGATGACAGTCTTTTTCTAACGGCAAAGCCAATTATACGCGAGCGATCAACTTCGCTTACTACAATGCCAAGTAGTGATTCGTTAACATTACCGTTACCTAGTTCTTCTCTATTTAAGTCTGCGCCATTATCCGCTCCGGGTTCTTGTTCATCACTTAACCCAGTTATCACAATGGACGATAATATTCAAAAACCTAAAGTGCCTGTCGGAATGGACAGATATGTAACAGTAGTAAAGCTCGGGCGAAGCCCAAATTCATCCAAAATCTCATCTGTTCCGAAAATATCCAGAGACAACGACGCCGCCTCAGCTAATAATCGTCAAAACCGGTTTAAAATATTACAAGATGACAGCGATAAACCCGAAGAATCTTCGAAACAAACTTCAAAACCACCACCAATCTATCTGAGACAAAAAAACTCGAACACACTTATTAAAAAACTAATCTCGGCCATTGGTGAAAAGTCATTTCACATTGTTCCAATAAAACGTGGTAACATTGATGAAACAAAAGTTCAAATATATGATGAAAAAGACTTCCGCAAAATGGTTACAGAATTTGAGAAAAATAAAACAAGTTTCTACACTTTCCAGCTTAAGAGTGCTAAAGGCCTACAGATCGTATTGAAGGGCATAGATTCTTATGTTGTTCCTGAGGAAATAAAAGATGCTCTCACCCTCCAAGGCTTTAAGGTAAAAAATGTCTCTAACATTATAAACAGGGAGAAGATCCCCCAACCTTTATTTCGTGTTGAACTGGAGCCAAATGATATAAAATTGAAGAAGAATGAGACCCATCCAATTTATAATTTAAAATATCTGTTATACCGGAAAATTACAGTCGAAGAACCACACAAGCGCTCAGGACCCGTACAGTGCCATAATTGTCAAGAATATGGCCATACGAAAACTTATTGCAAATTACCTACTGTTTGTGTTGTGTGCGGTGAATTACACAACACTGCTATTTGCAATAAGTCGAAGGACCAGAAGGAAAAGAAGTGCAGTAATTGTGGAGGTAATCACACTGCTAACTACAGAGGATGTCCTGTATTCTCTTTTGTTAAAGAAGCTATGAGCCAAAAGCCTAAAGCAACTCCAGCTCAAGCAGGAAATACGTTCACCACTACTCCTACCCTAATGGCCCAACCAATCACTTCACATGTATCGTACGCTGACGCTGTGAAGATCAACTCTATTCCCGTTCAAAAAGTGTCTCTACCAACTAATGCAACAAATGCAAACCCAAGCTTTAATTTCAGTCGCCTTGAAGCTACTATAGACAATTTGGTGCAAACTATAAACAACTTTACAAAAAATATGACTAGCATGATGCAAGAAATGCTGCGAATGCAGAATACACTGCTTCTAGCATTAGTTAACAAGCCATGAACACGTTAGAACTATGTTTCTGGAACGCAAACGGCATTCGCCAACACAAATATGAACTTGAGCACTTCCTCTCGGTAAAAAATATTGATATAATGTTGGTATCTGAGACTCATTTGACTTCGAGAAGCCTTTTTAAAATGAGTGGCTACACTTTATATGATACAAAGGACCCGAGAGGAAGAGCATGCGGAGGATCAGCAGTTCTAATAAAGTCAAGACTCAAGCACTATATTCTTGAGAACACTTGTGAAGACCATCTACAAGCAACGAATATTTGTATCGAAAATTTTTGTTCAAATCTCGTGATATCATCCATTTACTCCCCTCCCAGATTTTCAATCACTGAGGATCAATACGTGGATTTTTATAAAACTATTGGCCCTTGTTTCATAGCAGCTGGCGACTACAATGCAAAGCATACGTTCTGAGGGTCGCGTCTTATTACACCTAGAGGTCAAGCATTGATCAACACAATTTCAAAAATGGGTTTGGATGTCATTTCGAGCGGGGAGCCCACTTACTGGCCTACTGACATACAAAAAATTCCGGATGTTATAGATTTTGGGGTCATGAAAAATATCCCTAGGGATTTAATTCATGTTGAAGCTTCACATGATCTCTCCTCCGATCACTCTCCCACGATCGTTACAATTTGTAGCCCACTAAGAAGTGACTTACCTCACCCATATATGAAGATGATAAATCGTGTTAACTGGCTGGGGTTCAAAAAATATCTCAGTACTCATTGTACGGAAAATATCAGGCTTAGAACTCCCGATGATATTGAATTTAACATTGCCAATCTTACCGATAATATTAAACAGGCTGCTAAACATGCCACTACCTCCCATCCGCAGACTGGGTTTAATAGAATTTATTCTGCGGATATTGAACGTCTCGTATGTGAAAAAAGAAGAGCTAGAAGGGAATGTCAACAATACAGATCGCCCCAACATAAAATCAGACTTAGAGAATGCACTAAACGACTCCAAGAGTTGCTTTCAGCTGAAAAATCTGCTTCTCTTAAGAACTACCTGGAAGGTCTCGATGTCACAGCAGCATCTAATTACTCCTTGTGGCGCGCTGCTAAAAAACTTAAAACACCCGTTGAGTCTAAACCACCTCTGCGCACTTCTACCGGAGGTTGGGCAAGAAGTAATACTGAAAAAGGTAACATATTTGCTGGGCATTTAAAGTACGTATTTACCCCAAACACATGTACTGGTGCTGTTGATTTACCGAGTGTAGTAGCTCTACCCCCTCGACCCATGAAATTTAAGATGCGTGATGTACAAAAACTAATTGCTGAAACCAACCCAAAAGAGGCCCCGGGTATTGATGGAATTAGTAACAAGATGCTGATGAAGTTGCCTCGTATTGCTATTAGAATCCTGTTATTTATTTTTAATGGCATTTTACGACTGGAGTATTATCCACACAGCTGGAAACTTGCCATGGTCAAAATGATTCCAAAGGCGAGCAAAGATCTTACCAAGGCTGAGTCTTATAGGCCAATAAGTTTGATGTCAACAATTTCAAAGCTCTTCGAAAAGCTGCTCATGACAAAATTGTCCCCAATTCTAACTGATAATGGGTGCATACCGGACCATCAATTTGGTTTTAGAAGTCAGCATAGCACCATTGAACAAACTCATAGATTGGTCCATTTCATAAGAAGAGCATTTGAAGAAAAAAAGTATTGTTCTTCCCTCTTTATTGATGTCTCTCAGGCATTTGATAAAGTGTGGCATGAAGGCCTAATTGTAAAATTGAAGACATATCTGCCAATAAACATTGTAAATCTATTGGAAAGTTATATTCTTGCCCGGAAATTCACTGTTGTGGAAGGAGACTTCATGAGTGAGCCCGAAACTATCTCATCCGGTGTGCCACAGGGGAGTATACTGGGTCCAGTTTTGTATTTGATCTATACCTGTGATATGCCTTTAAGCAGTAATATCCTCACCTCTACATTTGCCGATGATACAGCCTGCCTTAGTATGCATGAAAACCCTCACGAGGCATCCCGTTATCTTCAGCAACATATTAACCTGTTGGAATTGTGGTTGAACTTATGGAGAATAAAAGTAAATGAACAAAAGTGTGTTCATGTCACATTTACACTACGAAGAGACACTTGTTCCCCCATTCAAATCAACAATCAAGTTGTTCCTCAACATTCTCATGTGAAATATCTTGGTATACACCTCGACCGACGCCTCACATGGAAAAACCACATTGACTCTAAGCTGACACAAATAAAACTTAAATTGACTCAGATACATTGGCTGATTGGTAGAAATTCTATCCTCAGTCTAGATTGTAAACTTTTAATATACAAGTCGCTTTTGAAACCCATATGGTGTTACGGAATTCAGCTATGGGGCACTGCTTCAGCTTCCAATGTAGAGAGAATCCAACGAATGCAAAACAAAATTTTAAGGTTAATAACATCGACTCCTTGGTACATGAAAAATTCAATTTTACATCGTGATTTAAATATGCCACTTGTGACCGCTGAAATTGCAAAATATGCTGGAAAATATTTAACAAAACCCGAGTCCCATCCTAATCCCCTTGCTCGTAACATCTTGAACTTTCCTGGACACATCCGCTTAAAAAAGAGGGATACTACGGCCTTAATACGCCACACTTCAGATTGAATTTTTTGAATATTTTTGTGCTTAACATATTTATGTATTATTAATTACTATCACTAAGTTTATGTCCGACACTGGTTGGGCCTAATTATTATATTTATACTTAAGATTTGAACACTTATTGTTAGTTCTATTTGAAGATACAATAAATAAATAGCAGTGGAAAAAAAATACCAGACTCACTGATGTCTTGCGTGCCCACGTTAACACCGCAGCTCTCCTCGGTTCCACCGCAGTTTGTTAGGGTACCGCTACCAACACCAACGTCGCTTCAAGCTTCCGTGGGTTTGACACCATCACCAACGAACGGCTCGGCTTCACCAACACCACCAACAATTGGTTCAGCTCCACCAACAGTTACTTCGGTTTCGAAGATGATGGCTTCGGCTCCAATGTAATATACACATATTTTTAAATATATTTTGTTTTAAAAATATTTTTAAATATTCTGAACAGAGACGGAAAAACGTGTTTCATTGAATTGGGGAAAAATAATGTATTTAAACAATTTTTAATATTTAAATATATTGGAGTTAGATATTCTCCCACCTAATTGATAAAAACAATTACAATTATTTTCAAAAAACTTGTTGTGGATATATATATATATATATATATATATATATATATATATATATATATATATATATATATATATATAGATATATATACATATATATATATATATATATATATATATATACATAAGTATGTATATATCTGGAATTTTCATGCCGACATTTTATTCCGGCAGTATCTCTATAACTTTCTATTTCATGCGAAATACAAAAACATCTTTGTATTTGTCATCATGGGTTTATTATTTTTTATTGTATTTCATGCTAAATACAAAAGTATTTCTTAATGTTTTAACCCATCATCATTTCTCATGTTTTATGCAAAACTTTTCTTATATGTGCAAATAAAATAAAATAAAGACTTCTTAATTTAGATACATACATATGTTATCGATTAAATAAACAAATAAAATCATATTACTTTCATAATTATAATCACATATATATACATACATATGTATGTATACACTACTTATACACTACGATGTCAGATAATACTACCAATACTATAAAAAATATTATTAGTGTTGTTAAGCAAGGTCTCACTGTATATTCAAGAAAAAAATATATACATATACATATACATATATATATATATATATATATATATATATATATATATATATATATATATATGTATATATAGATATTTTCATAGAACTAAAAGCAGTATTAATTGAATTACTAACGTTAACATAACTAAATAATAATTTTCTAAGCTATACCAATCACATTCTACGGTGAGCGAAGAATAAATTTTTTTAACGAAATCGAGACAATATTCTGAATAATACACAAAATTAATTACACATAAGCATAATATAGTCAAAGATCTGCGTAAGATACACGTATTCTGAATAACAATATCCTGAAATATTATTCATAAAAATAAAATAAATTTTACGAAAGCAAATTATAGCTAAAACTCGAAATAGTTACAAATATATACAGAACAAAAACTTATATATAAAATTGATGCATAAAGTTAAGGTGTCAAAGCAGCCAGGGATGTAATATTTAAAAAAAATACAACCATGCTTGTACGACAATGTGCTGCCACCAGTTTCGTTAAGAACAAGTGGAATAAAACAACGTGCTAGCATACACAGGAAGAATTTCTCCCTTATTCTATTTGTCGTCATCGTCATCGACGTGAAAATAAATGTCAGTTCTGTGTTCGTTGATGACAAGAATTGAGTGTTATTGACGGCCATTTGCCACTTTGGAAGCCTTAGTAATAGTAACAGGTTATAAATATATATAATTGTTGTAGACATCGATTCTACAGTTGCCGAAATATTGGTGTCGATGTCGATAACGACAAATAGAATAAGGGCGATTATTTATAAGAAAAACAGTTTTAAGCAGACAAATCTGCTATTATAAAATTTTATGATGTGTATTCATATATAAATTCGAATTCAATGCAATCTTCTTTTTGCTGATTTTAATTTACCTGCTTTATTATATAATACCTGATTTTATCAGTAATATGATATGAGCACTTTTCAACTGAGTAGGGGATACCCTCTAAACGGCTAAAATTCCAAAAGTGACAACCCTATGGGGCGATTGGGGGCACTTTTAGCTTTCCAAAACAGTTTTAACATTTAAGGCACCGTTTGATTTACTGATTTTATTCACCAGCATACTTTGGTATTTTGGTATGGGCACTTTTTACCTGAGTAGGGGATACCCTCTAAACGGCTAAAATTCCAAAAGTGACAACCCTGTGAGGCGATTGGGGGCACTTTTAGCTTTCCAAAACAGTTTTAACATTTAAGGCACCGTTTGATTTACTGATTTTATTCACCAGCATACTTTGGTATTTTGGTATGGGCACTTTTCACCTGAGTAGGGGATACCCTCTAAACGGCTAAAATTCCAAAAGTGACAACCCTATGGGGCGATTGGGGGCACATTTAGCTTTCCAAAACAGTTTTAACATTTAAGGCAACGTTTGATTTACTGATTTTATTCACCAGCATACTTTCTTATATATTCGGTCAATGTCTATATGTATATTAAGTATTATGTATGTTTTTCACTTTTATAGAATATGAAAGATGTATATATGCTTAATATGGGATTATTGTTAGTTTTTAATATATATAAAAGTAATTATTTAGTTTTATATAGATATTTTTATATTTTATTGTTTGATCTTCAAAATTGTACGCTCATTAGTGTTAGGATTTCTTCGCATATTTTTGGGCATTTTTAGGTCGGAACAATATGGAATTGAAATTTTTTAGCTAGCAGGGTTACAATAATGTGTACTTTAATACCTTTTTTCGTGTTTACATACTTTTTTAACGACACTCCTATTTTTTCCAACTGAGAGGAAAAGTATGTTACAAACGGTTTGTTTACGGTATGATTTCTTCACAAGCGTACTTTAAGGCTAACGTATGTTAAAAATTCATATGCATAAACAGTATGTTAGCTATAATAAATTTTACATGTTGATACTGGCAACACCATCATTCTCTCTTGTCTGTTTTAGTTAGCGATGCAAAAAACAAGTATTATTCATCCGGATAGTCGGATATATTGATAATGTTTTGCATAGTTTTAATATAAAATGTAATTTTTCGTTACTTAAGATGTAAATTAATATGTATAGTACATAAAAAACATGAACTAAATAGATTTATCGCAATGTAAAGTAATAAATACGCCTATTTTTTGTAAAGGTTTTAAACCGATTACTTGAAGAACGAGCTTTGTTTATTTGTGTTGATTGTATGTACATCACTATAAAGTTTTGTATATTTACATTATATTTTATTTTTATATTTTTCATAAAATATTTTAACATTGCTTTAATGTCGGTGAGTAGCTGCTTTAAATTATTTGATATTATCATTGGTTTGTTAAGCTAACAATCGTTTTTGAATGAAACTTTAAGGAATTTTGCTTAACATTGGTTTATCAACCTGTTTTAAGTTTTTATGCATACGGCTGTAAATCTATTTTTATACTAATATTTTTAATTGTTTTAAATTTCTTTGTTTATTTGACTACAATATTATATTTCCATTCGGTTTTTAATACTTCATTGTTAAAAATTTTAAATTTTAATTACATGTTGTACACTACAATTTTTGCTTCTATTAGCATTGGACTTCTTAAAATTCGATTTAATGACATTTAATGGTAATGAACGTGGAAGTTCCAAAGACATAACAATGAATATGGTCAGGATTTTTGCTAAATATAAAAAAGGTTTTAAAGTTGTGCATTTATTTTTGAGAACTCTGGCATTGATGTAGTTTGTGTTTCGGAAACATGGCTCTCAGAATCAACACCTGATAGCTTGATATACCCATATGGCTTTAAAGTTTTTAGGTGTGATGGATCAAGCCATGGTGGTGGTGATGCTATATTCGTAAAAAGCAGTATTTCCTGCAAAATATGCTACAAATCATCTTTTGCACCTAATTCAAATGAACTGGGAATTGAGTTTATCATTATTGAAATTTTGTCATTTGGCAAAAAACTCTTGTGTATATCGGCCTAATAAAAGAATACAAATTTCGCCTCTGTATTCTATACTTGAAACTCTTGCCCCACAATACGATGATATTATCATTACCGGCGATTTTAATTCCAATATATTAATGGAGACGAATCTTGCTGACAATATGTTGTCATTTGGACTTTTTCCCGCTAATACTGAAAATCCGACACATCATACATCCACAACTAGTACGTTCATTGACCTTTACTTCGTGTCTAGTATTACGAACATTAATTTATATGACCAGATATCTGCGTCATGTTTTTCCAAACATGACCTTACATTTTTAAATTACAACTTTGTCATTTATGATTTTCATTCTTGTTGAACCTTCGTAGTGAACGGAAGTATTAGCGGAGTTTTTCCTTACATACTAAACAAACAAAAATTACAAAAAAAAAATATTCGTAATAAGTACTGATTTGTAATAAGTACTCATTTTGTGAAATTTGCTTTATTTGCACTAATAATATTTTTCATATCATCTGAAACAACAAAAAAAAAAACAAAAAACACAAACAAAGTGACTGAGGAATACTCTGCATGAGTACCTCAAAAACAAAAAATTGTGAAGTGAGTTCTAACGGCAGAAATGCCTATTTTACTGTGAGTTCTGAAGCTTTTAATGCGAACAATAAAAATAAAAAAAATTGATGATAGTCTTTTTTTTAACGGCAAAGCCAATCTTACGTGAGCGATCAAATTCGCTTACTCCGATGCCAAGTAGTGATTCTATAACATTACCGCTGCCTAGTACATCTTTATTTAAATCAGCGCCATTATCCGCTCCGGGCTCGTGTTCATCACTTAACCCAGTTATCACTATAGACGATAATATTCAGAAACCTAAAGTGCCTGTCGGAATGGACAGAGTTGCAAAAGATTCACGTCAGTACCTGCCCGAAGGCCTAACCTGACGGTGCACTATTGCACAAGGGTGAATAAAGCACGTTCACCACCGCCCCAGTAGCCCCCGCCAAGGGCACACGACGGAGCGCCAACTAACATGCGCCCCTGACAGGGACAACATGGTAGCAAGTTCCGTACAGGCTGCTGGACCATGTACAGACACCTTGCTAAGATGCTTGGAGCTATCTAACCTCCTACTACCCAAATGGCACGGCAGTGGAACTTTTACCCCAATCTGACCTGAAGCTTCACCTACCGTAACCATTAGAGCAGCTCTGTCGAATAGCAACAGCACCTAGAGATATACGGCCTGAAGAGAACATCCACATCATGCCACTAGTCCATGATTGAAGACACACTCATCCAGCCCATACCTCTCCCCGCGTATCTTTAGGTTTTAACCACAGCCACCACGTGATCCCCGAAGGGGCCTCACCAATAACCAGTCTAGGACACGTCCTAGGGGCTACTGGTTCCCGTGGCACCAGATAGGACTCTGGTCAGCCGCGTGTTAAAAGCACCTCCGATTTTAGGTCCCGTGCAAACCTGAGGCATCGGTAACACCTCTACCCAGACTAGCGTAGCAAGCTACTTCCTTAATTACTTATATGCACGCCCGTTACCCTGGTATTCAGGGATTGGGTAGTAACATATTAAGTTTTAGGGCAATTGGCCAAAGGTCAAGGTCTGGAAAGACCAACTACCCCTCCGGACGAGCGAGCGAACCCGCTTTTACCTTTAATTTACTTGCATGCGCGCCCGTTGCCCTGTTGTTTCAGGGATTGGGTAGCAATATACAAGTTTTTAGGGGTTATCAGCAAAAAGGCCTAGGTCCGGAAACCTGATAACCCTATACCCCAGGAGGTTCAACACCAAGCCACCAAGACAGGATGAATTGACCGCGCCCCCTGGGGAGTGTCGGAATGGACAGATATATAACAGTAGTTAAGCGCGGGCGAAGCCCAAATTCATCTAAAATCTCATCTGTTCCGAAGATATCCAGGGATAACGACGCCGCCTTAGCTAACCCACAAAACCGTTTTAAAATATTGCAAGAAGACAACGACAAACCCGAAGTGTCCTCGAAAAAAAACCTCCAAACCACCACCAATCTATTTGAGGGAAAAGAATTCGAACAGACTTATTACAAAATTAATCTCGGCTATCGGCGAAAAGGCATTTCACATTGTTCCAATAAAACGTGGTAACATTGATGAGACAAAAGTTCAAATATACGATGAAAAAGACTTCCGCAAAATGGTCACTGAATTTGAGAAAAATAATACAAGTTTTTACACGTTCCAGCTTAAGAGCGCTAAAGGCCTACAGGTCGTACTGAAGGGCATAGATTGTTACGTTGTCCCTGCTGAAATTAAAGATGCTCTCACCCTCCAAGGATTCAAGGTAAAGAATGTGTCTAACATAATAAACAGGGAAAAGATCCCCCAACCTTTATTTCGCGTTGAACTTGAGCCTAATGATATTAAATTGAAGAAAAATGAGACACATCCTATTTATAACTTAAAATATCTCTTATACCATAAATTACAGTAGAAGAACCACACAAGCGTTCAGGACCCGTACAGTGCCATAACTGTCAAGAATATGGCCATACGAAAAGTTACTGCAAATTGCCTACTGTTTGTGTTGTGTGCGGTGAATTGCATGATACTGCTATTTGTAATAAGTCGAAAGATCAAAAAGAAAAAAAGTGCAGCAATTGTGGAAGTAATCACACTGCTAACTACAGGGGATGTCCTGTATACTCTTTCGTTAAAAAGGCTATGAGTCAAAAGCCTAAAGTAGTCCCAGCGCAAACAGGAAATACGTTCTCCACCACTTATCCTGTAATGGCCCAACCAATCACTACTCAAGTATCGTATGCTGACGCTGTGAAGATCAACTCTGTTCCCACGCAAAAAGTGTCACCACCAAATAATTCAACGAATGCAAACGCAAGCTTTAATTTTAGTCGCCTCGAAAGTACTATTGATAATCTAGTGCAAACTATAAACAACTTTACAACAAATATGACTAGCATGATGCAAGAAATGCTGCGAATGCAGAACACTCTGCTTCTAGCATTAGTTAACAAGCCATGAACACGTTAAAGTTATGTTTCTGGAACGCAAACGGCATTCGCCAACATAAAAATGAACTAGAGCACTTCCTCACGGTGAAGAATATTGATATAATGTTGGTATCTGAGACTCATTTGACTTCGAGAAGCCTTTTTAAAATGAGTGGCTACACCTTATATGATACAAAGGACCCGAGAGGAAGAGCATGCGGAGGATCAGCAATTCTAATAAAGTCAAGACTCAAGCACTATATTCTTGAGAACACTTGTGAAGACCATCTACAAGCAACAAATATTTGCATCGAAAATTTTTGTTCAAATCTTGTGATATCATCAGTTTACTCCCCTCCCAGATTTTCAATCAGTGAGGATCAATACGAGGATTTTTACAAAACTCTTGGCCCTTGTTTCGTAGCAGCTGGAGACTACAATGCAAAACATACGTTCTGGGGATCACGTCTTATTACACCTAGAGGTCGAGCATTGTTCAACACAATTTCAAAAATGGGTTTGGATGTCATTTCTAGCGGGGAGCCCACTTACTGGCCTACTGACTTACAAAAAATTCCGGATGTTATAGATTTTGGGGTCATGAAAAATATCCCTAGGGATTTAATTCATGTTGAAGCTTCACATGATCTCTCCTCCGATCACTCTCCCACGATCGTTACAATTTGTAGCCCACTAAGAAGTGACTTACCTCACCCATATGTGAAGATGATAAATCGTGTTAACTGGCTGGGGTTCAAAAAATATCTCAGTAGTCATTGTACGGATAACATCAGGCTTAGAACTCCCGATGATATTGAACTCAACATTGCCAATCTTACCGAGAATATTAAACAGGCTGCTAAACATGCCACTACCTCCCATCCGCAGACTGGGTTTAATAGAATTCATTCTGCGGATATTGAACGTCTCGTATGTGAAAAAAGAAGAGCTAGAAGGGAATGGCAACAGCACAGATCGCCCCAACATAAAATCAGACTTAGAGAATGCACTAAACGACTCCAAGAGTTGCTTGCATCTGAAAAATCTGCTTCTCTTAAGAACTATCTGGAAGGTCTCGATGTCACAGCAGCATCTAATCACTCCTTGTGGCGCGCTGCTAAAAAACTTAAAACACCCGTTGAGTCTAAACCACCCCTGCGCACTTCTACCGGAGGTTGGGCAAGAACTAATACTGAAAAAGGTAACATATTAGCTGGTCATTTAAAAAACGTATTTACCCCAAACACATGTACTGGTGATGTTGATTTGCCGAGCGTAGTTGCTCTACCCCCTCGACCCATAAAGTTTAAGATGCTTGATGTACAAAAACTAATTGCTGAAACCAATCCAAAGAAGGCCCCGGGTATTGATGGAATTAGTAACAAGATGCTGATGCAGTTGCCTCGTATTGCTATTAGAATCCTGTTATTCATTTTTAATGGCATTTTACGACTGGAGTATTACCCTAACAGCTGGAAACTTGCCATGGTCAAAATGATTCTAAAGGCGGGTAAAGATCTTACTAAGGCTGAGTCATATAGGCCAATAAGTTTGCTGTCAACAATTTCAAAGCTCTTTAAAAACTTCTCATGACAAAATTGTCCCCAATTCTAGCTGATAATGGATGCATACCGGACCATCAATTTGGTTTTAGAAGTCAGCATAGCACCATTGAACAAACTCATAGATTGGTTCATTTCATAAGAAGAACATTTGAAGAAAGAAAGTATTGTTCTTCCCTCTTTATTGATGTCTCTCAGGCATTTGATAAAGTGTGGCATGAAGGCCTAATTCTAAAATTGAAGACGTATCTACCAATAAACATTGTAAATCTTTTGGAAAGTTACATTCTTGCCCGGAAGTTCACTGTCGTGGAAGGAGACTTCATGAGTGTGCCCGAAACCATTTCATCTGGGGTGCCTCAGGGGAGTATACTGGGGCCAGTTTTGTATTTGATTTATACCTGTGATATGCCTTTGAGCAGTAATATCCTCACTTCTACTTTTGCCGATGATACAGCCTGCCTTAGTATACATGAAAACCCTCACGAGGCATCCCGATATCTTCAGGAACATATTAACCTGTTGGAGCTGTGGTTGAACTTATGGAGACTAAAAGTAAATGAACAAAAGTGTGTTCATGTCACATTTACCCTACGAAGAGACACTTGTTCCCCCATTCGAATCAACAATCAAGTTGTTCCTCAACATTCACAGGTGAAATACCTTGGTATACATCTTGACCGACGGCATACATGGAAACACCACATTGACTCTAAGCTAACACAAATGAAGCTTAAATTAACCCAGATACACTGGCTGATTGGTAGAAATTCTACCCTCAGTCTAGATTGTAAACTTTTGATATACAAGTCGCTTTTGAAACCCATATGGTGTTACGGAATTCAACTATGGGGCACTGCTTCAGCTTCCAATGTAGAGCGAATACAACGTATGCAAAACAAAATTTTAAGGTTAATAACATCGGCTCCTTGGTACATGACCGCTGAAATTGCAAAATATGCAGGCAAATATTTAACGAAACTAGAGTCCCATCCTAATCCCCTTGCTCGTAACATCTTGAACTTTCCTGGACACATCCGCCTAAAAAAGAGGGATACTACGTCTTTAGTACGCAACACTCCAGATGAAACTTTTTAAAAATATATTTATGCTAAATACGATTCTAATGTATTATTAATTATTATCACTAAGTTTATGTCTGACACTGGTTGGGCCTAACAATTATTTATATATTTAAGATTTGAATACTTATTGTTAGTTCAGATGTGAAGATACAATAAATAAATATAAGCGTGCAAAAAAAAAAAAATATGATTTTCAGCTGAGTTTCACTTACCGTGATTTTAACAGCCTTGACTTCACCCGTTTATGTGAATATTCATCAAACATTGCCTGGAATAATATCTACTTTATGCCAACCATTGATGAGCAGTCTTATTTCTTAGAACACAACATTGTATATAACTTATATAAATATATAAAACTTTTGACCTGAAACCGCAATACACAACTGCTAGGAAAAACGTTAATAAACGCATAAGACTTGCTAAAACTGAATACTATTCCACACGTTTCAGCACTGCAATTGATTCTCGACAAACCTGGAATACTATTCGTGAAATAGGTATTGGCAGGCAGTTGAACAACATAGACTTAAATGTAGATGCAAATATGCTTAATAAAACGTTCACTAATGCTCCTGTGATCGAAAAAAAATCCGTTTTTTTATAATTTTTCCTCATCCGCAATAAATGCAGATAATGAATTGAACGGTAATTATTTTCGCTTCTCATGCATATCACAATTTGATGTAATGGCTACATGCTCAATAATAAAATCAAACGCAGTTGGGACTGATAACTTACATCCCAAATTTATTAGAATACTTATGCCTCTAATTCTCCCATACATCACTTACCTTTTAAACAATATTATTATGTCTTCTACGTTTCCTTCGAATTGGAAACATGCAAAAATCGTTCCATTACCCAAAGGTAATGGTGAATATAGACCAATAGCCATATTGTGTTTTCTTTCGAAAATATTGGAAAAAATATTGTATAATCAAATGATTTCATATATAAATATTAATAACATGCCTTATATCAAACAATCTGGTTTCCGTGAGAGTCATAGCTGCGTTACGGCTCTTGTGGAAGTAAGTGAACACATACGGCAGGGAATGGAGAATGGGAACATAAATTTCATAGTACTTCTTGACCACTCCAAAGCATTTGACACGGTAAACCATCAATTAACCTTATTCCATCATACCTTTCAAATAGAACACAATCGGTTCTTATAAACAATGTTTGGTCTGATAAACTGACCCTTAAAAGAGGAGTGCAAATATATATGCAAATGACTTGCCAAGAATGCTTTCAAAGTGTCACATCCATCTTTATGCAGATGACATACAACTTACTTTAAATACCGGAGCTGAAAACATTGCCACAGGTGTCTCACAGTTAAATAAAGAATTAAATCAAATTTATCTCTGGGCTAGTGCAAATGGACTCTGTTTGAACCCTAAAAAATCAAAATGTATTGTAATCTGCAAAAAAGTATGACTCCTTTTATTTCTGGGGATATCGTTTTAAATGGGGAGAAAATTGAAATCGTTGATAGAGCGAAAAATCTAGGCATAATTTTTAATAATCATTTGACTTGAACAGATCATGTAAACTCACTAGTTGGCCAGTTGTATTTTAAATTACGAGCGCTTTGGTGTACACAATACTTCACACCCTATAGAATTAGAATCCTACTTGCGAAGACTTACTTGGTTCCTTCCTTATTGTATGGGTGTGAATTATTTTCTAACTGTGATTCTGTTAGTCGAAATAAACTAAATGTTTTATTTAACAATATTGTACGGTATGTGTACGGGTCGAGAAATTCCGATCATGTTTCCTCTATATCTAAAAAACTTTATGGAGTCAGTTTCGATAATCTATTAAAAATTCGCACTCTGATTTTTTTGCATAAAATAATACATACTCAAACTTCCAAATACATATTTGAAAATATACGTTTTTTCCAATCGCCACGAAACCGAAACATTACTATACCTCGACATCAATGCCTAGTCTCTGAATGGCAGTTTTATGTACATTCTGCTAGACTTTGGAATAATCTTCCACTATGTCAGCAACTAAACAGCAATGCTAATAATTTCAAAAAATTTGTAGTGAACTCTTTTAAATAAAATTTTTGTAGTTAATTCTTTTACATTATGTGCAATTTTCTATGTACTATACATATAAGTATATTTCTTAGTACCTTTTTAATTATTGGAGAGCATTCCGTTCCTGTACTATAAATATAAGATCAATTCTTGTTGTACAGGAAGTAAACCAATAAATAAATAAAATAAATAAAGAAAAAATTTTAAAAAATTTATAAATTAAATAATGTATAATTTCACATTTAAGATTTGAAAACTTATTTATTATTATTATTTCAGATTCAATAAATAACAATAATAATAATAAACGAAAAAGTAACCTTATTTCTATATGGTGAGGTTTCTAAAAGCTGGTAGGTAGCTGGTATGGCATGTTACATAATGTTGTTTTCCAAAACAGCGTTTTATCGTCTCTATTGCGAAGTAAACAAAATAAAAAGAGATACAAAAATGGCGACAATTAAAAACAACGAGCTATGAGTAATGATTTTTTTCGACCTTTTCTGGTTTAAATCCATCATGTTTTGCTATAAACAGCATCACCTCTTGTAGGATGTGGCTCTTCACCACGCATGATGGTCTTGAGTAAGGAGAAGCTATTAATGCATTTACATTTTATTTTCGCTGCACTTACTCCTGGATTATGATAGATTTGTTATCATTTCAACAATCCTCGATGCCGTCCCAGCAAACAAAAATACAAAGTTCTAAAATAATGCAAGATTCAATTTCAATATTTCAATTTTGTTGAAACCTTTTTGTGTACTGGGATACGATAAGATTAAAATTAAGATAAGTAAATTTGTTTAAAATATGTACATATGTATGTATATAAATGAGCCTAGACAATCCAATACACAAAAATAAGACTTCAAAATTCATGATAATTTTACATAATTTTCAAAAATATATAAAAAATTTAACTGAAAATTCATATAATCATTTGTTTCTTGTTTTTTCAATTTTTAATTTATATTTTTTGTTTATTTTACAAAATTTATGGTATCGTGTAGTGTAATGTTTTGATTAATATGCTGTAAGTTCATCATATACATTAAAAAAACAGGTACATTAAAAATCAGGTACGTTTGTATGTTGGTACGTGTTATGTGATGTTAGTGTGGAGAGTAGTATTAAGCAACCACCGTAATAAAATAATAAAAAGCAAACAAAAAGACAATGCATAGTAAGGATTACTTAGTGCCAGTTTACATTCAACGATTTTTGTCGCTGCAATTTTTGTCTTCCTTTCTTTAAAATTGTATTTGCGTTTACATTAAACGATTTTTGTCGCAGATATTTTATGCATGCATACATACATACGTATGTAATTTTTGATATTTTCGTTTTTAAGTATATTCTTACGGTAAACAAACAAGGAATTTACGTATTACGAATTGCGGGAAAAACGAATTGCAAGAGTACATGCCTATGTGTACTCTTTTTAGTTTCTCTCTTCCCCTATTAACTCTTCTCCCCAGCGACAAAAATCGTTCAATCTAAACAGGCACTTAATGTGGTATCATGAATATATAGTATATAATAAATGAAAACTATACCAATAAATGAAAACTCATGAGTTAGAGCATTTGTAAATTTCGTTTATTGCAGCATATTTAGGATTTTTAAATATTAAGAACATCACCATGCGTTATTTTATTGCAACAAAGATAAGGTTTCTCCTTAACAAGCTCGCTAAAAATTATTTTTCCTATCGCATGACGATGGCAATTTTTATTGAAAACCTGGTAGGTTTCTTCCAGGATTGCAAAATAATCTACAAAGGCTGCTTAACTAAATGGCAATTATCAAATTGTTTTTCTGAACAAAACGAATAATCTAAAGGAACCTCCTCATTGCTATCGAAAGTGGGTAAGGGAGAAGTGAACACATGCGCTCGATTAATTTTAAGATAAAAATACCCGCAAACATAAACAAAAGCATTTCTTTCTAAAAATGCACTTTCTTCAATGATGTGATTTTTGTCTATAATATCTACTTCGCTCATTGAAGGACAAGAGTTCGATAAAGAATGAAAATTATCCCACTGTATGTTGCTTTTGTCAAAACTGTGTATATGCTAAATCTACTATAGAAAAATCAAAAATTTTGTCGTCGGGGGATATATCCTCACAATTACCATTTACTACTACGTTTACATAATGCAAACCCCAACGCTTTTGGAAAGAGCTAGAAAAGTTCCTAGGTGTGATGCGAACAGAATTACCAGAACCCTTTCTAATTTGACCAAAGAAGTGTTCTAGATGGTCCTGAGTCAACCTATGTGTTTTAAGTCCTTCAAGGCCTTCGCCAAAGATTTTTCAAAGCCGAAATATTCTCTATCCATCCAGAAATGAATTTAGTTTTATTAGTTATATTTTTTCCCTTTTCATCTATAATCTTAAGTTTTTTTTCCACTAATATTTATTTATTGTATCTTCCAAACTGAACTAACAATAAGTGTTCAAATCTTAAATATTGATATAATAATTAGGCCCAACCAGAGTCGGACATAAGCTTAGTGATAGCAATTAATAATACATAAATATCCTGTTAAGCACAAAAATATTTTCAAAAAATTTCATCTGGAGTGTGGCGTATTAAAGCCGTAGTGTCCATCTTTTTTAAGCGAATGTGTCCAGTAAAGTTCAAGATGTTACGAGCAAGGGGATTAGGATGGGACTCGAGTTTTGTTAAATATTTGCCTGCATATTTTGCAATTTCAGCTGTCACAAGTGGCATATTTAAATCACAATGTAAAATTTAATTTTTTAAGTACTATGGAGCTGATGTAATTAACCCTTATATTTTGTTTTGCCTTCGTTGTATTCTCTCTACATTGGAAGCTGAAGCAGTTCCCCATAGCTGAATTCCGTAACACCATATGGGTTTCAAAAGCGACTTGTATATTAAAAGTTTACAATCTAGACTGAGGGTAGAATTTCTACCAATCAGGTGTTTCCATGTAAGCCGTCGGTCAAGGTGTATACCAAGGTATTTCACCTGTGATTGTTGAGGAACAACTTGATTGTTGATTCGAATGGGGGAACAAGTGTCTCTTCGTAGGGTAAATATGACATGAACACACTTTTGGTCATTTACTTTTATTCTCCATAAGTTCAACTACAGTTCCAACAGGTTAATATGTTCCTGAAGATAAAGGGATGCCTCGTGAGGGTTTTCATACATACAAGGCAGGCTGTATCATCGGCAAATGTAGAAGTGAGAATATTACTGCTCAGAGGCATATCACAGGTATAAATCAAATATAAAACTGGACCCAGTATACTCCCCTGTGGCACCCCAGATGGGATAGTTTCGGGCACACTCATGAAGTCTCCTTCCACGACAGTGAACTTCCGGGCAAGAATGTAACTTTCCAAAAGATTTACAATGTTTATTGGTAGATATGTCTTCAATTTTAAAATTAGGCCTTCATGCCACACTTTATCAAATGCCTGAGAAACATCAATAAAGAGGGAAGAACAAATGTTCTTCTTATGAAATGAACCAATCTATGACATTGTTCAATGGTGCTATGCTGACTTCTAAACCGAAATTGATGGTCCGGTATGCATCCATTATCAGATAGAATTGGGGACAATTTTGTCATGAGCAGCTTTTCGAAGAGCTTTGAAATTGTTGACAATAAACTTATTGGCCTATATGACTCAGCCTTAGTAAGATCTTTGCACGCCTTTGGAGTCATTTTGAACACGGCAAGTTTCCAGCTGTGTGGATAATACTCCAGTCGTAAAATGCAATTAAAAATAAATAACAAGATTCTAATAGCAATACGAGGCAACTTCATAATCACCTTGTTACTAATTCCATCGATACCCGGGGCCTTCTTTGGGTTGGTTTCAGCAATTAGTTTTTGTACATCACGCATCTTAAACTTTATGGTAGAGGGGGTAGAGCAACTACACTAGGCAAATCAACAGCAACAGTACATGTGTTTGGGGTAAATACGTATTTTAAATGCTCAGCAAATATGTTACCTTTTTCAGTATTGTTTCTTGCCCAACCTCAGGTAGAAGTGCGCAGAGGTGGTTTAAACTCAACGGGTGTTTTAAGTTTTCTAGCAGCGCACCACAAGGAGTAATTAGATGCTGCTGTAACATCGAGACCTTCCAGATAGTTTTTAAGAGAATCAGATTTTTCAGATACAAGTAACTCTTGGAGTCGTTTAGTGCATTTTTTAAGTTTATTTTTATGTTGGGGTGATCTGTGCTGTTGCCATTCCAACCTAGCTCTTCTTTTTTTCACATACGAGCCGTTCAATAAATTCTATTAAACCCAGTCTGCGGATAGGAGGTAGTGACATGTTTAGCAGCCTGTTTAATATTTTCCGTAAGATTGGCAATGCTAAATTCAATATCATCGGAATTTCTTGGCTTGATGTTCTCCGTACAATGAATACTGAGATATTCTTTGAACCTCAGCCAACTAACACGATTTATCATCTTCACATACGGGTGAGGTAAGTCACTTCTTAGTGGGCTACATATTGTAACGATAGTGCGAGAGTGATCGGAGGAGAGATCATGAGAAGCTTCAATATGAATTAAATCCCTAGATATATTTTTCATGACGCCAAAATCTCTAACATCCGGAATTTTTTGTATGTCAATAGGCCAGTAAGTGGGCTCTCCCTTCGAAATGACGTCCAAACCCATTTTGGAAACTGTGTTGAACAACGCTCGATCTCTAGGTGTAATAAGACGCGATTCCCAGAACGTATGTTTTGCATTGTAGTCGCCAGCTGCTACGAAACAATCCTTGTATTGATCCTCAGTGATTGAAAATCTGGGAGGGGAGTAAATTGATGATATCACGAGATTTGTGCAAAAATTTTCGATGCAAATATTTGTTGCTTGTAGATGGTCTTCACAATTGTTCTCAAGAATATAGTGTATCATATAAGTTGTAACCACTCTATACTAACATTTTATCAATATTCTTCACCGTGAGGAAGTGCTCAAGTTCGTTTCTATCTTGGCGAATGCCGTTTGCGTTTCAGAAACATAACTTTAATGTGTTCATGGCTTGTTAACTAATGCTAGAAGCAGAGTGTTCTGCATTCGCAGCATTTCTTGCATCTTGCTAGTCATATTTGTTGTAAAATTGTTTATAGTTTGCACCAGATTATCAATAGTAGCTTCAAGGCGACTGAAATTAAAGCTTGCGTTTGCATTTGTTGTGTTATTTGGTGGCGACAATTTTTGCATGGGAATAGAGTTGATCTTCATAGCCTCAGCATACGATACTTGTGTAGAGATTGGTTGGGCCATAGGAGGATAAGTAGCGGAGTACGTATTTCCTGTTTGCGCTGGGGTTACTTTGGGATTTTGACTTATGGAGGCTTTTTTATAGTTTACAAATTCAAAATTCAATATTTATTTAATCAAATTACAGTTTATATTTTAAAAAGAATGAAAGTCGATGCGTCTCTATCAAAAGTACTAGCGCGTGTGTATCTGTCAAACCTTCTGACAATGACAATTAATATTTTGCCAGTGTTGTTACAAAAAGTAGTTTCTGGGGAAATACGAGTCACCACAATACCCTCCTCCTAGTTAAGGCATTAACTGTACTTTGCAGGAATTCTAACAAGTCGTCCAGATGACGTTGATAGCGGTGCTTGTACGGCAGTGTCCTGTGGGGCATTATCTGTGGCGTCTTGAATTGCGTGGTTGTTTGTGTCTGTAGGTGGCGACGCCGTGCTAATGTGTTCATTCCCGACTTCAGGTTGATGTGACGTTGACGTTGTAGTCTCCTCGTTGAAAATATATGCAGCTTTTAACCGGTCCACAGAAATTTTCGCTTCTCGCTGGTGCATTCTAATGATGAAGTATTTATCACGCCTAGCTAGGACTTCGAACGGCCCCTCGTAGCTGGGTTCCAAAGGTGTTCGTACTCGATCAACTCTAACAAATACGTATTTGCATACAGATAACGCCGATTGCATGAAACTCTGGCTTAATCCATGACGAGTTGGGTTTGTTGTTGGAAGCCTTGAAATTACCCTACGGAGTCCTTGCGTAAATTCAGTTTCTGTTGTGTTTTCTCTTGACGGAATAAAAAATGCTCCGGGAATACGTAATGGGGCACCGAAAACCATTTCTGCCGGACTTAAACCGATGTCACTTTTTACTGTCGATCGCATGCCTAACATAATCATTGGTAGAACTGACGTCCAATCATTCGTTTCGGAGCACTTTATAGCTGATTTTAATGTGCGGTGCCAGCGCTCGACGATGCCGTTGGCTTGTGGGTAGTATGGTGTTGTTCGCCAGTGCGTAACGCCCAACAACCTAGTTAGCTCGTTGAAAATGGTTGACTCGAATTGTCTTCCTAAGTCAGTGGTAATACGAAGGGGCACGCCGAACATCTCGATCCACCCTTTTAAAAGGGCTGTTGCAACACTTTCTGCCGTTATGTCCTCTAGTGGTATCGCTGCGGGCCATCTAGTGAACCGATCTATACAAGTCAGACAATACCGAAAACCGTTCGATGAAGGCAACGGCCCGATAATGTCCACATTCAAATGTTCAAAACGAGCGTTAACAGCGGGGTAATTGCTTATAGCAGATTTTGTATGGCGTTGTATTTTTGCCTTTAGGCACGGTATGCATGCGCGCACATATGCAGCAACATCTGTTGACATTGAATGCCACACGTAGTTACTTGAAACTAATTGTTTTGTTGCTCTTATACCTGGGTGGGACAGCGAGTGTAGCTTCTCAATAACCTTTTGCCGACAATTCTTCGGTACGTATGGTCTCACTTTGTCACTTTCAACATGACAATAAAGTCCCCCAGTTGAGTTAGGAATAGGCAATCTAGTGAGCTTTAGTGATGTGTTGGCGTTTAGTAGTTTTTTCAGCTCGTCGTCTTTGCTCTGTTGTTCGGCCAATTCATCAAAATTCACTTCTAAACTCGTTACAGCATTAATACGAGAAAGCAAATCAGCTATGTTGTTTTCCACTCCAGGCAAATATCGAATGTCGGTCGTATATTGGCTAATATGGTCTAGCTGCCGAGCTCGACGTGGTGAAGCTTTTTCGCTTTTTTGTCTGAAAGCAAAAATTATAGGCTTATGGTCTGTAAAGACGGTGAATTCTCTTCCTTCGAGTGCATGCTGGAAATGCAATATGGCCTGGTAAATTGCAGTGAGTTCCCTGTCGTATGCACTGTAGTTTTTTTGTGCTGGTGTTAACCTCTTTGAATAAAATCCCAACGGCTGTACTTGGTTTCCAATTACCTGGTGCAACGCAGCTCCCACGGCGTCGTCGGAGGCATCTGTAGTCAGGGTTAGAGAAGCATTAGGTGCCATATAGTTCAACAAAGTAGCGTTTATGATGTCGTTTTTGCAAGTCTCGAAAGCTGTAATTGCCTCTGTTGTCCAATTTATAATGCTGTTGTCATTCTTTTTATTACCTGGAATTAAATCCAGCAAAATTTTCTGACTTTTTATTGCGTGTGGTATAAAAGGACGATAAAAATTCAACATGCCTAAAAATCTTTTTAAATTCTTTGCGATTTTTGGTTTTTCAAAATTGCGAATTGCGTCAACTTTGCTGCTATGTGGAGCAAGTCCGCTTGCGCTGATTTTGTGCCCTAAGAACTGAAGTTCGGTTTTGCCGAATTGACACTTGTCGAAATTGACGAAGATGAGACTGTCGGAGGCGTTCAAGTACGATGCGAAGGTGTTTTTCGTGCTCTGCCTCTGACGCCGACGCGATCAGGATGTCGTCTATATATGCAAAAACAAAGTCTAGTCCTCTCAAAACTTCATTAATGTGGCGCTGAAAAGTTTGTGCTGCATTACGCAAACCAAACGTCATAAAACAAAATTCAAACAGCCCGAACGGTGTTATTATGGCTGTTTTGGGGATGTCGCAAGGCTCTACAGGGATCTGATGGTAGGCTCTCTGCAAATCTATTGAGGAAAAAATGTTTTTTCCGAATAGTATACTCGTGACGTCACGCAGGTATGGTATAGGATATCTATCGGGAACAGTGATGTTATTGAGAGCGCGATAGTCTCCGCACGGGCGCCAGTCCCCATTTGCCTTCTTTACCAAAAGCAGTGGGCTGGCCCAATTACTTTTCGAGAGTTTACATATGCCCAAACTCATAAAATGCTCAAACTCTTTCTTCGCTGCCATGAGCTTATCACCCGCCAGACGACGTGCCCTAGCATATGTTGGCGGCCCTTTTGTTGTTATGTGATGCGTGACTAAAGAGTTACTTGGTCGTTTATTGTCGCACATTGTAGCGAGGTCTCTGTACTCTTGTAGCACCTGAGCGTAATTGTCGTGTTTGTCGTAGGCTAAAACCCGAACACAAGAAGAGGGTGTCGTACGGCCCCCTACTTCGAGCAGCGTGGTGCGATCAACAAGTTTACCCCGTTTAACATCGACCAAAAGGTCGTAATGGTTTAAAAAGTCTGATCCAATAATGGGACAGTTGACATCAGCTACCCAAAAAGTCCATGTAAAATTGCGGCGCAGACCGAAAGAAACAGAAAACCGCTTTTCGCCACACATTTTGATAAGCGACCCGTTTGCTACATACAATTTTTTTGCATCCCCTACTCTCGTAAACCGCACACTGCTAATTGGTAGGACTGACACGTCGGCACCTGTGTCGATTAAAAAATTTTGCTTGGAAATGTTATCATTAATTGTTAGACGGGCTATCTGGTAAGCATCTTCAGATTCGCCCGTGCGGTCAGAAGATGATTTTAGTTTTTTGATTAAATAAATATTGATTTTTGAATTTGTAAACTATAAAAAAGCCTCCATAAAGTGGTGACCCCGACGACTCATAGTCCAAAGTTTGATGGAAAAATTCAATATGCAGAACACTGAAGACAGCAACGCCGTAAGGGATGTGCAAGCATCCACTTCGTTAAATTCAGCTGCAAGCAATGAACACACAACCATTAATCGCATAGCCGTGAAGGTTCCACCATTTTGACCCGCGCATGCAGAAATTTGGTTAGCTCAAGTCGAAGCACAATTTGTCGTTGCAGGTATTTCTAGCGACGCGTCGAAATTTGACACCGTAGTAGCGGCAATCGAATCAAACGTGCTCGTACAAATTTCTGACGCCATTTTGAATCCACCAGAAAGGAACAAGGTTCACGGCACTTCGTTGCCTTGTCCTTAAACGTTCGGTGGTACCAGCAATGCTCTGTTACTTCTTCGGCCTTGTGCCGGTAATTTGAATTTGATCGTGTTCGCCGTTTGGGCTCTGTATTGCGAATGCAAAGGCTATTTATTCTTTGCTCGATTCGGTCTAGCCGTTTTTGAACGTCAGCATTAGTAGCTTGAGGTGTCGCTGATACAGTAGCTATGTGCTGAAACTCCCCTACCTCCATAATCTTGTCCGCCAACTTTGCTAATTCAACCAAACTAGCATCGGAAGCTTGCAAAATTGCGCGAACCTGTGCTGGCAAACGTTGTAGCCATAACGACTTCAAAAAGTCTGTCGTCACCTTATCTTTTGCCAACGTACTCAGCTCGTTCAAAAGCTGGGTCGGTTTTTTGTCGCCCAGATCGATTTCCGACAAGAGCTTTTGGGTTTTTTTCTGCTCACTCTCGCAGTAGCGTTCCAATATGCATTTTCGTAGGTTTTTGTATTTGTCGCTTTCTGGTGGATTCAAAATGGCGTCAGAAATTTGTACGAGCACGCTTGATTCGATTGCCGCTACTACGGTGTCAAATTTCGACGCGTCGCTAGAAATACCTGCAACGACAAATTGTGCTTCGACTTGAGCTAACCAAATTTCTGCATGCGCGGGCCAAAATGGTGGAACCTTCACGGCTATGCGATTAATGGTTGTGTGTTCATTGCTTGCAGCTGAATTTAACGAAGTGGATGCTTGCACATCCCTTACGGCGTTGCTGTCTTCAGTGTTCTGCATATTGAATTTTTCCATCAAACTTTGGACTGTGAGTCGTCGGGGTCACCACTTTATGGAGGCTTTTTTATAGTTTACAAATTCAAAAATCAATATTTATTTAATCAAATTACAGTTTATATTTTAAAAAAATGAATGTCGATGCGTCTCTATCAAAAGTACTAGCGCGTGCGTATCTGTCAAACCTTCTGACAATGACAATTAATATTTTGCCAGTGTTGTTACAAAAAGTAGTTTCTGGGGAAATACGAGTCACCACAGACTCATAACCTGTTTAACGAAAGAGTATACAGGACATACTCTGTAGTTAGCAGTGTGATTACCTCCACAATTACTGCACTTTTCTCCTCTCTGATCGTTCGACTTATTGCAAATGGCAGACTCGTGCAATTCAGCACACACAACACAAACCGCAGGTAATTTACAATAACTTTTCGTATGGCCATATTCTTGACAGTTATGGCACTGTACGGATTCCGAACGCTTGTATGGTTCTTCAACTGTGATTTTCCGATATAAGATATATTTTAAGTTATAAATGGGATGGGTCTCATTTTTCTTCAATATTATATCGTTTGGCTCCAGTTCAACGCGAAACAGGGTTTTGGGGGATCTTCTCCCTGTTTATTATGTTGGATACATTTTTTTACTTTGAATCCTTTCAGGGTGAGAGCATCTTTTATTTCAGCAGGGACAACGTAAGAATCTATGCCCTTCAATATGACCTGTAGGCCTTTAGCGCTCTTAAGCTGGAATGTGTAAAAACTTGTATTATTTTTCTCAAATTCCGTAACCATTTTGCGGAAGTCTTTTTCATTCTATATTTGAACTTTTGTTTCATCAATGTTACCACGTTTTATTGGAACAAAGTGAAATGCCTTTTCACCAATGACCGAGATTAGTTTTTTAATAAGTGTGTTTGAATTTTTTTATCTCAGGTAGATTGGCGGTGGTTTTGAGGTTTTTTTCTAGGATTCTTCGGGTTTGTCGCTCTCATCTTGCAATATTTTAAATCGGTTTTGGCGATTAGTTGAGGCGGCGTCGATATCCCTGGATATCTTGGGAACAGACGAGATCTTTGAAGAATTTGGGCTTCGCCCGCGCTTTGCCACTGTGATATATCTGGCCATTCCGACAGGCACCTTAGGTTTCCGCCCAAAGCGTATAATGGAGCTGACTTAAATAAAGATGAACTAGGCAATGGTAATGTTACCGAATCACTACTTGGCATTGGAGTAAGCGAAGTTGATCGCTCGCATAAAATTGGCTTTGCCGTTAGAAAAATACTATCATCCGATTTTTTATTTTTATTGTGTGTGTTAATTCTTTTGAGTTTTTTTTATTCTTTATTCAAAAATAAAAACAACTCTCAATAGAATTAATAAGACTTGAACATAATCCGTACTTCTTTTTTACGTTCTTATTTTTCCCACTTTTTGGCGTGAGAATTACCGCGTCTGCATAATTCGTAATACTTGAACAAAATCCGTACCTCTTTTTTACGTTCTTATTTAGGCGTGAGAATTACCGCGTTTGCATAATTCATAGCTAAATTAAAACAAAATTTTTATTTACACGTACTAAATCAAATAACTAGTCATACGTTGGAGAAATTTGATATCTGTTTGGGCTTTACTGTCAGTGAGAAAATAATTTGCTTATTTAATTCACCAGCCAGACAGTTATGAAATCCAATATCTGTTCTGTGCTAACGGTGGGAAAATAATTAGTGCATCAGAAGAATGAACGGTTTCCAGCCTGCCAAAAATTTAAATTTTTTTATTTTTTTTTTGTATTGTATTTCTATTTGTATTTGTATTTCTTTATTATTTGTATTTGTAATTTTCTTCTTTAAATACCATAAGTTTTTAATAAAATTTGTGATTGCACGATTGTCATTCATCCAGCAAACATCTGAATTTCATTTTTTCCGACAAGTCAGTTTACGTTGTTCTTGTGTACCACTTGAACAACTGAACCGATAATAATCGCTTGAATTATCCTGGTGAACTACTAGGATAATAAACCCCTACGAACAGTAATAACTTGGTGAAGCACCAAGTTATACATCTCGATAAAGTTGAGCAAGGCAAACGAGCCAGCGCTTAACATTTTGGCGACCGAGACAGGACATCGGGTTTAAGAAAACCTAAAGTCCTTCAAGCGAACAATTTAAACCCATAATATCAGCGGCCAACCACAAACTACAGGCGCTTAATCACAGAAAACGTTGCATCACAACTAACAAGCAGCTTACTCCAACTCTCAATTAACCTCTATAGGGCATCAACAAACCGCAGAGCAACTTCTTCACCAACTAAAGGAGATCGGCGAGCGTATCGCCACTATCATCCGCAACTTTACCAAGGACCCAGCTAGCCGCAAAACCCCAGCGTACTACAAAGAACGATTGGCCCGGCTGACTACAGCTTGGAAAGAATTCGATGAGGCAGATACCAAATTGCGGACTCTAAAGGATATTGATATGGAAGATGAATACTTCACTGCAGACCGCTATAGTCAAATCCAGTCAATGGCATCCAAATATATAACGCTGATGGAACGCGAGCACACTTATCAAGGTAAGGGAGCAATCGCCAAAAACCCTATTGATCCACCGCCAAAAGGGGGCGACCAGTCCGAAATCATTAACAACCCCCCATCCACGAAACCTCAACCTACAAGTGGCCACGATGGTTTAATCAGCCGCTCCCTAGGAAAGATGGCAGCGCTGGATAGACAGCTAGAAGGCCTTCAGTTGCAGTCGCCACAGGATGGGCCTTATTACGATGTTAAAAAGGCCACCATCACCAAACTGTGGCAACAGCTAGAACTACTTAATGATGAAGTGTTAGATAAATATTCCGATCCAGACCTCGCCGGTTATGACACAAGCAGATACATCCACCTCGAACAAGCCGCTCAGTTAGCGATCATCCAGCTTACCACGGCTAACAACAATCGCCTCTCATCCACAGAAACTATGGCTAAACCATCTACCCTACCATTACCCACAATCACTCTCTCTAAATTTGAAGGTGATTATATGAAATGGACATCGTTTTCTGACTTATTTAAGAAAACTATTCATGAGCAACAGATGTCAGACGCTCACAAAATGTTTTATCTAAAGACCAACGTTACTGGTGAAGCAGCGAAGCTTATTAATCATCTCGCTGTTACTGCAGACAATTACATAGCCGCTTGGCAGTTACTACAGGATCGATATGATAATAAACGACTAATAGTGGCAACAGCGGTTCAGAGACTGCTAGACCAACCATCCGGTGCATCGACGTTAATGGCCGTTAAGCGATTGCACGATACAACGAGAGAATGTCTGGCAGCTCTTTCTAATATGGGGCTCGAAATCTCGACAGGGGATCCACTTCTACTCCACCTTCTGGTAAAAAAGTTGGACAAAACTGTATACACTCAATATGAGCAATCGATCACCAACCCAAAGGAAATGCAACCAGTCAGCCAATTTCTTACCTTTCTGGAGAACTACTTCCACACTCTGGAGGCAATAGGACACAAAGATAAGACAGTTTCTCATGCTAGCAAAACATGCACGCTTACGGCACATCCCCGCCATGAGAACCAACGATGCCTAGTTTGCAAGCAAGAATATCACCCGCTGTATAGATGCAGAGAATTCATCCAGCTAAGCCCTGTAAACAGACTAAACTTGATACAGAAACATAAAATGTGTGTTAATTGTTTTAGTCACAATCATTTGACCAAACAGTGCACAATTTTAGGCCGCTGCCAAAAATGTGGAAAAATGCACAACACCCTTGTACACTTGGAACAAGCCCCGCAAAAGAATTCAATATCCAGGAAGCGTAACAAATCAAAGGCGGAAACAGAGTCAGCCAATGAAACAGTTACAACGAATAACTCCACGACGCAACACGCGACATCTCTAGTCAGCACACCAACAGAAGCTGAAAGCATGGCGGGAAGTGACACTAACAAAAGACCATATGTTCTACTGGGAACAGCGTTGGTAAAGGTCAAGGCTAATGGTCTGGAAACTGAATGCAAGGCAATCCTTGATTCAGGATCACAAGTCAATTTGATCACAGAACGATTAGTCAACCGGCTTGGACTCCCAGCACGGACTACTTCTGTTTCAATCAACGGTATTGGAAAAAACCGTACCAAGGTTCAACACCGAGTCAACATTACGCTACAATCTCGGCTCAACAATTTTTCAACACGGCTTGAAGCATTCGTATTGCCGCAAATTATTTCCCCTCAACCCGCTCAATCGCTTACAATCGACAGGTGGTCAATTCCTAGCAACGTAGCATTAGCGGACCCAACCTTCAACCGTCCAAAAAAAATCGATATTTTGTTAGGGACGGAATATTATCATCAACTACTCAAGATCGGACAACTCAAATTAGGCAAGGACCTTCCACTGCTACAAAATACAGCCTTTGGATGGATCGTATCGGGTAAGGTATCTGGTGAAAGGCTCTCATCAGGAATCTGCGGAGTCTTAACAGAAGAGGATAAAATGAATACAGCTATTGAGCGATTTTGGAAACTCGAGGAGGTTGAAGGAAGAGAGCAAAATTGATCACCTTTCGATGCACAGTGCGAAGCACATTTCAATCAGCATACCACACGTGACCATAAAGGTCGATTCATAGCACGACTGCCATTTTGTGCTGAACCATCTTTATTAGGGTCCTCACATAGTATCGCATTCAACCGGTTCCTCGCACTAGAACGTCGATTATCAAAAGACGCTTCATTGAAGGAACAATATGCGCTATTTATGAAAGACTACGAAACAATGGGGCACATGTCGAAAATCAATATAGACGAAGTAAAGGGGCATACATACTTTATTCCTCACCACTGCGTTTTGCGACCCGAAAGTAGTACAACTAAACTCAGAGTAGTTTTCGATGCGTCAGCAAAAACGTCCTCAGGAAAATCCTTAAATGATATTCTCCACACTGGACCACCACTACAAAATGATCTATTTACGGTTCTATTGCGATTTCGGCTGCCCCGTTTCGTATTCACAACAGATATCGAAAAAATGTACCGCCAAATCTATATCCACCCCAAGGACCGACAGTACCAGATAATCCTCTGGCGAAATAATGCCTCTGAGCCTATTAGTTATTTCCAGTTAAATACCGTTACCTATGGTACTAGACCAGCACCATATCTGGCGATCAAATGTTTGAAGGAAATAATCCAGGATAATAAGATGCAAGCTCCTTTGACAGCCAGTTTCTTGGAAAAGAACTTTTATGTCGATGACGGGCTGGGTGGAGCTGATAGCCTGAATACAGCCCTAGAAACTCAGCGCCAGCTGCAAGACGTCCTGGCCAAGTACGGATTCCATCTACGAAAATGGTGCGCTAATAATGCCCAGCTGCTCCGCAACATTCCCAGTTATGACCAAGAAGTCAGTCTTGACTTCTCAGACGAAACTGATTACACTAAAACACTGGGATTGGTATGGGTACCTAAAGATGACCTACTTAAGATCAAGGTCAACATTCAAACAATTAAAGCCGTGACTAAAAGAACAGTCACATCAGACTTGGCGCGAATCTTTGATCCACTAGGAATACTGTCGCCAGTAGTTGCCAGAGCAAAAATGTTTATCCAGGAATTATGGACCTTGAATCTCTCATGGGACGAGGCTGTTCCTTCAGAATTTGACTCACGCTGGCGAACCTTTCGAAGCAATCTAAGCGGACTTGAAAGCTTTCAAGTGCATCGGCATATCTATAAAGGAGTTCTTCCTAGCAAGACTCAACTTCACGTTTTTACCGATGCCTCCGAAAAGGCGTATGGTGCTGCAATATATGTGAGAACAATTCTACCAAACAAAACAATAAGAGTATATTTGTTATGTGCGAAATCACGGATAACTCCACTCAAACAGCAAACACTGCCTAGACTGGAACTATGTGCCGCACAATTGGGTGCTAACTTAGCTGCAAAAGTGAAATTAGACTTGGATATGAATACAACGCCAACATTCTATTGGTCCGACTCAAAAATAGTCTTATCGTGGATAAATTCAAGATCTTCTTCCTTTCATACATTTGTGGCAAATCGAATCGCTTCAATTCAAGAAAACACGCTACCTGAGCAATGGCGTCATGTAAGTTCTAAAGATAATCCAGCGGACATCATATCAAGAGGACTGGATCCACAACAGTTACAGCATACACCCCAATGGATGTATGGGCCATTTTTTCTTCATGGAGACGAGAAACATTGGCCTCCCAGTTTTGGCCTAGATCCTAATTTGCCGACCCCTGAACAAAAGCAAGGATCATACATCTCACTCATTGCTGTCAATAGTGAAAACTTTTTGCACAGCATCAACCACCGAAATTCACTAAAAAGGCTCCAACGTATCGTAGGATACATTTTAAGATTCATTAAAAATGCCAGAACTTTCAAACCCGAGCGACAAACCCAACAAAATCTCACACCTACTGAACTTCACGATGCGCTTGCCATCATTGTTCACACCACCCAACTATGCACATTCACAGAAGACATTCAACAGCTGCAACAGAAAAAGGACCTTAAAGGATCGAGTCAAATAAAAAGCTTATCCCCATTTTTAGACGAATATAACATTCTAAGAGTCGGAGGCAGATTAGAAGCATCCACGTTATCATTCAATGCCAAACATCCAATGTTGCTTCCTTATAACGACACAATAAGTAAACTAATATTTGAGTCGATACATAGGGAAAACAAACATTGTGGCCCTGGAGCACTTCTAGCAATCGTAAGACAACGTTTTTGGCCCATTAAAGGCAAACATTTGGCTCGGGAAACTGTGCATAAATGTGTGCAATGTGTACGAGCGAAACCAAAACTTCTGCAGCAAATTATGGGAAACCTTCCAGAAGCAAGAGTAATACCAGCGAGACCCTTTATTAATGCAGGAGTTGACTACTGTGGTCCAATCTGGGTTCACTTCAAAACCCGAGGAAAGCGACCCCAAAAGGCGTATATTGCAGTATTCTGTTGCTTTTCCACCAAGGCGGTCCATCTGGAGCTTGTAACAGACCTTACAACCGACGCTTTCATTGGAGCACTCAAAAGATTCATCGGCCGAAGGGGTCACTGTCAGCATCTCTACAGTGACAACGCAACAAACTTTGTGGGAGCTCGCAATCAATTAGAAGAGTTGTCAACTGCTCTTTTCGCCACAGCTGCTCAAGAAAAAATTCAACAAGAGTGTGCCAGCAAAGGCATCAGTTTTCATTTCATACCTCCACGAGCCCCGCACTTCGGCGGACTATGGGAGGCTGCAGTCAAATCTGCAAAAAGGTTACTTGTTAAAGAAATGGCAAACGCGTCTCTGACCTATGAAGAAATGGAAACCGTGATCATAGAAGTCGAAGCAATCCTTAATTCGAGACCGATTGCACCGTTGCCGAATAGTCCTAATGATGAGGCTGCACTAACACGAGGCCACTTTTTGATTGGTGAACCGCTTACAGCACAAGTAGATGCAACAGCCAGGTCAACTCCAACAACTCTTACAAAACGATGGGAGTTAGTGTCACAAATAAAGCATCAATTTTGGAAACGATGGTCGCAGGAATACCTCAGTGAACTCCAGCAGCGAAACAAGTGGCAAACCAAGGCTCAAAATTTGCAACGGGGTACCATAGTTATAATTAAAGACAACACACCAGTCATGAAATGGCGTCTTGGAAAAGTAACTGAAATTTACCCCGGTCCAGACGGACTTGTCAGAACAGCGGATGGTATCCTTAAGCGAGCAATACACTTGCTGGCTCCTCTTCCTGTGGAGCCACCAGGAACCAATGTTAGCAATAACACAACAGATGAGAAACGAAAAAGAGACAGCTCACCCAAGAACAAAACCATAAATGAACCACCCTCAAAACGTTGTACTCTAAACGCAACAGGTCTGCTCATAGCATTATTTCTCTCTCTAATCCTATGTCAACAAGTGACGTACACCCAAATCACCAGCAACCCTGGATTGCATTTCGAAAATATTGGCCAAGTTAAACCTGTCATCGCTGAATGGAAGCTCCTTATTTATTTTGAGCTGACACCGTTCTATAACGAATTAGAACTTTTAATGAACGGTACCTCTGCGCTGAAAAGGGCCTGCGATTACTCATCCCTTAATCATCAATGCAACGGACTTCTATCCCATTTTCAAGATCTCAGAAATGAAATGGAGCACGGTTTGGAAAATTTCATAAAAAGGAAGCGACGAGGAGCAATAGACATCGTTGGAAATATAGCAAGCTCCTTGTTTGGCGTTCTAGACTCCAAATATGCAGCAGAAATGACGGATACTATTAATAGTATAAAAACCAACGAAGCCCACTTGCAAAGCCTTCTTCGGAATCAAACATCGTTTATCGACTCGACCCTGAATCTCATGAAGCAATCGGAACAACGCACGCAAGATAACTTCGAAAAAATGAACGGTAAAATAAATAAACTACTCTACCTCACAACCAATGACAGTTACCATCGATCGGAAGTCATTTTATCACTGAGTGTCCAGTTACTTACAATTGCTAATAATTTACAAAAAATGCACACATCTATGATCACATTGTTAGCGGACACTTACCATGGTCGAATTAGTCCGGTTCTACTAACCCCACAACAATTTTCGGGTGAAATCGATAACATAAAGGCAAACCTTCCCGCAGATCTAGTACTTCCAGTTGCAGACATTATTCATTTATATGGTGTAGTCACGGCTCATGCAGCAATCTCAACTCAGCACATTATTTGCACCTTGTTCATCCCTCTAGCCCATCAAGGGCAATATGACCTATTTTATATTACTCCAGTACCACAGCTAATGAACAACTCTTTAGTGGCTATCATACCAACCACTAAAATGATGGCTCTCAATGCTCATCGTGACGAATATTTCCCTCTAGATGAATCGAAGCTAAGTACCTGCAATAAACTTGAGCATAACATTTTCTTATGCCCACACATTCAAGCTGCATATCATAAAGGCTCTCCAATTTGTCGCTGTGAGATACATTTATTCAACAATGAATCCGACTCAAGCTGCAACATAGAGTTGATAAACAGCAATAACGTATGGTACCAACTTTATAACAAGAACCAGTGGCTGCTCGCAACTCAACAGCAACTAAAACTAAGCACAGTATGCAAGGGTGAAAGCAGTTCACAATTGCTGAAAGGTACCGGGTTGCTCACGCTTCCCGCAGGGTGTGCAATGAAAAATGATGTTATTACCATATACGGGCATCGAACCATCTCATCAAACTTGCATTCATCATATACAAGCAATGGGATGTCATTCCTTCACCTCCAAAAAAGCGTAAACAACATGACACAACCCCTGTCATATGCTTCGATAATTGAAAAGATAACCCATCTGCAGAATGAGGTCAGGGCACAACGACAAGAATTTCCTCTCGCAAGAACCCATAAAATACATAGCTTAACCATCAGCTATGTTGGACTAGCCTTGATTTTAGCTGTGATAGTGGCCCTGATAGCAAGGCAAAGGTTGAAGAGAAGACGTGAACCGATCCCCGAAGCACCACAACCGTCTCCACGATCCAACTGGAATGTTTCATTGGAACCAACAACTTAATCCACTTCAAAATATGTAAATTGCCGGAGATCGCTCATTCGCACTTTTCAATCCCCTTGGGGCCGCAATATGTTAATTCTTTTGAGTTTTTTTTATTCTTTATTCAAAAATAAAAACAACTCTCAATAGAATTAATAAGACTTGAACATAATCCGTACTTCTTTTTTACGTTCTTATTTTTCCCACTTTTTGGCGTGAGAATTACCGCGTCTGCATAATTCGTAATACTTGAACAAAATCCGTACCTCTTTTTTACGTTCTTATTTAGGCGTGAGAATTACCGCGTTTGCATAATTCATAGCTAAATTAAAACAAAATTTTTATTTACACGTACTAAATCAAATAACTAGTCATACGTTGGAGAAATTTGATATCTGTTTGGGCTTTACTGTCAGTGAGAAAATAATTTGCTTATTTAATTCACCAGCCAGACAGTTATGAAATCCAATATCTGTTCTGTGCTAACGGTGAGAAAATAATTAGTGCATCAGAAGAATGAACGGTTTCCAGCCTGCTAAAAATTAAAATTTTTTACTTTTTTTTTTTTTGTATTGTATTTCTATTTGTATTTGTATTTCTTTATTATTTGTATTTGTAATTTTCTTCTTTAAATACCATAAGTTTTTAATAAAATTTGTGATTGCACGATTGTCATTCATCCAGCAAACATCTGAATTTCATTTTTTCCGACAAGTCAGTTTACGTTGATCTTGTGTACCACTTGAACAACTGAACCGATAATAATCGCTTGAATTATCCTGGTGAACTACTAGGATAATAAACCCCTACGAACAGTAATAACTTGGTGAAGCACCAAGTTATACATCTCGATAAAGTTGAGCAAGGCAAACGAGCCTGCGCTTAACAGTGTGCATTAAGAATATCAGAACTCACAGTAAAATAGTCATGTCTGCCCTTAGAACTCACTTCACAATTGTTTGTTTTTGAGGTACTCATGCAGAGTATTCCTCAGTCACTTTGTTTACGGTTGTTTTTTTGTTTGTTTGTTCTTCTTGTTTCAGATTATATGAAAAATTATTAATGCAAATAAAGCAAATTTCACAAAATCTGTACTTATTACGAATCAATACTTATTACGAATATTTTTTTTGTATTTTTGTTTGTTTAGTATGTAAAAAAAACTCCGCTAACACGTCTATTCACTACGAAGGTTCAACAAGACTGAACCTTAAAAGTTAATAGTTTTTTGGAGGCTTGTCTAAAAGTTTCCAATTGGTCTACAGAACAAGTGAATGCTCTGGAATCTGTACGACTATTAAAAAGATCGAAAATATTATTAAAGAACTCTAAATATTCAGCAGTATTTAAAAAAGTTGAAGAGTTGGATGAAGCTAACTTCCTTGACGCGTGTAGCGATCGCATGCCTATAACCACAGTGCGACTTAATACCTGTGCTGCTAAGTTGACTCTCATCCACTGGAAATTATTTGGCCTAATGTGCTCAATACTTACCTTAGGAGCACACTTAAGAGAATTCGAATCCATTAGCCTATGTTTGACACACATGTAAATACTTTGAATTCGCCTTTGTATACATACCATACTAACTAAACTCAATCACTTAAATAAAACTCGCCACACAGCTCTTTTTAGACTCTAAGGAAATAAAGCGAAAAAGTCAGACATTTATGGAAAAATAAAAAAACAGCCAAAAATGTCGCCATGGACTTCAAATATCGCCAATCGCAATATCAAAATTTTCGTAGCCACAAACAATTTTTCGTCGCCACGTTTGGCGAGAATCGCCATATCTGACAGCGCTGCTAAACATCTGGGGCCAAATCACTGCATTCGATATCGAGTACCGTTCGTATAGAATAAAATTTTCGATAGCTAGAATTTTTTGGATCACGGCATTCGATCGTAATTTAAATGCCTACTACTATATTTTACATTCCTGTAAACATATGAGAATAAGAAAAACAAAACGAAAAAGAAAACCAAAAATAGAAAAATTTGTGAAAAATTTATTAAATTCATAAAATAAATTAATATTAAAATGGATGTTTTTTACATTGGAAGCTGAAGCAGTGCCCCATAGCTGAATTCCGTAGCACCATATGGGTTTCAAAAGCGACTTGTATATTAAAAGTTTACAATCTAGACTGGGGGTTGAATTTCTACTAATCAGCCAATGTATCTGAGTTAATTTGAGCTTCATTTGTGTTAGCTTAGAGTCAACGTGGTGTTTCCATGTACATAAGTCGTCGGTCAAGGTGTATACCAAGGTATTTCACCTGTGATTATTGAGGAACAACTTGATTGTTGATTCGAATGGGGGAACAAGTGTCTCTTCGTAGGGTAAATGTTACATGACCACACTTTTGTTCATTTACTTTTATTCTCCATAAGTTCAACCACAGTTCCAACAGGTTAATATGTTCCTGAAGATATCGGGATGCCTCGTGAGGGTTTTCATGAATACTAACGCAGGCTGAATCATCGGCAAATGTAGAAGTGAGGATATTACTGCTCAAAGGCATATCACAGGTATAAATCAAATACAAAACTGGTCCCAGTATACTCCACTGTGGCACACCGGATGAGATAGTTTCGGGCACACTCATGAAGTCTCTTTCCTCAACAGTGAACTTCTGGGCAAGAATGTAATTTTCCAAAAGATTTACAATGTTAATTGGCAGATATGTCTTCAATTTTAAAATTAGGCCTTCATGCCACACTTTATCGAATGCTTGAGAAACATCAATAAAGAGGAAAGAACAATACTTTTTTTCTTCAAATGTTCTTCTTATGAAATGAACCAATTTATGACATTGTTCAACAGTACTATGCTGACTTCTAAAACCAAATTGATGGTCCGGTATGCACCCATTATCAGTTAGAGTTGGGGACAATTTTGTCATGAGCAGCTTTTCGAAGAGCTTTGAAATTGTTGACAGTAAACTTATTGGCCTATATGACTCAGCCTTGGTAATATCTTTGCCCGCCTTTGGAATCATTTTGCCCATGGCAAGTTTCCAGCTGTGTGGATAATACTCCAATCGTAAAATGCCATTAAAAATAAATAACAGGATTCTAATAGCATTACGAGGCAACTTAAACATCTTGCTACTAATTCCATCAATACCCGGAGCTTTCTTCGGGTTGGTTTCACCAATTAGTTTTTGTACATCACGCATCTTAAACTTTATGGGTCGAGGGGGTAGAGCAACTACACTCGGCAAATCAACAGCACCAGTACATGTGTTGGGGGTAAATACATATTTTAAGTGCTCAGCAAATGTTACTTTTTTAGTATTGTTTCGTGCCCAACCTCCGGTAGAAGTGCGCAGGGGTGGTTTAAACTCAACGGGTGTTTTAAGTTTTCTAGCAGCGCGCCACAAGGAGTAATTAGATGCTGCTGTGACATCGAGACCCTCCAGAAAGTTTTTAAGAGAATCAGATTTTTCAGATGCAAGCAACTCTTGGATTCGGTTAGTGCATTCTTTAAGTCTGATTTTATGCTAGAGTGACCTGTGCTGTGGCCATTCCCTCCTAGCTCTTGTTTTTTTACATACGAGACGTTCAATATCCGTAAAATAAATTCTATTAAACCCAGTCTGCGGATGACAGCTAGTGGCATGTTTAGCAGCCTATTTAATATTTTCGGCAAGATTGGGAATGTTAAATTCAATATCATCGGAAGTTCTTAGCTTGATTTTTTCCGCTCAATGTCTACTGAGATATTTGTTTAACCCCATCCAATTAACACGATTTATTATCTTCACATATGGGTGAGGTAAGTAAGTAACATGAATTAAATCCCTAGAGATATTTTTCATGACGCCAAAATCTATAACATCTGGAATTTTTTGTAAGTCAGTTGGCCAGTAAGTGGGCTCCCCGCTCGAAATGACGTCCAAACCCATTTTTGAAATTGTGTTGAACAATGCTCGACCTCTAGGTGTAATAAGACGCGATCCCCAGAACGTATGTTTTGCATTGTAGTCCTAGAGTTTTGTAAAAATCAGTGATTGAAAATCTGGGAGGGAGTAAACTGATGATATTACGAGATTTGTACAAAAATGTTCGATGCAAATATTTGTTGCTTGTAGACGGTCTTCACAAGTGTTCTCAAGAATATAGTGCTTGAGTCTTGGCTTTATTAGAATTGCTGATCCTCCGCATGCTCCTCCTCTTGGGTCCTTTGAATCATATAAGGTGTAGCCATTCATTTCAAAAAGGCTTCTGGAAGTCAAATGAGTCTCAGATACCAACATTATATCTGTTAACGCCACTGTCGTTCGATTGGTGATCGGTTACATATTTATCGTAGTTATCGACTTATTGTTATCTCAATCTGTCAAAAAAGTATGTAAAAATCCCAAGCTTAAAAAAATCGCATTTTTCTAGAAGTTAAAGAAAGCCATTTTGAAGATTATAAGGCAAAGTGAACAGTAGTTGTGAGATCAACATTTATTTTACATTGTTGAACTACATACATTTATTTAAAAAGAAAACATCCTTTGTAAAAGAATTAATTTTTCGTGCCTTGTTTCATACTAAAAGTATGTATTAGTATAAAATTAATAATTTGTGATTTTATATAAATTTACCTACATATATCTTATACTTAGGAATTTCAACATACAAATACATGTGAATTTTTCAATAAACTGAATTTCTCAAAATTTGTATTTGTTGTTTATAATCTTGCGAAACTGGGCGCTTGGGCAAATTCCCGCAACAAATTTGAAATTCTTTTTACATGATTCACATTCCCGTACCAGATATTGTCAACCTAACCTCAAAGCAGCGTGAAGTTCTACACCCATAGAAAAACCACTTCTAACAGGCTAAAACTGTAAGTCCCAAAAAATGGATAACTTTTCTTTACAGGGTCAACCACCACAACAACACCAAGTCGTCGACAAATCACCAACTACAGAAAATTGTCCCGTTTGTAATGAACCGCCTTCGGGTCAGTGTATATTATGTCACAAATGCCAAAAGAATTATCATCTAAATTGTGTTAATGCAAATAATAATAAAGAAACCTTTACATGCGCTAGTTGCGCCAGCAAAACTCAAGCTCTAAGCTTGAACAAAACTCAACCTCCAGGCTCATCAAAATATGTACGAAGTCAGCGTAGCAAAGCCTCCAGTATTTCAATAGGCTCAACTATCCGAAGGAAGAATTTAGAACTTCAGCGTCTCGAAGAAGAAAGGCAGCTCGCTAAGGAAAGAGACACCGAGTTCTTAAAACAAAAGTATCAATTGTTGCAACAGGAAGAGGAAGAAATCGATGATGGTAGCTCCGTAGATATAAACTCCATACACGAATGGCTTCAAAATCATCCTAATCCACAAAACTTATCAAAAACAGTCGAACCTTGTGTACCACCGCTTAACAGCGAAAATAATGATTTAACTTTTGCAGTTTCAATGTCAAGCCAAAATCAAGTAGCAACACAATATTTTCAAAATAATTTGCCAATAAACTCAACAAGTACAAACTCTCAAAATAAAGTATCACGTGCTTATTTAAATTGAACTTCATATAATTATGCAACCACATTTATTAATAAATCACCAATTACAACAACACAAACAACAGCTGTACCACCCAACCGTTCTATAGGAGTACCTGCTAATTACACTTTTCGTCCATCGTCTTCGTCTATTCCTCACAATGCCGCAGCCTCAAACCTCACTCATCAACAATTAACATCGAGACAAACTGTTCCCAAAGATCTTCCATTCTTTACTGGCAATCCGGAAGAATGGCATCTTTTCAGCTCCACATTCGATTGGTCCACGGAAGTATGTGGGTTAACGGATGCCGAGAACTTGATTCGCCTACAGAAAGCTCTGCGCGGAGACGCTTTGAAGTCTGTACAACATATATTAATCCACCCGCCGTGTGTTCCGGCAGCAATTTCAACACTTAAAATACTGTACGGACAACCAGAAAAGATCCTCCATTCACTGAAACAAAAAATACGATCATTACCAACAGTTAATGTTAACAAACTGGAAACAATTACTTCATTTGCCGTACAGGTTAAAGGCCTCCAAGCCACAATAGAAGCCTGTGGTCTTCTCGATGAACTCAATAATCCGTCATTGATACAGGATTTGATTTCTAAATTGCCTTCATATTTCCAGATTAATTGGGGAACACACAAATTGAATTTATCAAAACAAAATAAAAACGTCAACTTGGCAGAATTTTCGGCATGGATTTTTGATATTGGTGTTTCTGCCAGCAGCGTAAATGTTGACAGCAGTTCTACCTCTGCTCTACAGAGCCTCCTTTACGCAATAGGCAGAAAAATGTTTATATACATACTCACTCTGAACAAAGTAAAAAAAATGTGTTGTATGCAGTGGTGCCTGCAACAATGTTGCTAGTTGTGAGAAATTTAAAAAGGAAGATAGAACAAATAAATGGAATATCGTGAGAGATAATAATCTCTGTAAACAATGTTTACGTAAACATTTTGGCAAATGCAGCAGCAACAATGTTTGTGGTGTTGACAATTGCCAATATAAACACCATTATCTTTTGCACAAACAAATAGAAAAAGTTGATAAAAGGAAAACGTCAAATGTTGATAAAAACAATGTTTCAATTCAAAATAACGAAACACAGATCTGTAACACACACAGTGCCTCGGGGTGTAATAATTTGTTTAAAATTATTCCGATAACAATCTATGGCAACGACAACAAATTTATAGAAACATTTGCGTTTATTGATGACGGTTCTTCAACGAGTTTGATAGATGAACAAATCGTCAATGAACTAAACCTTTCCGGCACTTCTGAACTTTTATGCCTTAAATGGACTGGGAATGTAGAACGGAATGAAGACAATTCTCGTAGACTTTGCATAAATGTGGCTGGTTCTAATAAAAAGGTTCATAAAATAGACGTTCGAACAGTAAAACATCTTTCTCTACAGAAGCAAACTCTTGATATTGAAAAACTCGGACAAGATTTTCCTTATTTAACCGGATTACCTGTAAAAAGTTATATTAACGCTACGTCACGATTATTGATTGGTTTAAATAACTCCAGTCTATGCGTTTACAATAATATTAAAGAAGGTAAAGTCAGCGAACCTGTAGCAATTCGTACTCGTCTGGGCTGGTTGGTATACGGTGCAGTGAGAAATAAGTTTATAGAGCACCATCACTGTCATGTAGAAGAATGCAGTAATAAAATTCTATCCGATTTAATGAAAAAATTTTACACTTTGGAAACTGCCTGTATAGATAGTTCTACAGTAATGATGAGGAAGGATGATGAAAAGGCCATGTCTATCTTGAAAAAGTATACCAGACAAAGATCAGACGGACATTACGAAACTTCACTGCTATGGAGAAACGAAAACGTAGAAATGCCAAACAGTTACGATATGGCGCTAAAGAGACATAAGTGTTTGGAAAAAAAGTTGAACAATGATAGTAATTTAAACGAAATTTTTAACAAAACCATTTCTGAATATAATTCAAAAGGATATATAACTAAGATTGAAGACCGCATAATGTCAACCAAAAAAGAAAGGGTTTGGTATTTGTCAATATTCCCTGTTTTTAATAAAAACAAGCCAGAGAAAATTAGAATCGTATGGGATGCAGCTACAAAAGCCCATGGACTATCGTTGAACGATATGCTAATAAAAGGTCCAGATATGTTGTGCTCGCTTCCTTCAATACTCCTTCGATTCCGTGAGAAGGCTGTAGCCATTGGTGGTGATATCGAACAGATGTTTCACCAGGTGTTTATTAGAGAAGAGGATCGTAACGCCCAGCGGTTTCTATGGCGTGGTGAAAGCGACAAAGAACCAGACGTTTATGTTATGAACGTCATGATTTTCGGAGCATCTTGTTCACCCTGAATCTCACAGTACGTGAAAAATACTAATGCAGATAAATTTATTGATAAATATCCGATTGCAGCAGCGGCTATAAAATCTAACCATTACGTCGACGACTACTTAGATTCAGTTGACACTACAGAGGAGGCAATTACTTTAGCTCAGCAAGTTAAATATATTCACGAACAGGCTGGCTTTAATATCAGAAACTGGATCTGCAATAAAAAAAGACGTTTTAACCGCAGTGAATGATAGCGATGGTCGACAACATAAGAGCCTTAATCTCGGAAGTGAAATACAAATAGAGAAATTGCTTGGTGTTTTCTGGAAATCGTCAGATGATACTTTTACGTTTAAACTTTCGCCAAATATTGCCAACAACATATTGGTACCAAAGAAAATTCCGTCAAAACGCGAACTATTAAGATTTTTGATGTCAATATATGATCCTTTAGGTCTCATTGGACACTACTTAAAAATAATATTGCAGGATGTATGAAGGAGTGGCACATGGAGAAGTGGAGTAAATGGCTATCATTCTTGCCAGAAATTGAAAATATTTCAATACCACGATGCTACCTTCAAACGTTTAGTAACTATCACGAAGTTGATGTTCAGTTGCATACATTTGCCGATGCCAGCGAAAATGGCTATGCAGCAGTTTCGTATTTCAGGATTTCGAATGGTAACAATGTCGTTGTGTCTCTTGTTGGGTCAAAAACGAGAGTTGCCCCACTAAGAGTCGCCTCTATTCCCCTTTTGGAACTAATGGCCGCAGTGACTGCGTCACGTTTTGCTAATAGTATTTTAAAAAGTATAACTATAAAAATCAGCCGAAAGGTATTCTGGTCTGATTCTAAAACAGTCGTTAGTTGGCTGAAGTCCGACCAAAAAAAGTATCATCAATTTGTAGCTTTCCGCGTGAGTGAAATTCTCGACACTACTGACTTAGACGAATGGCGATGGATTTCCGGTAAACTGAATGTGGCAGACGAAGCAACTAAGTGGGCCAAAGGACATCCCGATTTGTCAAATTACAGTCGATGGCAAAATGGTCCTAGTTTTTTGAAACAACATCCAAGTTTGTGGCCGATAGATAATCCCATAAGCGCTAACGTGGATTGTGAACTTAAACATCATGTACTTCATATTAGACAAATTCACCATTTGGTACAAATTTAACGTTTTTCCCAGTGGCGTAGGGCCCTTAGATCGGTTGCCTATGTCATACATTATATAAACAAGCTCAAAAATAATAAAACTCTTAATAACATATCCCAAGACGAACTCAAAAAGGCAGAGATCGTCCTTATTAGGCAAGCTCAAACGGACAAATATTTAGATGAAAAAACAGCGCTAATACGTGGCGGCAAAATTAGTAATAGTAGCTCCATTTATAAGCTTTCTCCCTTTTTGGACAGCAATGATGTTACGTATTAACGGCCGAATAAGTTATGCTGATGTTCCAGATGAACTTAAATGCCCAGCTATTATGCCAAAACAGAGCTACATCACCGAATTGATAATATTACATTTTCATACAAAATACCATCACGGAAATCACGAAACTGCCATAAACGAAATTCGACAAAAATCCTATGTGCCTCGCTTAAGAACAACTTTTAAGAAAATTATACGAACGTGCCAGATGTGTAAAGTGAGCAAAGCAGAACCGACATTTCCACAAATGGCAAGACTTCCGAGGGCTAGGCTGTCAGCACACGTTGCACCCTTTAGATTTACTGGGCTCGACTTTTTTGGCCCAATTTTGGTTACCGTCAATAGACACAAGGAGAAACGATACGGAGCACTGTTTACCTGTCTCACTATTCGAGCCGTTCACCTTGAGATAGTGCATTCTTTAAATACAAGTTCATGTATATTGGCCATACGGAATTTTATGGCAAGACGCGGTACGCCAAGGGAATTTTTCAGCGATAACGCGACCAACTTTGTTGGAGCGGAAAGGGAGTTACGCGACGCAATAAAAGAGGTTGACTGTAATGAGCTCGTTCGTAATTTCACAACCGCTGCCACTAAATGGAATTTCATTCCGCCCGTTGCCCCACATATGGGCGGAGCCTGGGAACGTATGGTACGTTCTATTAAAACCGTTTTGTATAAAATAATGCCATCGAGATCCGTTAATGATGAGACAATCCGCAGTATGATGGCTGAGGTCGAAAATATTGTTAATTCACGCCTGCTTACTTATGTGCCAATAGACAACGAAAGCCAGGAGGCGCTAACTCCTAACAATTTGCTGTTAGGGAGTTCAAACGGTATGAAACTGTTAGCTGACTATGATGACTCCAGCATGGTTGTTAAGTACAGCTGGTTACAATCACAGATGTATGCCCAGAAATTTTGGAAAAGATGGCTGACAGAGTATTTACCGTCACTTACATGTCGAACGAAATGGTTCGAAAACACTAAACCCTTAAGAAAGGGTGACTTGGTTGTTGTGGTTGACCCTTCATTTCCGCGAAATGTGTGGCCCAGGGGAAAAGTATTGGAAACTACAGTTGCAGCTGATGGTCAAGTTCGTAGAGCGAAGATTATGACGTCCCGTGGTGTTCTAGAAAGACCTGTAACAAAGTTGGCCATACTCGACGTGGCTTCAAATAGAGAGTAAGGCTGCGAATCCTTCTTGCCATACTGTGGCGGTGTGTTAACGCCACTGTCGTTCGATTGGTGATCGGTTACCTATTTATCGTAGTTATCGACATATTGTTATCTCAATCTGTCAAAAAAGTATGTAAAAATCCCAAGCTTAAAAAAATCGCATTTTTCTAGAAGTTAAAGAAAGCCATTTTGAAGATTATAAGGCAAAGTGAACAGTAGTTGTGAGATCAACATTTATTTTACATTGTTGAACTACATACATTTATTTAAAAAGAAAACATCCTTTGTAAAAGAATTAATTTTTCGTGCCTTGTTTCATACTAAAAAGTATGTATTAGTATAAAATTAATAATTTGTGATTTTATATAAATTTACCTACATATATCTTATACTTAGGAATTTCAACATACAAATACATGTGAATTTTTCAATAAACTGAATTTCTCAAAATTTGTATTTGTTGTTTATAATCTTGCGAAACTGGGCGCTTGGGCAAATTCCCGCAACAAATTTGAAATTCTTTTTACATGATTCACATTCCCGTACCAGATATTGTCAACCTAACCTCAAAGCAGCGTGAAGTTCTACACCCATAGAAAAACCACTTCCAACAGGCTAAAACTGTAAGTCCCAAAAAATGGATAACTTTTCTTTACAGGGTCAACCACCACAACAACACCAAGTCGTCGACAAATCACCAACTACAGAAAATTGTCCCGTTTGTAATGAACCGCCTTCGGGTCAGTGTATATTATGTCACAAATGCCAAAAGAATTATCATCTAAATTGTGTTAATGCAAATAATAATAAAGAAACCTTTACATGCGCTAGTTGCGCCAGCAAAACTCAAGCTCTAAGCTTGAACAAAACTCAACCTCCAGGCTCATTAAAATCTGTACGAAGTCAGCGTAGCAAAGCCTCCAGTATTTCAATAGGCTCAACTATCCGAAGGAAGAATTTAGAACTTCAGCGTCTCGAAGAAGAAAGGCAGCTCGCTAAGGAAAGAGACACCGAGTTCTTAAAACAAAAGTATCAATTGTTGCAACAGGAAGAGGAAGAAATCGATGATGATAGCTCCGTAGATATAAACTCCATACACGAATGGCTTCAAAATCATCCTAATCCACAAAACTTATCAAAAACAGTCGAACCTTGTGTACCACCGCTTAACAGCGAAAATAATGATTTAACTTTTGCAGTTTCAATGTCAAGCCAAAATCAAGTAGCAACACAATATTTTCAAAATAATTTGCCAATAAACTCAACAAGTACAAACTCTCAAAATAAAGTATCACGTGCTTATTTAAATTGAACTTCATATAATTATGCAACCACATTTATTAATAAATCACCAATTACAACAACACAAACAACAGCTGTACCACCCAACCGTTCTATAGGAGTACCTGCTAATTACACTTTTCGTCCATCGTCTTCGTCTATTCCTCACAATGCCGCAGCCTCAAACCTCACCCATCAACAATTAACATCGAGACAAACTGTTCCCAAAGATCTTCCATTCTTTACTGGCAATCCGGAAGAATGGCATCTTTTCAGCTCCACATTCGATTGGTCCACGGAAGTATGTGGGTTAACGGATGCCGAGAACTTGATTCGCCTACAGAAAGCTCTGCGCGGAGACGCTTTGAAGTCTGTACAACATATATTAATCCACCTGCCGTGTGTTCCGGCAGCAATTTCAACACTTAAAATACTGTACGGACAACCAGAAAAGATCCTCCATTCACTGAAACAAAAAATACGATCATTACCAACAGTTAATGTTAACAAACTGGAAACAATTACTTCATTTGCCGTACAGGTTAAAGGCCTCCAAGCCACAATAGAAGCCTGTGGTCTTCTCGATGAACTCAATAATCCGTCATTGATACAGGATTTGATTTCTAAATTGCCTTCATATTTCCAGATTAATTGGGGAACACACAAATTGAATTTATCAAAACAAAATAAAAACGTCAACTTGGCAGAATTTTCGGCATGGATTTTTGATATTGGTGTTTCTGCCAGCAGCGTAAATGTTGACAGCAGTTCTACCTCTGCTCTACAGAGCCTCCTTTACGCAATAGGCAGAAAAATGTTTATATACATACTCACTCTGAACAAAGTAAAAAAAATGTGTTGTATGCAGTGGTGCCTGCAACAATGTTGCTAGTTGTGAGAAATTTAAAAAGGAAGATAGAACAAATAAATGGAATATCGTGAGAGATAATAATCTCTGTAAACAATGTTTACGTAAACATTTTGGCAAATGCAGCAGCAACAATGTTTGTGGTGTTGACAATTGCCAATATAAACACCATTATCTTTTGCACAAACAAATAGAAAAAGTTGATAAAAGGAAAACGTCAAATGTTGATAAAAACAATGTTTCAATTCAAAATAACGAAACACAGATCTGTAACACACACAGTGCCTCGGGGTGTAATAATTTGTTTAAAATTATTCCGATAACAATCTATGGCAACGACAACAAATTTATAGAAACATTTGCGTTTATTGATGACGGTTCTTCAACGAGTTTGATAGATGAACAAATCGTCAATGAACTAAATCTTTCCGGCACTTCTGAACTTTTATGCCTTAAATGGACTGGGAATGTAGAACGGAATGAAGACAATTCTCGTAGACTTTGCATAAATGTGGCTGGTTCTAATAAAAAGGTTCATAAAATAGACGTTCGAACAGTAAAACATCTTTCTCTACAGAAGCAAACTCTTGATATTGAAAAACTCGGACAAGATTTTCCTTATTTAACCGGATTACCTGTAAAAAGTTATATTAACGCTACGTCACGATTATTGATTGGTTTAAATAACTCCAGTCTATGCGTTTACAATAATATTAAAGAAGGTAAAGTCAGCGAACCTGTAGCAATTCGTACTCGTCTGGGCTGGTTGGTATACGGTGCAGTGAGAAATAAGTTTATAGAGCACCATCACTGTCATGTAGAAGAATGCAGTAATAAAATTCTATCCGATTTAATGAAAAAATTTTACACTTTGGAAACTGCCTGTATAGATAGTTCTACAGTAATGATGAGGAAGGATGATGAAAAGGCCATGTCTATCTTGAAAAAGTATACCAGACAAAGATCAGACGGACATTACGAAACTTCACTGCTATGGAGAAACGAAAACGTAGAAATGCCAAACAGTTACGATATGGCGCTAAAGAGACATAAGTGTTTGGAAAAAAAGTTGAACAATGATAGTAATTTAAACGAAATTTTTAACAAAACCATTTCTGAATATAATTCAAAAGGATATATAACTAAGATTGAAGACCGCATAATGTCAACCAAAAAAGAAAGGGTTTGGTATTTGCCAATATTCCCTGTTTTTAATAAAAACAAGCCAGAGAAAACCAGAATCGTATGGGATGCAGCTACAAAAGCCCATGGACTATCGTTGAACGATATGCTAATAAAAGGTCCAGATATGTTGTGCTCGCTTCCTTCAATACTCCTTCGATTCCGTGAGAAGGCTGTAGCCATTGGTGGTGATATCGAACAGATGTTTCACCAGGTGTTTATTAGAGAAGAGGATCGTAACGCCCAGCGGTTTCTATGGCGTGGTGAAAGCGACAAAGAACCAGACGTTTATGTTATGAACGTCATGATTTTCGGAGCATCTTGTTCACCCTGCATCTCACAGTACGTGAAAAATACTAATGCAGATAAATTTATTGATAAATATCCGATTGCAGCAGCGGCTATAAAATCTAACCATTACGTCGACGACTACTTAGATTCAGTTGACACTATAGAGGAGGCAATTACTTTAGCTCAGCAAGTTAAATATATTCACGAACAGGCTGGCTTTAATATCAGAAACTGGATCTGCAATAAAAAAAGACGTTTTAACCGCAGTGAATGATAGCGATGGTCGACAACATAAGAGCCTTAATCTCGGAAGTGAAATACAAATAGAGAAATTGCTTGGTGTTTTCTGGAAATCGTCAGATGATGCTTTTACGTTTAAACTTTCGCCAAATATTGCCAACAACATATTGGTACCAAAGAAAATTCCGTCAAAACGCGAACTATTAAGATTTTTTGATGTCAATATATGATCCTTTAGGTCTCATTGGACACTACTTAATGTACTTAAAAATAATATTGCAGGATGTATGGAGGAGTGGCGTAACATGGGATGAAGAAATTCAGCCCCATCACATGGAGAAGTGGAGTAAATGGCTATCATTCTTGCCAGAAATTGAAAATATTTCAATACCACGATGCTACCTTCAAACGTTTAGTAACTATCACGAAGTTGATGTTCAGTTGCATACATTTGCCGATGCCAGCGAAAATGGCTATGCAGCAGTTTCGTATTTCAGGATTTCGAATGGTAACAATGTCGTTGTGTCTCTTGTTGGGTCAAAAACGAGAGTTGCCCCACTAAGAGTCGCCTCTATTCCCCTTTTGGAACTAATGGCCGCAGTGACTGCGTCACGTTTTGCTAATAGTATTTTAAAAAGTATAACTATAAAAATCAGCCGAAAGGTATTCTGGTCTGATTCTAAAACAGTCGTTAGTTGGCTGAAGTCCGACCAAAAAAAGTATCATCAATTTGTAGCTTTCCGCGTGAGTGAAATTCTCGACACTACTGATTTAGACGAATGGCGATGGATTTCCGGTAAACTGAATGTGGCAGACGAAGCAACTAAGTGGGCCAAAGGACATCCCGATTTGTCAAATTACAGTCGATGGCAAAATGGTCCTAGTTTTTTGAAACAACATCCAAGTTTGTGGCCGATAGATAATCCCATAAGCGCTAACGTGGATTGTGAACTTAAACATCATGTACTTCATATTAGACAAATTCACCATTTGGTACAAATTGAACGTTTTTCCCAGTGGCGTAGGGCCCTTAGATCGGTTGCCTATGTCATACATTATATAAACAAGCTCAAAAATAATAAAACTCTTAATAACATATCCCAAGACGAACTCAAAAAGGCAGAGATCGTCCTTATTAGGCAAGCTCAAACGGACAAATATTTAGATGAAAAAACAGCCCTAATACGTGGCGGCAAAATTAGTAATAGTAGCTCCATTTATAAGCTTTCTCCCTTTTTGGACAGCAATGATGTTACGTATTAACGGCCGAATAAGTTATGCTGATGTTCCAGATGAACTTAAATGCCCAGCTATTATGCCAAAACAGAGCTACATCACCGAATTGATAATATTACATTTTCATACAAAATACCATCACGGAAATCACGAAACTGCCATAAACGAAATTCGACAAAAATCCTATGTGCCTCGCTTAAGAACAACTTTTAAGAAAATTATACGAACGTGCCAGATGTGTAAAGTGAGCAAAGCAGAACCGACATTTCCACAAATGGCAAGACTTCCGAGGGCTAGGCTGTCAGCACACGTTGCACCCTTTAGATTTACTGGGCTCGACTTTTTTGGCCCAATTTTGGTTACCGTCAATAGACACAAGGAGAAACGATACGGAGCACTGTTTACCTGTCTCACGATTCGAGCCGTTCACCTTGAGATAGTGCATTCTTTAAATACAAGTTCATGTATATTGGCCATACGGAATTTTATGGCAAAACGCGGTACGCCAAGGGAATTTTTCAGCGATAACGCGACCAACTTTGTTGGAGCGGAAAGGGAGTTACGCGACGCAATAAAAGAGGTTGACTATAATGAGCTCGTTCGTAATTTCACAACCGTTGCCACTAAATGGAATTTCATTCCGCCCGCTGCCTCACATATGGGCGGAGCCTGGGAACGTATGGTACGTTCTATTAAAACCGTTTTGTATAAAATAATGCCATCGAGATCCGTTAATGATGAGACAATCCGCAGTATGATGGCTGAGGTCGAAAATATTGTTAATTCACGCCCGCTTACTTATGTGCCAATAGACAACGAAAGCCAGGAGGCGCTAACTCCTAACAATTTGCTGTTAGGGAGTTCAAACGGTATGAAACCGTTAGCTGACTATGATGACTCCAGCATGGTTGTTAAGAACAGCTGGTTACAATCACAGATGTATGCCCAGAAATTTTGGAAAAGATGGCTGACAGAGTATTTACCGTCACTTACATGTCGAACGAAATGGTTCGAAAACACTAAACCCTTAAGAAAGGGTGACTTGGTTGTTGTGGTTGACCCTTCATTTCCGCGAAATGTGTGCCCAGGGGAAAAGTATTGGAAACTACAGTTGCAGCTGATGGTCAAGTTCGTTGAGCGAAGATTATGACGTCCCGTGGTGTTCTAGAAAGACCTGTAACAAAGTTGGCCATACTCGACGTGGCTTCAAATAGAGAGTAAGGCTGCGAATCCTTCTTGCCATACTGTGGCGGTGTGTTAACGCCACTGTCGTTCGATTGGTGATCGGTTACCTATTTATCGTAGTTATCGACATATTGTTATCTCAATCTCTCAAAAAAGTATGTAAAAATCCCAAGCTTAAAAAAATCGCATTTTTCTAGAAGTTAAAGAAAGCCATTTTGAAGATTATAAGGCAAAGTGAACAGTAGTTGTGAGATCAACATTTATTTTACATTGTTGAACTACATACATTTATTTAAAAAGAAAACATCCTTTGTAAAAGAATTAATTTTTCGTGCCTTGTTTCATACTAAAAAGTATGTATTAGTATAAAATTAATAATTTGTGATTTTATATAAATTTACCTACATATATCTTATACTTAGGAATTTCAACATACAAATACATGTGAATTTTTCAATAAACTGAATTTCTCAAAATTTGTATTTGTTGTTTATAATCTTGCGAAACTGGGCGCTTGGGCAAATTCCCGCAACAAATTTGAAATTCCTTTTACATGATTCACATTCCCGTACCAGATATTGTCAACCTAACCTCAAAGCAGCGTGAAGTTCTACACCCATAGAAAAACCACTTCCAACAGGCTAAAACTGTAAGTCCCAAAAAATGGATAACTTTTCTTTACAGGGTCAACCACCACAACAACACCAAGTCGTCGACAAATCACCAACTACAGAAAATTGTCCCGTTTGTAATGAACCGCCTTCGGGTCAGTGTATATTATGTCACAAATGCCAAAAGAATTATCATCTAAATTGTGTTAATGCAAATAATAATAAAGAAACCTTTACATGCGCTAGTTGCGCCAGCAAAACTCAAGCTCTAAGCTTGAACAAAACTCAACCTCCAGGCTCATTAAAATCTGTACGAAGTCAGCGTAGCAAAGCCTCCAGTATTTCAATAGGCTCAACTATCCGAAGGAAGAATTTAGAACTTCAGCGTCTCGAAGAAGAAAGGCAGCTCGCTAAGGAAAGAGACACCGAGTTCTTAAAACAAAAGTATCAATTGTTGCAACAGGAAGAGGAAGAAATCGATGATGGTAGCTCCGTAGATATAAACTCCATACACGAATGGCTTCAAAATCATCCTAATCCACAAAACTTATCAAAAACAGTCGAACCTTGTGTACCACCGCTTAACAGCGAAAATAATGATTTAACTTTTGCAGTTTCAATGTCAAGCCAAAATCAAGTAGCAATATTTTCAAAATAATTTGCCAATAAACTCAACAAGTACAAACTCTCAAAATAAAGTATCACGTGCTTATTTAAATTGAACTTCATATAATTATGCAACCACATTTATTAATAAATCACCAATTACAACAACACAAACAACAGCTGTACCACCCAACCGTTCTATAGGAGTACCTGCTAATTACACTTTTCGTCCATCGTCTTCGTCTATTCCTCACAATGCCGCAGCCTCAAACCTCACCCATCAACAATTAACATCGAGACAAACTGTTCCCAAAGATCTTCCATTCTTTACTGGCAATCCGGAAGAATGGCCTCTTTTCAGCTCCACATTCGATTGGTCCACGGAAGTATGTGGGTTAACGGATGCCGAGAACTTGATTCGCCTACAGAAAGCTCTGCGCGAAGACGCTTTGAAGTCTGTACAACATATATTAATCCACCCGCCGTGTGTTCCGGCAGCAATTTCAACACTTAAAATACTGTACGGACAACCAAAAAAGATCCTCCATTCACTGAAACAAAAAATACGATCATTACCAACAGTTAATGTTAACAAACTGGAAACAATTACTTCATTTGCCGTACAGGTTAAAGGCCTCCAAGCCACAATAGAAGCCTGTGGTCTTCTCGATGAACTCAATAATCCGTCATTGATACAGGATTTGATTTCTAAATTGCCTTCATATTTCCAGATTAATTGGGGAACACAAAAATTGAATTTATCAAAACAAAATAAAAACGTCAACTTGGCAGAATTTTCGGCATGGATTTTTGATATTGGTGTTTCTGCCAGCAGCTACAGAGCCTCCTTTACGCAATAGGCAGAAAAATGTTTATATACATACTCACTCTGAACAAAGTAAAAAAAAATGTGTTGTATGCAGTGGTGCCTGCAACAATGTTGCTAGTTGTGAGAAATTTAAAAAGGAAGATAGAACAAATAAATGGAATATCGTGAGAGATAATAATCTCTGTAAACAATGTTTACGTAAACATTTTGGCAAATGCAGCAGCAACAATGTTTGTGGTGTTGACAATTGCCAATATAAACACCATTATCTTTTGCACAAACAAATAGAAAAAGTTGATAAAAGGAAAACGTCAAATGTTGATAAAAACAATGTTTCAATTCAAAATAACGAAACACAGATCTGTAACACACACAGTGCCTCGGGGTGTAATAATTTGTTTAAAATTATTCCGATAACAATCTATGGCAACGACAACAAATTTATAGAAACATTTGCGTTTATTGATGACGGTTCTTCAACGAGTTTGATAGATGAACAAATCGTCAATGAACTAAATCTTTCCGGCACTTCTGAACTTTTATGCCTTAAATGGACTGGGAATGTAGAACGGAATGAAGACAATTCTCGTAGACTTTGCATAAATGTGGCTGGTTCTAATAAAAAGGTTCATAAAATAGACCTTCGAACAGTAAAACATCTTTCTCTACCGAAGCAAACTCTTGATATTGAAAAACTCGGACAAGATTTTCCTTATTTAACCGGATTACCTGTAAAAAGTTATATTAACGCTACGTCACGATTATTGATTGGTTTAAATAACTCCAGTCTATGCGTTTACAATAATATTAAAGAAGGTAAAGTCAGCGAACCTGTAGCAATTCGTACTCGTCTGGGCTGGTTGGTATACGGTGCAGTGAGAAATAAGTTTATAGAGCACCATCACTGTCATGTAGAAGAATGCAGTAATAAAATTCTATCCGATTTAATGAAAAAATTTTACATTTTGGAAACTGCCTGTATAGATAGTTCTACAGTAATGATGAGGAAGGATGATGAAAAGGCCATGTCTATCTTGAAAAAGTATACCAGACAAAGATCAGACGGACATTACGAAACTTCACTGCTATGGAGAAACGAAAACGTAGAAATGCCAAACAGTTACGATATGGCGCTAAAGAGACATAAGTGTTTGGAAAAAATGTTGAACAATGATAGTAATTTAAACGAAATTTTTAACAAAACCATTTCTGAATATAATTCAAAAGGATATATAACTAAGATTGAAGACCGCATAATGTCAACCAAAAAAGAAAGGGTTTGGTATTTGCCAATATTCCCTGTTTTTAATAAAAACAAGCCAGAGAAAACCAGAATCGTATGGGATGCAGCTACAAAAGCCCATGGACTATCGTTGAATGATATGCTAATAAAAGGTCCAGATATGTTGTGCTCGCTTCCTTCAATACTCCTTCGATTCCGTGAGAAGGCTGTAGCCATTGGTGGTGATATCGAATAGATGTTTCACCAGGTGTTTATTAGAGAAGAGGATCGTAACGCCCAGCGGTTTCTATGGCGTGGTGAAAGCGACAAAGAACCAGACGTTTATGTTATGAACGTCATGATTTTCGGAGCATCTTGTTCACCCTGCATCTCACAGTACGTGAAAAATACTAATGCAGATAAATTTATTGATAAATATCCGATTGCAGCAGCGGCTATAAAATCTAACCATTACGTCGACGACTACTTAGATTCAGTTGACACTACAGAGGAGGCAATTACTTTAGCTCAGCAAGTTAAATATATTCACGAACAGGCTGGCTTTAATATCAGAAACTGGATCTGCAATAAAAAAAGACGTTTTAACCGCAGTGAATGATAGCGATGGTCGACAACATAAGAGCCTTAATCTCGGAAGTGAAATACAAATAGAGAAATTGCTTGGTGTTTTCTGGAAATCGTCAGATGATACTTTTACGTTTAAACTTTCGCCAAATATTGCCAACAACATATTGGTACCAAAGAAAATTCCGTCAAAACGCGAACTATTAAGATTTTTGATGTCAATATATGATCCTTTAGGTCTCATTGGACACTACTTAATGTACTTAAAAATAATATTGCAGGATGTATGGAGGAGTGGCGTAACATGGGATGAAGAAATTCAGCCCCATCACATGGAGAAGTGGAGTAAATGGCTATCATTCTTGCCAGAAATTGAAAATATTTCAATACCACGATGCTACCTTCAAACGTTTAGTAACTATCACGAAGTTGATGTTCAGTTGCATACATTTGCCGATGCCAGCGAAAATGGCTATGCAGCAGTTTCGTATTTCAGGATTTCGAATGGTAACAATGTCGTTGTGTCTCTTGTTGGGTCAAAAACGAGAGTTGCCCCACTAAGAGTCGCCTCTATTCCCCTTTTGGAACTAATGGCCGCAGTGACTGCGTCACGTTTTGCTAATAGTATTTTAAAAAGTATAACTATAAAAATCAGCCGAAAGGTATTCTGGTCTGATTCTAAAACAGTCGTTAGTTGGCTGAAGTCCGACCAAAAAAAGTATCATCAATTTGTAGCTTTCCGCGTGAGTGAAATTCTCGACACTACTGATTTAGACGAATGGCGATGGATTTCCGGTAAACTGAATGTGGCAGACGAAGCAACTAAGTGGGCCAAAGGACATCCCGATTTGTCAAATTACAGTCGATGGCAAAATGGTCCTAGTTTTTTGAAACAACATCCAAGTTTGTGGCCGATAGATAATCCCATAAGCGCTAACGTGGATTGTGAACTTAAACATCATGTACTTCATATTAGACAAATTCACCATTTGGTACAAATTTAACGTTTTTCCCAGTGGCGTAGGGCCCTTAGATCGGTTGCCTATGTCATACATTATATAAACAAGCTCAAAAATAATAAAACTCTTAATAACATATCCCAAGACGAACTCAAAAAGGCAGAGATCGTCCTTATTAGGCAAGCTCAAACGGACAAATATTTAGATGAAAAAACAGCGCTAATACGTGGCGGCAAAATTAGTAATAGTAGCTCCATTTATAAGCTTTCTCCCTTTTTGGACAGCAATGATGTTACGTATTAACGGCCGAATAAGTTATGCTGATGTTCCAGATGAACTTAAATGCCCAGCTATTATGCCAAAACAGAGCTACATCACCGAATTGATAATATTACATTTTCATACAAAATACCATCACGGAAATCACGAAACTGCCATAAACGAAATTCGACAAAAATCCTATGTGCCTCGCTTAAGAACAACTTTTAAGAAAATTATGCGAACGTGCCAGATGTGTAAAGTGAGCAAAGCAGAACCGACATTTCCACAAATGGCAAGACTTCCGAGGGCTAGGCTGTCAGCACACGTTGCACCCTTTAGATTTACTGGGCTCGACTTTTTTGGCCCAATTTTGGTTACCGTCAATAGACACAAGGAGAAACGATACGGAGCACTGTTTACCTGTCTCACTATTCGAGCCGTTCACCTTGAGATAGTGCATTCTTTAAATACAAGTTCATGTATATTGGCCATACGGAATTTTATGGCAAGACGCGGTACGCCAAGGGAATTTTTCAGCGATAACGCGACCAACTTTGTTGGAGCGGAAAGGGAGTTACGCGACGCAATAAAAGAGGTTGACTGTAATGAGCTCGTTCGTAATTTCACAACCGCTGCCACTAAATGGAATTTCATTCCGCCCGTTGCCCCACATATGGGCGGAGCCTGGGAACGTATGGTACGTTCTATTAAAACCGTTTTGTATAAAATAATGCCATCGAGATCCGTTAATGATGAGACAATCCGCAGTATGATGGCTGAGGTCGAAAATATTGTTAATTCACGCCTGCTTACTTATGTGCCAATAGACAACGAAAGCCAGGAGGCGCTAACTCCTAACAATTTGCTGTTAGGGAGTTCAAACGGTATGAAACCGTTAGCTGACTATGATGACTCCAGCATGGTTGTTAAGAACAGCTGGTTACAATCACAGATGTATGCCCAGAAATTTTGGAAAAGATGGCTGACAGAGTATTTACCGTCACTTACATGTCGAACGAAATGGTTCGAAAACACTAAACCCTTAAGAAAGGGTGACTTGGTTGTTGTGGTTGATCCTTCATTTCCGCGAAATGTGTGGCCCAGGGGAAAAGTATTGGAAACTACAGTTGCAGCTGATGGTCAAGTTCGTAGAGCGAAGATTATGACGTCCCGTGGTGTTCTAGAAAGACCTGTAACAAAGTTGGCCATACTCGACGTGGCTTCAAATAGAGAGTAAGGCTGCGAATCCTTCTTGCCATACTGTGGCGGTGTGTTAACGCCACTGTCGTTCGATTGGTGATCGGTTACCTATTTATCGTAGTTATCGACATATTGTTATCTCAATCTGTCAAAAAAGTATGTAAAAATCCCAAGCTTAAAAAAAAGCGCATTTTTCTAGAAGTTAAAGAAAGCCATTTTGAAAATTATAAGGCAAAGTGAACAGTAGTTGTGAGATAAACATTTATTTTACATTGTTGAACTACATACATTTATTTAAAAAGAAAACATCCTTTGTAAAAGAATTAATTTTTCGTGCCTTGTTTCATACTAAAAAGTATGTATTAGTATAAAATTAATAATTTGTGATCTTATATAAATTTACCTACATATGTCTTATACTTAGGAATTTCAACATACAAATACATGTGAATTTTTCATTAAACTGAATTTCTCAAAATTTGTATTTGTTGTTTATAATCTTGCGAAACTGGGCGCTTGGGCAAATTCCCGCAACAATATCAATATTTTTTACCGTGAGGAAGTGCTCAAGTTCATATTTGTGTTGGCTAATGCCGTTTGCGTTCCAGAAACATACTTTTAACGTGTTCATGGCTTGTTAACTAATGCTTGAAGCAGAGTGTTCTGCATTCGCAGCATTTCTTGCATCATGCTAGTCATATTTGTTGTAAAGTTGTTTATAGTTTGCACCAAATTGTCAATAGTAGCTTCCAGGCCACTGAAGTTAAAGCCTGGGTTTGCATTTGTTGTATTATTTGGTGGTGATACTTTTTGAATGGGAATAGAGTTGATCTTCACAGCGTCAGCATACGATACATGTGAAGTGATTTGTTGGGCCATTAGGGGATGAGTAGCGAAGTACGTATTTACTGCTTGAGCTGGGGTACTTTAGGCTTTTGACTCATACCTTGTTTAACAAAGGAGAACAAAGGACATCCTCTGTAGTTAGCAGTGTGATTACCTCCACAATTACTGCACTTTTTTTCTTTTTGATCTTTTGACTTTTTGCAAATAGCAGTGTTGTCTAATTCACCGCAAACAACACAAACAGTAGGTAATTTGCAATAAGTTTTTGTGTGGCCATGTTCTTGACAATTATGACACTGTGCGGGTCCCGAAAATTGTGTATGGTTCTTCAACTATGATTTTTCGCTATAAGAGATATTTTAAATTATAAATAAGATGTGTCTCATATTTCTTCAATTTAATATCATTTGGCTCCAGTTCAACGCGAAATAAAAGTTGGGGGATCTTCTGCCTGTTCATTATGTTAGAGACATTCTTTACCTTAAATCCCTAGAGGGTGAGATCAACTTTTATTTCCTCAGGAACGACATAAGAATCTATGCCCTTCAATACGATCTGTAGGCCTTTAGCACTCGTAAGCTGGAATGTGTAGAAACTTGTTTTATTTTTCTCAAATTCATTAACCATTTTCCGGAAATCTTTTTCTGCGTTTTATTGGAACAATGTGAAATGCCTTTTCACCAATGACCGAGATTAGTTTTTTAATAAGTGTGTTTGAGTTTTTTGTCTCAGGTAGATTGGCGGTGGTTTTGAGGTTTTTTTTCGAAGATTCTTCGGGTTTGTCGCTGTCATCTTGCAATATTTTAAACCGGTGGCGTCGCACAGTGGCTGAAAATCGTTTTTCATTGGCCAAAAGTCAAATTTTTTTTGTCACCGATTTTTAAAATTTTTACGCCATTTTGGAGCTAATATATCCATATTAAGGTAGCCAAAAAATTAGGTTAAACTATTGATAATTGTGGGCGTGGCATGCTGTCAAACTCAACTGTTTTTTGTTATTTCAGTAAAAGGTGTTTTTTATCAGTTTTTTGTCAAAAATAAATGGTCACTACTCGCAAGCTATCATCGATAATGGCCTGCGGTCTTTTTTATAATATTGGTAGGATTATAGTCTTTAGTTGTTGTAAGTGGTTACCGCTCTAGCGTTTAATAGTAGAGGTGTTATGAAATATTTATGAAACTACTATATTTTTCTAAAATTTATATTTTAGTGGAATAGAACTTCTAGGGAACAAAAGGGAACAAGAAACGTATACCACCCGAAGAAAGGCGAAGGTGTCTTCTTTCACCCCATATATACTTTTGCACCCGCCACGACCCGCCGGTAGAACACTTTTTTATTTTTAATGAAATTACTCTAAAAAAATTCAAATTACGATAATTTAAGCCCTATAATTACTCGTATACAATGGTGTATTAAATTTTCACTTTTTTGCCTGAAGGTTTATGTTTTTTACTTTAGACTACCTAAAACTAAAATAATTAAATATAATACCTGCGAAAGGGTTTTATGGCTTTGTTTTGATCAGCAAAAAATCAGTAATAAAAATATCACAATAGGTTCTACAGTAAACATATGATCTCTTTCTAATATAACTGTTAGGGTCAGCCAAAGTCATAAACAATTTTATAATAATAATCGCGACATTAAACGACTAAAGATAAAAAGAACCCCATATTGGCGAGATACTAATTAGTTTTACCTGATATTAAGGTCTGGATAACACGTGCAGTTTTGTTCAATTTAAGTACTACCTGCTATGAAATTGAAGATCAATGTGTGAATAACATGTATCTAAAAATATATAAAACTACGGATTCAATAAGGGATTACACAATAAGTTAATCCTTTACGTGTACGTACGTATATTTGCAAGTGATAAATCATAACAGACTCAAATAAAAATATTCAGAAAAATATGGAGAGCTTCGGTTATAAAGAACTGGCCGAACAGTATTTTAGAAATAAAAACCAGAAAGATGTTCTTACTTACCTTAAAATAAAATTAAGCTTAAATTCGTGTAGCACCGAAATACAAGAGCAATTATCTAATTTTGTAAAAGTACTAAAAAAACGCTACAAAGAAGTTAGCTACAGTAAACAAAAGTTTTATATAAAAAGTGAAAAGTGTTTAGAAGTGGTCGCTGCAGAAACAGCAAAGCAAGATAAGGTTGGAAGACCACGCAAATCATTGGACAACTGCAGCGATAAATCTAAGAGGCGGAAACTTAAAGATGTTAACGATGCAATTGGTTGTACAAATATAAAAGAATCTTTCCTACATCAATTACGATCACAGAACCAATTAACAAAAGTGGATATCATTGAAAAAGTTATTAAAGCTAGTCCAGTGAGAACAAAACGAATTCTTAAAAGTATACCAACTCCGAGCGATGCAAAACAGTGCACAAATGAGGAGGCATTAGCCTTATTTCTGGATTTGAAATTAACAAAACAGCAATATATTAAGCTCAGATTGCGTGCGATTGAAATGGCTCAAATATCTATCCAGCATATCATCACATAACTGCTACTAAAATGGACTGTTTTCCATCAAAGGATACTAACCAAACACACCAATTTCGGCAGAGGTACAACTACAATCTCTACTTGATCACACAGCCGAACGCTTGCTACAATCAATACCAGGAAATGCGTTAAAGAAATATGGAAACACAAAGCTAATTCTTTTTTGCAAGTGGGGATGTGATGGTTCTTCGGGACATAACCAATACAAACAAGTTGTATGTGAAAATATTTCGGACTCGGATATGTTCATGGTATCAATTGTACCATTGCGATTGAAAAAGATTTTGGAAGATTCAGAGCCTTCGACTAGTACAATGCAAACAATGGATATTTGGAAAAATGAGACACCATCTTCTACGAAATACTGCAGGCCAATCAAATTTGAATTCAAAGAAGAAACTCGTGATGCCATTAACAAAGGAATTAGTGATATCAAGGCCCAAATTGCAACACTACCATTAGCCATTACAATTACAGTTAGATGGGCAGCAAATTGAAGTAAGCTACCAATTAGTCCTTACAATGATAAATGGAAATGTAGGTCAGGCTTTGACTAACACGAAGGCTGCATCCAGCTGCATTATATGCCAAGCAGCATAAACCCAATTAAACCAAGTTCCGACAAAATCATTAGATAATACCGATGCATATGAATTTAGATTATCACTACTACATGCAAGAATACGACTTATGGAACATATACTAAAAATCAATTATGATTTATATTTCGGGTCTTCAGGATCCATAAGAAACAATAAAACCAACAAAGAGTTAAGAAGTTCAAAAAAGAAACATGTTCAAGATGAATATCGCAAAATTGGATTGATTATAGATCAGCCAAAACAAGGGTCAGGCAATACAAATGATGGCAATACCGCACGAAGATTCTTTTCAGATCCAGAAACAGCATCTGAAAGAACAGGAGTGGATTTAAACCTTGTTTCCAGTTAATTTTAAAATTTTTTTTGAGTGTAAAAATTTTTTTTGAGTGTAAAAAATTTTTTTCAGTGTAAAAAATTTTTTTGAGTGTAACATTAAAAAAATTCCATTATCACAAAAAATAATTATAATTATTATTAAGATCAAAATATAAAATTTTTTAATATGCAAATAAAAAAAATAAACCCATATTTCACTCCAAAAGTTAAAAAAAATCAAGAAGTCCTTAAGAAGTACTCAATCAATTTCAATGTAATTAAAACTGAGTCAAGCTGAATTAAATATCTATCCATTAAAAAAAGAATTACTTCAATATTTTGATCGGTTCAAAAGTTACAGAATTTTGGCCAATGAAAAACGTTTTTCAGCCACTGTGCGTCGTTGTCCCTGGATATTTTCGGAACAGATGGGATTTTAGATGAATTTGGGATTCGCCCGCGCTTTATCACCGTTACATATCTGTCCATTCCGACAGGCACTTTAGGTTCCGGAGGAAAACATGCAATATTTCATGGACAATTTTAAAATCTCTGGAGGTATTTAGAGTAAAGCATATATATGTATGTAAACAACCTATATATGTATAAAAGCTATTTTCAGTGGTCGGATGTGTAGACGGCACACATTTTGGTTTGCAAGCACCGACAGAGAACGAACACATGTTCTTTAATAGAAAAGGATTCCACAGCTTAAATTCAATGATAGTAAGTTATGTATAACACAAAAGCATTGATCAATTAATAATTTTGAAAAACGTTTAGATTTGTGACGATCAATACAAAGTATTAGCTATTAATTCAAAGTATGGCGGTGCTGCATTCCGAACGAAGCATTCCGAACGACGTTTAATTGAGCAATTGTATGCAGAGACGGGTTTAACGTTTGGGTTCTTGGTAAATTTTATATTTTATTGTTGTTTCGTAATTATTTTTTTACTATTGAAAACACACATGTATGTAAATATGTATTTTAGGAGACTCCGGATATGCTACAGAGCACTGGTGTATAACACCGTATGCAGCAGCCGCTGAAGGGTCTGCAGAAACCTACTTCAGTGAAATTCGCGCGAAGGCTAGGTGTATTGTTGAACGCAGAGGACGCTGGAGAATCCTCTGCAATGAGAAAAGAAGCTGATACACTCCCGAAAAATGCCAGTATTTGGAAATTCGCTGCCTTACACAATGTATGCATAAAGTTTAATGTTTCCATATATACGCATGTAAATTCTAGGGAGCCCTCGACAATAGAAATATTTACGGGCGGCAAAACACGTTTGTTAACAATCGGGGAGAAAATAAGAGACCAAATAAAAACATCATTGAGTGTTAACATTTAAAATATGGTATTTATTAACAGAAATAACAAATACAGAAAACAAAAATACATTTCATGTTTGGTAAATTATTAGTACTAAAGAAAACAAAATACATTTCATGTTTGGTAAATTATTAGTATTACATACATTTAATTAACTGCCTGGCCCATCGCTTGCATAAATACGTTTGAAACAGCAACAAGTTGTAAAATGTTGTTTTTGGTTTGAATGTATTTAAGCACGCGAACGATATTGTTCGACATCTTGGGCCAGGCAGTAAATCTTTTCGAAATCGTTCAGTCAATAAATTAATAATAATTGCAATGGGAAAAAATGTTGAAAAAATTGGTGGTTAACTTTCATCGAAGTGAGTTTTGCTGAAGCACTTGAAGCTGTAGAGTTTTTATTTGAAGATCGATTTCTTTACATGAAATCTTTGCGTCATGTTCTGTTTGCTTTAGTCTCATCTCTTTTTCCTTTAGGGACATTAATTTGTCGAACTTAAGATTAGTTTCCTCTTTAACTTTAAGAGACCGTTCTTTGAGCTCTATCACTTTATTCAACTTTCCAACAATTTTACTTTGCTAGTCTTTCATTTGGATAATATTTTCTCTTATTAGTTCTGTTCTGTATTTAGTTTGCGTCCAGTTTTTTGTCAACGACTTTGAGTGCTGGTGTTCAACTGAAGATTCAAATTCGGATATTGCTGCATTTTCAATTTGTTTGGATATTGCAACATTTTCAGTGTTACTGTTTGCATCATTTGGTGTTTCCACATTTTTGGCACATGTTTGGTTCATTTTGCTACCAAAAGATTTCACATGAACCAGCCCATCTACTGCCGCACTTAGTCCAGCTGCTTCCAAAATTTGTTCTTCTGCAGTAGTCAGCAACATTTCATCAAAAGGGCCGCCTCCAGTTTTCTTTCTCGATCCCTTGTACGAGAGTTTCTTCTTTGTGTTATGTTTTTGATCCGCATAAACCTTATAATTTTAGTTATAGTAATTTATTTTGGCTTTTTCTTTACTTATTTGTTTGGCATAATTTTTTTCACTGGTTCCTTGATAATCGCTTTCCATAAAAACAATTAAAATTATATTGAAATTAAAAAATACCAAAAAATACTTACCTTTTTAATTGCTTCTTTCTTTTGTTTCTTGCTTCTTTGCTTTGTTTCGCGCCAAAAAATTACCGTTTCTTTGTTTTCGATAGTAAATTACCAATCGAGTACTACTTCGAGTAAATACGTTTCGATAACGAGTACCGTGATCCACGTTAACAACATTTCGATGATAAAGTACGCGTTATCGAATGTGGTGATTTAGCCCCTTGGGCCAAATCGTTGCATTCGTGATCGATTGAACAATCGTATCGAATAACATTTCGTAACGTATCGAATTGCCAGATCGTGGTATTCGATAGCGATCGAAATTTGTTTTAAAATGTAAAAGATTTTTTTGCTTTGTAATAGAATGAAAACATATGATCAGCTGAAAATGTAAACAGAAAAATAAAAATAATAAAATTAACAAGGTAGGCGAAAGAAAAATCTTTACAAAACAAAATTTTTTTGTTACAAATTATATAAATTATATTTGCGGTATGTTCTTCCTCTTTAAGTTTTAACGATCTTTCTTTTAGGTTTATTAAGTGATCCAGTTTTGCATTTAAGTCGGAATAATATTTCTCAGTCTTAGAAATGTTACCTATTAAAAGGCTTAATTTTGTATCAGCCTTACAATTTTGTTGTTGTTGTTTTCGTTGCTGTTGTTGTAATAGTATTTTCGTTTCTTTCTCCAAGTCTTCTGATTCCATAATTGTATCATCTTAAACTGTCTTCAATATTATTAAGTTTCCTTTGTATTCGTTGATGAGCCAAATGTCTTGATGCTGTGGATGCCTTCAACAGCAGCTTCAATTCCCGCAGCTTGAATAATTTGTTCCTCTGCTGGTGACAAAATCATCTCTTCGTATGGTCCGCCACCGGTTTTTCTTTTAGACGCCTTGTTAAAGGAAAGCTTCTTTTTGGCGTTGTGTTTTTGGTCTGCATTAATTGCTTAAAAGTTTGTACAAACTACAATTACTTTTCTCCAAACCGACGCATTTTTTACTGTGCCATTAATTCTTTTTGTTTCCCATTTATTTTATTTACCTTTGTCGTAAATAATACAGAAATTTATAAACACCATATTCTTTAAAGGTTTAATATGTACTTACATTTTTAATGTTTCTTTGAAAAAAAAACAATAATTTGGAACAAAAGAAAACTATTTTATATTAAAAATATGCAAATGAGTGTGTTTACGACAGCTGTTAGAGTATCGAATGACATTTCGAGAGAAGGTACTCAATCGATCACTAGTTATCGAATGCCATGATCTGAAATTTCGATACCAGTCATTCGATAACGAGTATGACGATCTCAAAAAGTAAAATTTCGATCAAATTCATTCGATCACGAATGCAACGATTTAGCCCCAGTTCTGTATTTTGTATTCGCGTTGAACATTGCGGGAGAAACATATTTGAAAAAATGAACTTTCAGCTAAGTGTAATAGCAGCAATTATTGTTATATTATCTTCTGTGATTCACAGCTTGCTTGTCTTCAATGAACGAAACCACGGAATATACAACATAGGCTAAAATAGACCCGACACCTTTGAAAACACGCATAAAGTTTGTGTGAAAGGGATAACAAACCTATTTGTTTTTATGTAGATATCTCATTCGCACAAACTTTATGATTTGACATTTCGATATAGTAAATATACAAAAAAGGATGAAAATTTTCTTTGGCGCAAACTTTAAAATAAAAGAAATAAAATTTGCGCCAGAATATTGATAAAAATTAAAAAAAAACAAATGAATATAAACCTTAGAAAGTGCTATAGATAAATGTAACGCCTAGAATATGCAAAGCATAATCTAGGCTATATTCGTTGATAAAAAAGAGCCAACAGCAGCAGATCAAGAAATGTAAGTATGAACAACTTTTATTTAATATATATTATTATAAATTATTGGTTTTCAGGAGTCAATGATGTTCAGAGGGACGTCCACCAAGCGAGAGCTCCATGGGTTCTCGAAAGATCCGAGATAAGAAAAATTATAGTTAAAAAAGTGATTTGATTATTAGTATATCAACTGAGGGATTAGTTTTTAACACACTTTTTTTTTCCTAAATTTTGTTTCTCGCGTTGATTTAAATAATTTGCCATAGAGTATTAGCTACATATGTCTACAAATTAAGAATTCTTAAAGGCACATTTTCATATGATAATATGATATCTAGCTGAACTCAGTTGCACGTACCACCTCTTATGGCCCTATTAAAATATTTCTAACATGGGCCAGCAAACAGTAGGAATATTTTTGTATTGGAATTGTGGAAGGCTGCAGATTCGATAGAAAATACTTGCCTAGCATTTAATTTTGCCATATTAATGTATAGCCTCTTTATATACAGTGTTTGATTGTATGTCGCTGCCGGTTGTGATATATATCTGTTGCTTTTATTCCATTGCATCAGACTCATTAATTTTATCGCTTTTATCACTCCACATAGTGGCAAAAGTATGATTTGGGACCCTTTTTAATCGTCAAAGTTGGGTATTCTATGTATAAGTATTCTGTGGTATGAACAAATAATAAACTGCAGTAGATGTTATTTTAGGTCAAAAATACACTATTGCTGTAGAAATAAAAAATAAGAATGCATAAATTTTAATGAAATCGAAAGAGTTTTTAATAAACCTTCCACATAGGATTAAATGTTAAATGGTTTAAAATTCTTACTCTTAAATATTTAAATAATATCAAATTTTATCCGCCCATTGTTTTCCATTTTCTTGGAATTTATCTAGAGAAACTCCAAATTTGAAAAATCAGGTAAACTGATTTTTTTTGAGTAAAAAACGTACTATCGGATATTTTGACCACTCGGGATCACTAAATCTTTAAATAAATTTTTATCAGCCAATTCTGTTTTGCTAGTATTCATCTTCCAGAGAAATTCCAAAATTTTAAAAATAAGGTGAACAGAACTTTTCTTTAAATTTTTTTTCCACGCTAATATTTATTTATTGTATCTTCCAAACTGAACTAACAATAAGTATTCAAATCTTAAGTATCGATATAATTATTAGGCTCAACCAGTGTTGGACATAAACTTAGTGACAATAATTAATAAAACATAAATGTCGTGTTAAGCACAAAAATATTTAAAAAAAATGCATCTGGAGTGTTGCGTATTAAAGCCGTATATCCCTCTTTTTTAAGCGGATGTGTCCAGTAAAGTTTAAGATATTACGAGCAAGGGGATTAGGATGGGACTCGAGTTTTGTTAAATATTTGCCTGCATATTTTGCAATTTCAGCGGTCACAAGTGGCATATTTAAATCACGATGTAAAATTGAAATTTTCATGTACCATGGAGCCGATGTAATTAACCTTAAAATTTTGTTTTACCCTCGCTGAATTCTCTCTACATTGGAAGCTGAGGCAGTGCCCCATAGCTGAATTCCGTAACACCATATGGGTTTCAAAAGCGACTTGTATATTAAAAGTTTATAATCTAGACTGAGGGTAGAATTTCTACCAATCAGCCAATGTATCTGGGTTAATTTAAGCTTCATTTGTGTCAGCTTAGAGTCAATGTGGTGTTTCCATGTAAGCCGTCGGTCAATGTGTATACCAAGGTATTTCACCTGTGATTGTTGAGGAACAACTTGATTGTTGATTCGAATTGGGAAACAATTGTCTCTTCGTAGGGTAAATGTGACATGAACACACTTTTGTTCATTTACTTTTATACTCCATAAGATCAACCACAGTTCCAACAGGTTAATATGTTCCTGAAGATATGGGGATGCCTCGTGAGGGTTTTCATGCATACTAAGGCAGGCTGTATAATCGGCAAATGTAGAAGTTAGGATATTGCTGCTGAAAGGCATATCACAGGTATAAATCAAATACAAAACTGGCGCCAGTATACTCCCCTATATCACACCGGATGAGATAGTTTCGGGCACACTCATGAAGTCTCCTTCCACAACAGTGAACTTCCGGGCAAGAATGTAACTTTCCAAAAGATTTACAATATTTATTGGTAGATATGTTAAAATTAGGTTTTCCTGCCTCACTTTATCAAATTCTTGAGAAACATCGGTAAAGAGGGAAGAACAATACTTCTCCTTTTCAAATGTTCTTCTTATGAAATGAGCCAATGTATGAGTTTGTCTAATGGTGCTATGCTGACTTCTAAAACCAAATTTATGGTCCGGTATGCATCCATTATCAGCTAGAATTGGGGATAATTTTGTCATAAGCAGTTTTTCGAAGAGCTTTGAAATTGTTGACAGTAAACTTATTGGTCTATATGACTCAGACTTAGTAAGATCTTTGCCCGCCTTTGGAATCATTTTGAACATGGCAAATTTCCAGTTGTGTGGATAATACTCCAGTCGTAAAATGCCATTAAAAATAAATAACAGGATTCTAATAGCAATACGAGGCAACTTCATCAGCATCTTGTTACTAATTCCATCAATACCCGGGGCCTTTTTTGATTTTGTTGCAGCAATTAGTTTTTGTACATCACGCATCTTAAACTTTATGGGTTGAAGGGGTAGAGCAACTGCACTCGGCAAATCAACAGCACCAGTACATGTGTTTGGGGTAAATACGTATTTTAAATGCTCAGCAAATAAGATACCTTTTTCAGTATTGGTTCTTGCCCAACAAGAGCAGCGCGCCACAAGGAGTAATTAGATGCTGCTGTGACATCGAGACCTTCCAGATAGTTTTTAAGAGAATCAGATTTTTCAGATGCAAGTAACTCTTGGAGTGGTTTGGTGCATTTTTTAAGTCTGATTTTATGTTGTGGTGATCTGTGCTGTTGCCATTCCCTTCTAGCTCTCCTTTTTTCACATACGAGACGTTTAATATCCGCGGAATAAATTCTATTAAACCCAGTCTGCGGATGACAGATAGTGGCATGTTAAGCAGCCTGTTTAATAGTTTCGGTAAGATTGGCAATGTTAAATTCAATGTACAATGACTACTGAGATATTTTTTGAACCCCAGCCAATTAACATGATTTATCATCTTCACATACGGGTGAGGTAAGTTACTTCTTAGTGTGCTACAAATTGTAACGATCGTTGGAGAGTGATCGGAGGAGAGATCATGAGGAGCTTTAACATGAATTAAATCCCTAGAGATATTTTTCATGACGTCAAAATCTATAATATCCGGATTTTTTTTTGTATGTCAGTGGGCCAGTAAGTGGGCTCCGCGCTCGAAATAACGTCCAAGCCCATTTTTGAAACTGTTTTGAACAACGCTCGACCTCTCGGTGAAATAACAATTCGTGTTGAACCTTCGTAGTGAACGGACGTGTTAGCGGAGTTTTTTTACATACTAAACAAACAAAAATACAAAAAATATATTCGTAATAAGTACTGTTGCTTAATAAGGACATAATAATAACAACAAGTATAATAAGTACAATTAATAAGTACATTATAATAAGAACATTATAATAAGAACATTTTTCATATAATCTGAAAAAACAAAAACGAAAAAAAACCGCAAACAAAGTGACTGAGGAATACTCTGCATGAATACCTCAAAAACAAAAAATTGTGAAGTTAGTTCTAACGGCAGAAATGCCTATTTTACTGTGAGTTGTAATATTTTTAATGCACACAATAAAAATAAAAAATCGGATGATAGTCTTTTTCTAACGGCAAAGCCAATTTTACGCGAGAGATCAACTTCGCTTACTCCAATGCCAAGTAGTGATTCGTTAACATTACCGCTGCCTAGTTCATCTTTATTTTAGTCAGCGCCATTATCCGCTCCGGGCTTGTGTTCATCACTTAACCAAGTTATCACTACAGATAACAGTAGTCAGACACCTAAAGTGCTTGTCGGAATGGACAGATATATCAAAGATCTCATCTGTTCCCAAGATATCCAAGGACACATACGCAGTTAACCGTCAAAACCGTTTCAAAATATTGGAAGATGACAGCGACAAACCCGAAGAATCCTCAAAAAAAACCTACAAACCACCACCAATCTATCTTAGACAAAAAAAAAAATTCTAACACACTTATTAAAAAGTTAATCTCAGTTATTGGTGAAAAGGCTTTTCACATTGTTGCAATAAAACGTGGTAATATTGATGAAACAAAAGTTCAAATATATGAAGAAGAAGATTTCCGCAAAATGGTTACTGAATTGAAAAAAAATAAAACAAGTTTTTACACATTCCAGCTTAAGAGCGCTAAAGGCCTACAGGTCGTACTGAAGAGCATAGATTCTTACGTTGTCCTTCCTGAAATAAAAGATGCTCTCATCCTCCAAGGATTTAAGGTAAAAAATATATCCAAAATAATAAAGAGGGAGAAGATCCCCCAACCTATCTTTTGCGTTGAAATGGAGCAAAACGATGTAATATTGAAGAAAAATGAGACCAATCCCATTTACAACTTAAAATATCTCTTATACCGAAAAATCACAGTTGAAGAACCACACAAACGTTCAGGACCCGTACAGTGCCATAATTGTCAAGAATATTACCATACAAAAACTTATTGCAAATTACCTACTGTTTGTGTTGTGTGCGGTGAATTGCACGATACTGCTATTTGCAATAAGTCAAAAGGCCAGAAGGAAAAAAAGTGCAGTAATTGTGGAGGTAATCACACTGCTAACTATAGACGATGTCCTCTATACTCCTTCGTTAAACAGGCTATGAGTCAAAAGCCTAAAGTAGTCCAAACAGTAGCGCAAACAAGATATACGTACTCCACCACTTATCCTGTAATGGCCCAACCTATCACTACACAAGTATCGTATGCTGACGCTGTGAAGATCAACTCTGTTCCCATGCAAAAACTCTAAACTAATACAACAAATGCAAACGCAAGCTTTAATTTCAGTCGCCTTGAAGCTACTATGGAATCTGGTGCAAACTATAAACAACTTTACAACAAATACTACTAGCATGATGCAGGAAATGCTGCGAATGCAGAACACACAGCTTCTGGCATTAGTTAACAAGCCATGAATACGTTAAAATTATGTTTCTTGAACGCAAACGGCATTCGCCAACATAAAAACAAACTCGAGCACTTCCTCACGGTAAAAAATATCGATATAATATTGGTATCTGAGACTCATTTGACTTCCAGAAGCCTTTTTAAAATGAATGGCTATACTTTATATAATTCAAAGGAGAGCATGCGGAGGATCAGCAATTCTAATAAAGTCAAAACTCAAGCACTATATTCTTAAGAACATTTGTGAAGACCATCTAAAAGCAACGAATATTTGCATCGAAAATTTTTGCACAAATCTCGTGATATCATCAATTTACTCCCCTCCCAGATTTTCAATCACTGAGGATCAATACAAGGATTTTTACAAAACTCTTGGACCTTGTTTCGAAGCAGCTGGCGAATACAATGCAAACAAAAAATATTCGTAATAAGTACTGATTCGTAATAAGTACTCATTTTGTTAAATTTGCTTTATTAGCAATAATAACATTTTTCATGTAATCTGAAAGAACAGAAACAAAAAAAAACCGCAAACAAAGTGACTGAGGAATACTCTGCATGAGTACATCAAAAACAAAAAATATTAAAGTGAATTCTAACGGCAGAAATGCTTATTTTACTGTGAGTTCTGATGCTCTTAATGCAAACAATAGAAATAAAAAAAATCTGGTGATAGTCTTTTTCTAACGGCAAATCCAGTTTTACCCGAGTGTTCAACTTCGCTTAGCCAAGTAGTGGTTCGTTAACATTCCCGTTGCGTAGTACATCTTTATTTACGTCAGCGCCATTATCCGCTCCGGGCTCGTGTTCATCACTTAACCAAGTTATATCTATAGACAGCAGTAGTCAGAAACATAAGGTGCCTTCAGCTAATCGTCAAAACCGTTTTAAAATATTGCAAGATCACAGCGACAAACCCAAAGAATCTTCGAAAAATTTTCTAAACCACCAGCCATCTATCTGAGACAAAAAAAAAATTCAAACAAACTTATTAAAAAATTAATCTCGGTCATTGGTGAAAATGCATTTCACATTGTTCCATAAAAACGTGGTAACATTGATGAAACAAAAATTCAAATATATGAAGAAAAAGATTTCCGCAAAATGGTTACTGAATTTGAAAAAATAAAGCAAGTTTTTACACATTCCAGCTTAAGAGCGCTAAGGGCCTACAGGTTGTATTGAAGGGCATAGATTCTTACGTTGTTCCTGATGAAATAAAAGATGCTCTCACCCTGAAAGGATTTAAGGTAAAAAATGTATCTAACATAATACACAGGGAGAAGATATCCCAACCTCTATTTATTCATTTATAATTTAAAATATCTCTTATACCGAAAAATCACAGTTGAAGAACCACACAATCGTTCAGGATCCGTACAGTGTCATAGTTGTCAAGAATATGGCCATACAAAAACTTACTGCAAATTACCTACTTTTTGTGTTATGTGCAGTGAATTACACGATACTGCTATTTGTAATAAGTCGAAAGGTCAGAAGGAAAAAAATGCAGTAACTGTGGAGGTAACCACACTGCTAACTACAGAGTATGTCCTGTATACTCTTTCGGTAAACAGGCTATGAGTCAAAAGCCTAAAGTAACCCCAGCGCAAACAGGAAATACGTACTCCGATACATTGGCCCAACCAATCACTACACAAATATCGTATGCTGACGCTGTGAAGATCAACTCTGTTTCCATGTTAAAAGTGTCATCACCAAATAATACAACAAATGCAAACTCAAGCTTTAATTTCAGTCGCCTTGGTATCTGAGACTCATTTGACTTCGAGAAGCCTTTTTAAAATGAATGGCTACACCTTATATGATTCAAAGGACCCGAGAGGAAGAGCATGCGGAGGATCAGCAATTCTAATAAAGTCAAGACTAACGCACTATATACTTTAGAACATTTGTGAAGACCATCTACAAGCAACAAATATTTGCATCGACAATTTTTGTACAAATCTCGTGATTTCATCAATTTACTCCCCTCCCAGATTTTCAATCACTGAGTATCAATACGAGGATTTTTACAAAACTCTTGGACCTTGTTTCGTAGCAGCTGGTGACTACAATGCAAAACATATGTTCTGGGGATCGCGTCTTATTACATCTAGAGTTCGAGCGTTGTTCAACACAATTTCAAAAATGGGCTTGGAAGTCATTTCAAGCGGGGACCCCACTTACTGGCCTACTGACATACAAAAAATTCCGGATGCTATAGATTTTGGCGACATGAAAAATATCTCTAGGGATTTAATTCGTGTTGAAGCTTCTCATGATCTCTCCTCCGATCACTCTCCAACGATCGTTACAACTTGTAGCCCACTAAGAAGTGACTTACCTCACCCATATGTGAAGATGATATATCGTGTTAATTGGATGGGGTTAAACAATTATCTCAGTAGACATTGAACGGAAAACATCAAGCTAAGAACTTCCGATGATATTGAATTTAACATTCCCAATCTTACCGAAAATATTAAACAGACTGTTAAACATGTCACTACCTGTCATCCGCAGACTGGGTTTAATAGAATTTATTTTACGGATATTGAACGTCTCGTATGTAAAAAAACAAGAGCTAGGAGGGAGTGGCCACAGCACAGGTCACCCCAACATAAAATCAGACTTAAAGAATGCACTAACCGACTCCAAGAGTTGCTTGCATCTGAAAAATCTGATTCTCTTACAAACTATCTGGAGGGTCTCGATGTCACAGCAGCATCTGATTACTCCTTGTGGCGCGCTGCTAGAAAACTTAAAACACCCGTTGAGTTTAAACCACCCCTGCGCACTTCTACCGGAGGTTGGGCAAGAAACAATACTGAGAGAGGTAACATATTTGCTGAGCATTTAAAATACGTATTTACCCCAAACATATGTACTGTTGCTGTTGATTTGCCGAGTGTAGGTGCTCTAACCCTCGACCCATAAAGTGTACGATGCGTGATGTACAAAAACTTATTGCTGAAACCAACCCGAAGAAAGCTCCGGGTATTGATGGAATCAGTAACAAGATGCTAATAAAATTGCCTCGTATTGCTACTAGAATCTTGTTATTTATTTTAAATAACATTTTACGACTGGAGTATTATTCACACAGCTGGAAACTTGCCATGGTCAAAATGATTCCAAAGGCGGGCAAAGATCTTACCAGTTTTGTATTTGATTTATACCTGTGATATACTTTTGAGCAGTAATATCCTCACTTCTACATTTGCCGATGATACAGCCTGCCTTAGTATGCATGAAAACCCTCACGAGGCATCCCGATATCTTCAGGAACATATTAACCTGTTGGAACTGTGGTTGAACTTATGGAGTATAAAAGTAAAGGAACAAAAGTGTGTTCGTGTCACATTTACCCTACGAAAAGACACTTGTTCCTCCATTCGAATCAACAATCAAGTTGTTCCTCAACATTCACAGGTGAAATACCTTGGTATACATCTTGAGCGACGGCTTACATGGAAACACCACATTGATTCTAAGCTAACACAAATAAAACTTAAGGTAAGTCAGATACATTGGCTAGATTGTAAACTTTTAATATACAAGTCGCTTTTGAAACCCATATGGTGTTACGGAATTCAGCTATGGGGCACTGCTTCAGCTTCCAATGTAGAGAGAATCCAACGAATGCAAAACAAAATTTTAAGGTTAATAACATCGGCTCCTTGGTACATAAAAAATTCTGTTTTACATCGTGATTTAAATATGCCTCTTGTGACCGCTGAAATTGCAAAATATGCAGGCAAATATTTAACAAAACTCGAGTTCCATCCTAATCCCCTTGCTCGTAATATCTTGAACTTTACTGGACACATTCGTTTAAAAAGAGGGATACTACGGCTTTAATACGCCACACTGCAGATGAAACTTTTTGAAAATATTTTTTGTGCTTAACACTACATTTATGTATTTTTAATTACTATCACTAAGTTTATGTCCGACACTGGTTGGGCCTAATTATTATATCTATATTTAAGATTTGAATACTTATTGTTAGTTCAGTTTAATGAAGATACAATAAATAAAATTAGTGAGAAAAAAAATTTATATTAAAAAATTAATCACCCTCAGTTGGTTTCTCCATCTTTTTTTGATTGTTTATTTTTTGACGTTTGATTACACAGTGCAACACGAAAAAAATAACCATATACGGACACCACTACGTGATTAAAGACTAAAAAAAAGACCCGTGTCTCCCAATTTTTCCCAAAGTCATGCACTTTTTTTTACCTTATCTGGAAGTAGAAGTTTTTTTGATTTCATATGTTCGCAATTTTTGTTCTTTATGACAAGAGCTACAAGTTTGCCTCAGAGAGTAAATCGAAATTCGAAACGGTTTGCAAGATATGAGCCCGAGAAAATGATCACTTTTTTGCGAAAATGATACCGAGGCCCCAAATCTTTGGCGGCCCATAAAAAAAAAGTGCATAACTTTGGGAAAAATTGGGAGACACGGGTCTTTTTTTTAGTGTTTTATCACGTAGTGGTGTCCGTATATGGTTATTTTGCCACGACGTAAAAAATTACACACAGTGTTAGTCATATTTCAACAAAGTATGTTCAATAAGCACTGTTGTTGTAAAATCATGTTCAGTTAGTATTGTTCTGTTTACTAAACGCACTTCTAACAGTGTTGCATTATAAATTTTACTCATTATTAAAACAATTATCTCTTAATTGGCAATAAGTAAATTGTAATTTTTGTATGAAAATTTAGTCTCAATAATGGACTTAATTGTTATAATTTGAATATTGCTGCATGTATGAACACCATATAATAGAAAAAATGTGGTACCGCTTTTTATTTATTTTCACATTTTTTCATTGTCAATTTTGTTAACTTTAGAAAATATTTGTTTTCCATACTAATATTTATTTATTGTATCTTCAACATTTAACTAACAATAAGTATTCAAATCTTAAGTATAGATAAAATTATTAGGCACAACAAGTGTCGGACGTACACTTAGTGATAGTAATTATTAATACATAAATGTCGTGTTAAGCACAAACAAATTTTCAGTAGGGGTTCCGATGGGACTTGAGTTCTGTTAAATATTTGCCTGCATATTTTGCAATTTCAGCGGTCACATGTGGCATATTTAGATCACGATATAAATTTGAATTTTTCATGTAGCATGGAGCCGATGTTATTAACCTTAAAATTATGTTTTGCCTTCGTTGGATTCACTCTACATTGGAAGCTGTAGCAGTGCCCCATAGCTGAATTCCGTAACACCATATGGGTTTCAAAAGCGACTTGTATATTAAAAGTTTACAATCTAGCCAATGTATCTGACTTACCTTAAGTTTTATTTGTGTTAGCTTAGAATCAATGTGGTGTTTCCATGTAAGCCGTCGCTCAAGATGTATACCAAGGTATTTCACCTGTGAATGTTGAGGAACAACTTGATTGTTGATTCGAATGGAGGAACAAGTGTCTTTTCGTAGGGTAAATGTGACACGAACACACTTTTGTTCCTTTACTTTTATACTCCATAAGTTCAACCACAGTTCCAACAGGTTAATATGTTCCTGAAGATATCGGGATGCCTCGTGAGGGTTTTCATGCATACTAAGGCAGGCTGTATCATCGGCAAATGTAGAAGTGAGGATATTACTGCTCAAAAGTATATCACAGGTATAAATCAAATACAAAACTGGTAAGATCTTTGCCCGCCTTTGGAATCATTTTGACCATGGCAAGTTTCCAGCTGTGTGAATAATACTCCAGTCGTAAAATGTTATTTAAAATAAATAACAAGATTCTAGTAGCAATACGAGGCAATTTCATTAGCATCTTGTTACTGATTCCATCAATACCCGGAGCTTTCTTCGGGTTGGTTTCAGCAATAAGTTTTTGTACATCACGCATCGTACACTTTATGGGTCGAGGGTTAGAGCACCTACACTCGGCAAATCAACAGCAACAGTACATATGTTTGGGGTAAATACGTATTTTAAATGCTCAGCAAATATGTTACCTCTCTCAGTATTGTTTCTTGCCCAACCTCCGGTAGAAGTGCGCAGGGGTGGTTTAAACTCAACGGGTGTTTTAAGTTTTCTAGCAGCGCGCCACAAGGAGTAATCAGATGCTGCTGTGACATCGAGACCCTCCAGATAGTTTGTAAGAGAATCAGATTTTTCAGATGCAAGCAACTCTTGGAGTCGGTTAGTGCATTCTTTAAGTCTGATTTTATGTTGGGGTGACCTGTGCTGTGGCCACTCCCTCCTAGCTCTTGTTTTTTTTCATACGAGACGTTCAATATCCGTAAAATAAATTCTATTAAACCCAGTCTGCGGATGACAGGTAGTGACATGTTTAACAGTCTGTTTAATATTTTCGGTAAGATTGGGAATGTTAAATTCAATATCATCGGAAGTTCTTAGCTTGATGTTTTCCGTTCAATGTCTACTGAGATAATTGTTTAACCCCATCCAATTAACACGATATATCATCTTCACATATGGGTGAGGTAAGTCACTTCTTAGTGGGCTACAAGTTGTAACGATCGTTGGAGAGTGATCGGAGGAGAGATCATGAGAAGCTTCAACACGAATTAAATCCCTAGAGATATTTTTCATGTCGCCAAAATCTATAGCATCCGGAATTTTTTGTATGTCAGTAGGCCAGTAAGTGGGGTCCCCGCTTGAAATGACTTCCAAGCCCATTTTTGAAATTGTGTTGAACAACGCTCGAACTCTAGATGTAATAAGACGCGATCCCCAGAACATATGTTTTGCATTGTAGTCACCAGCTGCTACGAAACAAGGTCCAAGAGTTTTGTAAAAATCCTCGTATTGATACTCAGTGATTGAAAATCTGGGAGGGGAGTAAATTGATGAAATCACGAGATTTGTACAAAAATTGTCGATGCAAATATTTGTTGCTTGTAGATGGTCTTCACAAATGTTCTCAAGAATATAGTGCGTTAGTCTTGACTTTATTAGAATTGCTGATCCTCCGCATGCTCTTCCTCTCGGGTCCTTTGAATCATATAAGGTGTAGCCATTCATTTTAAAAAGGCTTCTCGAAGTCAAATGAGTCTCAGATACCAATATTATATCAATATTTTCTACCGTGAGGAATTGCTCAAGTTCGCTTTTATGTTGGCACCAGATTATCAGTAGTAGCTTCAAGGCGACTGAAATTAAAGCTTGAGTTTGCATTTGTTGTATTATTTGGTGATGACACTTTTAACATGGAAACAGAGTTGATCTTCACAGCGTCAGCATACGATATTTGTGTAGTGATTGGTTGGGCCAATGTATCGTAGTACGTATTTCCTGTTTGCGCTGGGGTTACTTTAGGCTTTTGACTCATAGCCTGTTTAACGAAGGAGTATAGAGGACATCGTCTATAGTTAGCAGTGTGATTACCTCCACAATTACTGCACTTTTTTTCCTTCTGGCCTTTTGACTTATTGCAAATAGCAGTATCGTGCAATTCACCGCACACAACACAAACAGTAGGTAATTTGCAATAAGTTTTTGTTTGGTAATATTCTTGACAATTATGGCACTGTACGGGTCCTGAACGCTTGTGTGGTTCTTCAACTGTGATTTTTCGGTATAAGAGATATTTTAAGTTGTAAATGGGATTGGTCTCATTTTTCTTCAATATTACATCGTTTTGCTCCATTTCAACGCAAAAGATAGGTTGGGGGATCTTCTCCCTCTTTATTATTTTGGATATATTTTTTACCTTAAATCCTTGGAGGATGAGAGCATCTTTTATTTCAGGAAGGACAACGTAAGAATCTATGCTCTTCAGTACGACCTGTAGGCCTTTAGCGCTCTTAAGCTGGAATGTGTAAAAACTTGTTTTATTTTTTTTCAATTCAGTAACCATTTTGCGGAAATCTTCTTCTTCATATATTTGAACTTTTGTTTCATCAATATTACCACGTTTTATTGCAACAATGTGAAAAGCCTTTTCACCAATAACTGAGATTAACTTTTTAATAAGTGTGTTAGAATTTTTTTTTTGTCTAAGATAGATTGGTGGTGGTTTGTAGGTTTTTTTTGAGGATTCTTCGGGTTTGTCGCTGTCATCTTCCAATATTTTGAAACGGTTTTGACGGTTAACTGCGTATGTGTTCCTGGATATCTTGGGAACAGATGAGATCTTTGATATATCTGTCCATTCCGACAAGCACTTTAGGTGTCTGACTACTGTTATCTGTAGTGATAACTTGGTTAAGTGATGAACACGAGCCCGGAGCGGATAATGGCGCTGACTTAAATAAAGATGAACTAGGCAGCGGTAATGTTAACGAATCACTACTTGGCATTGGAGTAAGCGAAGTTGATCTCTCGCGTAAAATTGGCTTTGCCGTTAGAAAAAGACTATCATCCGATTTTTTATTTTTATTGTGTGCATTAAAAATATTATAACTCACAGTAAAATAGGCATTTCTGCCGTTAGAACTAACTTCACAATTTTTTGTTTTTGAGGTATTCATGCAGAGTATTCCTCAGTCACTTTGTTTGCGGTTTTTTTTCGTTTTTGTTTTTTTCAGATTATATGAAAAATGTTCTTATTATAATGTTCTTATTATAATGTACTTATTAATTGTACTTATTATACTTGTTCTTATTATTATGTACTTATTAAGCAACAGTACTTATTACGAATATAGTTTTTTGTATTTTTGTTTGTTTAGTATGTAAAAAAACTCCGCTAACACGTTCGTTCACTACGAAGGTTCAACACGAATTGTTATTTCACCGAGAGGTCGAGCGTTGTTCAAAACAGTTTCAAAAATGGGCTTGGACGTTATTTCGAGCGCGGAGCCCACTTACTGGCCCACTGACATACAAAAAAAAATCCGGATATTATAGATTTTGACGTCATAAAAAATATCTCTAGGGATTTAATTCATGTTAAAGCTCCTCATGATCTCTCCTCCGATCACTCTCAAACGATCGTTACAATTTGTAGCACACTAAGAAGTAACTTACCTCACCCGTATGTGAAGATGATAAATCATGTTAATTGGCTGGGGTTCAAAAAATATCTCAGTAGTCATTGTACATTGAATTTAACATTGCCAATCTTACCGAAACTATTAAACAGGCTGCTTAACATGCCACTATCTGTCATCCGCAGACTGGGTTTAATAGAATTTATTCCGCGGATATTAAACGTCTCGTATGTGAAAAAAGAAGAGCTAGAAGGGAATGGCAACAGCACAGATCACCCCAATATAAAATCAGACTTAAAAAATGCACCAAACGACTCCAAGAGTTACTTGCATCTGAAAAATCTGATTCTCTTAAAAACTATCTGGAAGGTCTCGATGTCACAGCAGCATCTAATTACTCCTTGTGGCGCGCTGCTCTTGTTGGGCAAGAACCAATACTGAAAAAGGTAACTTATTTGCTGAGCATTTAAAATACGTATTTACCCCAAACACATGTACTGGTGCTGTTGATTTGCCGTGTGCAGTTGCTCTACCCCCTCAACCCATAAAGTTTAAGATGCGTGATGTACAAAAACTAATTGCTGCAACAAAATCAAAAAAGGCCCCGGGTATTGATGAAATTAGTAACAAGATTCTAATGAAGTTACCTCGTACTGCTATTAGAATCCTCTTATTTATTTTTAATGGCATCTTACGACTGGAGTGTTATCCACACAACTGACCTTCGTAGACTACTAGGTAGTCTACTAGACTCGTAGTACTAGACTCGTAGTATCACACCCCTTCAATCAACCTAACCTAACCTAACCCATTATCCACACAGCTGGAAACTTGCCATGTTCAAAATAATTCCAAAGGCGGGCAAAGATCTTACTAAGGCTAAGTCATATAGGCCTAAAAATTTACTGTCAACAATTTCAAAGCACTTTGAAAAACTGCTCATGACAAAATTGTTCCCAATTCTAGCTGATAATGGACCATCCATTTGGTTTTAGAAGTCAGCACAGCACCATTAAACAAACTCATAGATTGTTTCATTTCATAAAAAGAACATTTGAAGAAAAGAAGTATTGTTCTTCGCTCTTTATTGATGTTTCTCAAGCATTTGATAAAGTGTGGCATAAAGGCCTAATTTTAAAATTGAAGACATATGTACCCAAAAGCATTCTAAATCTTTTGGAAAGTTACATTCTTGCCCGGAAGTTCACTGTTGTGGAAGGAGACTCCATGAGTGTACCCGAAACTATCTCATCCGGTGTGGCACAGGGGAGTATACTGGGGCCAGTTTTGTAGTTGATTTATAACTGTGATATGCCTTTAAGCAGTAATATCCTCACTTCTACATTTGCCTATGATACAGCCCGCCTTAGTATGCATGAAAACCTTCACAAGACATCCCGATATCTTCGGGAACATATCAGCCTGTTGGAACTGTGTTTGAACTTATGGAGAATAAAAGTAAATGAACAAAAGAGTGTTCATGTCATATTTACCCTACGCAGAGACACTTGTTCCCCATTCCCCTTGACCGACGGCTTACATGGACATACCACATTGACTCTAAGCTATCACAAATGAAACTTAAATTAACCCAGATACATTGGCTGATTTGTAGAAATTCTTCTCTCAGCCTAGATTGTAAACTTTTAATATACAAGTCGCTTTTGAAACCCATATGGTGTTACGGAATTCAGCTATGGGGCACAGCTTCAGCTTTCAAAGTAGAGAGAATCCAACGAAGGCAAAAAAAAACAAAAGAGGGATAATACGCAACGCTCCAGATGAAACTTAAAAAATATTTCTCCGCTTAATACGACTCTTATGTATTATTAATTACTATCACTAAGTTTATGTCCGACACTGGTTGGGCCTAATAATTATGTATATATTTATATAATGCACCTGCATCTTTCCAAAGAATGATGAACGAAATATTACATGACTATATAAATAATATTTGTGTTGTATATCTTGACGATATATTGATATTTTCCACATCACTTCAAGAACATATCAATTCATTAAAGAAAATATTTAAGAGATTATCAGAATATAATGTGAAAGTCCAAATTGATAAATGCAATTTTTTTACACGTAAATCTGAATATTTAGGACATATTATTACAATAGATGGAATAAAACCAAATCCAGAAAAAATTAAAATCATTAAAAAGATACCATTACCGAAAACAGTAAAGGAAATCAAATCATTTTTAGGTTTAACGGGTTTCTACCGTAAATTCATAAAAGATTACAGTAGAATAGCTCTTCCAATGATTTCCTATTTAAAAAAGAATTCAAGAATTGATCTTGAAAATCAAAACTATATTGATTCTTTTAATAAATTAAAAACAATTTTATGCACTAATCCTGTATTAGCATATCCCAATTTTGATAAACTATTTGTTTTAACAACAGATGCTAGTAACGGAGCCTTAGGAGTAGTTCTTTCACAAAATGGTCATCCTATTTCTTATACATCTCGAACTTTAAGCAAACATGAACAAAATTATAGTGCAATTGAAAAGGAACTATTGGCAATTGTTTGGTCAATTAAATATTTTAGACCATATTTATACGGCAGAAAATTTAAAATCCAAACTGATCATCGACCTTTAATATGGCTAAACGGTTTAAAAGAACCAAATATGAAACTACAAAGGTGGAAAATTCAATTAAATGAATATAATTTTGAAATAGAATATATTAAAGGCAAAACTAATAAAGTAGCAGATTATCTCAGTCGTTTAGATGTGAATATTTTAGAACAAGATATTCAAAATCCAAGTTCTACTTTAGCTACAATACATAGCGGAGTTGAAAATTTAAATGATCATATATTTATATCTGAAAAACCAATCAACTTATATAAAAATCAAATAATAATTTCTTTAAAAAATTCTTTTAAATATGAGAAACAAATATTATTCAATAAAAATACAAGGCACACAATTACAATAAAAAATTATTTCGAAGAAAAGATATTAAATTTTTTAAAGAAAATCTTTCCAATAAAAGGGACAATAGGAATTTTTTGCGATAATTTAGATATTTACAAGAATTTACAACAAACATTAATTCGATATTTTTCAAACTTACCGAATATGAAATTTGTACGCTGTACTAAATTTTTAAAAGATATAATAGATAGAGAAAATCTCTTAACTATTTTAGAAAAATTTCATAACGATAAAAATCACAGAGGTATTGAGGAAACTTTCTTAGAGTTAAAAAATAATATTTATTATCCAAATTTGAAAACTGAAATTCATAAATTTATTAATAACTGCACTTTATGTAATATGAGCAAATACGATAGCAATCCAATTAAAACAAAATTTTGTGTAACTGAAACACCTCTACAATTAAACGAAGTAGTTCACATGGATATATGGTTTTTAAATAAAAATACAACATTCCTAACATGTATAGATAAATTAACAAAACATGTATCTATACATTATTTAAGTGATAAAAATTCAATAAGTATTGTTGAAACAATTAGAGAAAGATTTGCAATTTTAGGAAAACCAAACAAAATTATAGCTGATAATGAATTTAATACAGCTTTGATTAAAGAATTTTTACGATCAGAAGAAGTAGATTATCATTTCACATCACCAAATACACACACGGGAAATGCAGACATTGAACGATTCCATCTCACACTTGATGAACACATCAGATTATTTAAACTACAACAAAAAGATCAAGACTTAAACGATAAAGCTATAGTATATAAATGCATTGAACTTTATAATGATACTATACACAGTATAACATGTGTAAAACCTAATGATTTATTACATAATAAATTTGATAAATCAATTTGGAAAAAATTACATAACGTTGTTCATAATAAAAAAGTTAAACGGATTAATAAAATGAATGAAAATAGAAAAGATTGTCACGAATATAGAGAAAGAGAATTTGTTAAAAATCTTGGATTTAATAATTTAAAACAAAAACCAAAATATATAATAAAACAAGTAAAAAATAAAAATAATACACATTTTTTAGATGAAAATGGTTGTAAAAGAGATAGACAGATTGTCAAAAGAACTTTTAAATATCAAAATGAAATACCAAATATTCATTTTGATAGAAAAATAACTGGAAGAAACTATTCCAAGAAATAAATAAATTTGATTAAAATTTGTTCATTGATATTATTACTATTTATCTACTTATATATATATTTAAAATAATAAATACAAAAAAAAATAATATGTTAAAACTAAAAAGAAAACATTTATATTAATATATTTATAAAATTAAAAAATGTTCAAATATAATGTATACTTAAAACTTTGTTACTTTGTTAATATTTTTGTAATGAATTATTTTTTATGTATTTATATATGCTACATTCCAGGAGTAATGTCTTGTCAAAGGGTGGGGGAGTTGTATATATTAGCATATATGCATACATAAATATGTACATTTTATTATATTATTTGATAAATCTACTTTACATATACATATATAAGTATTTATTGAAAATTTTAAGAAAACATAATTATTTTTGTCAGTCAGAATTTTTCAATTGATATAAAACATTGAAATTAGTAACATTTAAAAAATTGTAAAAAATATAAAAAATATATTTTAAAAAGAAAATAAATAAATATTTATAAAAAAAGGTGAAATAGTACTAATTAAATATATTGTGAGTTCCACCACTATACAAATAATTCTTGGAGCGTTTTTGAGCCGTCCGTGTACCACATTTGCGATCCATCTCTTAGCCATTCTGGGTTTGCGCACCATTCTTCTCTTGTGGGGAAGAGGACCCTGTATTTCCTGTCGAAACAGTATACCGGGTCCATATAGTCGCCCGCCTGAGACATATCAAGTATGTCGCCGATTCCCTTAGGATAGCCAGATGATCAGTTAGGTTGCCCGCCCTAAGGTTCTCTTTTCCGTAGATAGAGATTGCCCTTATAGCTGCCTCCTCTTGTATAGCGAGATGGAGCGGTGCAAGGTTCAGAAGAGCTTCCATACCCAACGTTGGGGTTGTTTTCATGGCCCCTGTGACGAATTGGCATGCAAGTTTTTGTAACCTGCACAGTCTCGATATAGTTGTCCATTGCTCAGTCTTCCTCCACCATACCAGAGCCCCGTATATGTGTCAAGGATTTTACGTCAGTACCTGCCCGAAGGCCTTACCTGACGGTGCTCTTCGCACTGGGTGAATAAAGCCGTTCACCACCGTCCCGTCACCCCTTTCAGAGGCGCATGCAGGGTGAGGTGCCACATGCGCCCCTAACAGGGACGACTTGGTAGCAAATTCTGTACAGGCTGCAGAACCATGTACAGACACTTTGCTGAAGTGTTGGAGCTATCTAACCTCCTACTACCCCGATGGCCCGGCAGCAAAATAGTGCCCCCATCTTACCTGAGGCTTCGCCCACCGCAAAACATCAGAGTAGCCTTGTCGAATAGCAACAACACCTAGAGATATACGGCCTGAAGAGAGCATCTATAATCAGTCACTAGCACCTCTTACAGACACACTACATCTGACCCATAACTCTTCCCGCGTATCTTTGGGTTTTAACCACAGCCACCACGTGATCCCCGAAGGGGCCTCACCAATAACCAGTCTAGGACAAGTCCTAGGGGCTACTGGTTCCCGTGGCACCAGATAGGACTCTGGTCAGCCGCGTGTTAAAAACACCTCCGATTTTAGGTCCCTGCAAACCTGAGGTATCGGTAGCACCTCTACCCAGACAAGCATAGGCAGAGCTACTTCCTTAAATTAAATATATGCACGCCCGTTGCCCTGTTATGTCCAGGGATAGGGTAGTGACATATAAGTTCAAGGGGTAATTGGCCAAAGGTCAAGGTCTGGAAAAACCAGATTACCCACTTACCGGACGAGCGAGCGAACCCGCTTTCACCTTTAATTTACTTGCATGCGCGCCCGTTGCCCTGTTGTTTCAGGGATTGGGTAGCAACATACAAGTTTTTAGGGGTTATCAGCAAAAAGGCCTAGGTCCGGAAACCTGATAACCCTCTACCCCAGGAGGTTCAACACCAAGCCACCAAGACAGGGTGCATTGACCGCGCCCCCTGGGGGGACCAGAGCCCCGTATAGTATGGTTGGTCTCACCATCTGGATATATATATTCAGAAGGTCATTTTGGGGCTCAGACCCCAGGAACTACCAAGTAGTTGCCTCGCTGTCCAAAGGCTCCTCGTGGCCTTTCCCAGTACTGACTCGAGGTGCGGTTCCCAGGTGAGTTTCATATCCAAGACGAGACCCAGATATTTTACTCTCTCCTTGGGAACTATCTCGATGCCACCCATCCAGAGACTGGGTAAATTAATCACCCCTTTCCTGGTAAATGGTACAATGATCGTCTTCGCTGGGTTAACAGATAGCCCTTCCGAAGTGCACCATTCATGCATCTTGTCTAGGGCGTCTTGCATTTGGTCCGCAATCGTCCCTGCATGGTTCCCCCTGATTATTACGGAGATATCGTCCGCATAGCCGATGGTTCTGTGTCCCCTCCGGTTAAGTAGCCCGATCAGGTCATCCACTAATACAGACCATAGAAGGGAAGATAAAACTCCGCCCTGGGGGCATCCCTTAACGGCGGTGACTGTGAGATCCGTGGATCCAAGTGAGGCCCTAATCGACCTTTGGTTCAGCATGCAGCTGACCCATCGTACTATCACAGGATCAGCTCCTCTAGTAGTGAGTGCTGTTTCCATTGCGAGGAAGTTCGCATTGTCGAAGGCACCCTCAAAGTCCATGAATGTACACAGGGCTATTTCCTTCGATTCCATGGCCTTTTCAATATGCCGAACAATATTGTGCAGTGCCGTGGTAGTTGATTTGCCCTTCTGGTAGGCAAATTGGAGCCTATGCAGAGGTCTCATTAAAAGTACCTCCATCCTGACGTATTGGTCCAATAGTTTTTCAATCGTCTTCAACATAAAAGATGATAGACTAATTGCTCTGTAGGACTTGGGAGATTTTGGGGGTCTGTTTCCACCCTTGGATATGAATATGACCCCTACCGCTCTCCAAGTCCATGGGACATGTCCTATTGTTAAACTTGATCGAAATATGTTAACCATCTTGCGATAGAGGATGGTACCTCCTCTTGACAGCAGGGCCGGAAAGATACCATCCAGCCCCGGTGATTTGTAAGGTCTGAAAGAATTTACAGCCAATTTTATCCTCTCAAAGGTCACTATTTTCCTGATGATCTGGTTCGTCGTCCTTCGCTGAGCATGCGGCCCTGCCGCTGGAGTATCAGTGTCCGAAGCTCCAAACCTGCAATCAGGAAAGTGAGTTCTAAGTAGAAGCTCTAGTGTCCCTCTGAAAGTATCTGTATAGGTGTAGTAAAGGCATTTACTTTCTGGATTAGAGCCTTATTGAAGATTCTATGCACCCTAAGATATAGCTATGGAGTTTCAGCTCCTGGTGGCGCAGTGGTCTTGTTAGACTTTAACACATTTGCATACATTTGCAAAATTGGTTGGTGGAAGATGTTTGTGTCATTGGTGAATTAGACTTTAGGACCTTAGGTTACACTAGTTGTGCCAATATATTAACAGGGGGAACTGATGATGAAGTAAATTTTTTTGGTAAAAAAACGCTTGACGTGGGGTTAACCTCTGTAGTTGGCAGTATGATTGCCTCCACATTTGCTGCATTTTTTCGTTTCAAAATTATCCTTGGGCTTATCGCACTTTGCAATATCATGAAACTCTCCATACATAACGCAAACAGTAGGTAACTTACTGTCCCTTGCTAGGATAACTACCTTGTCGTGGTGTGAGGGCTTAAGTGTGGGCTGAATTGCACACCTCTTCTGAAAGCGAACGAGGCTCCTCTATAGGATAAATAGTTTAACTGAAGAAGGCGGTGGGCATAAAAGCCTGCATACTAAAAGTTATCCACCCCCAAACAGAGGTGTTACGCGACCCGTGCCTATCTGTTCTCTTTGCAGTCGGGGGCATGAGACTGTATTTAAACGGAGCTTTGCTGATACCTGGGCACCTCAGCAAATAGACTACGCCCCCTCCACGTTACCGGGGGCTATGACGTGGAGGAGATCCCTCTCCCCCACACTCGTGGGACCAAAATGAATAAAAATAATAACAATAATCACAAACAAAAAACGAAAAAATAACGCTGACGACAATGGACATACAAACGGACAACGGAACAGAAAATCGGACAAGGACAGCGACACCGAAAAGAGAGGAAGAGGTGGTAATACCCGGGGGGGACTTAAAGTCAACCCAGCCTTCAGTGACAGGTGGGAACACCAACTCTGACTCTCATGACGTAAACCAGTCAGCTGGAGATGCTTCGCAGAATCTAGACAGACTGGTGGATGAGGTGAGCGACAAAATCGCGAGCCTAAATACTGGAAAAAAGCGGCTATCTGGGGCTCAAAGGCGAAAACTTGCCAAGAAGAACCAAACAGCAGCTAAAAATACGCAAGATGCCCTAAAGGGAACATCGGAGACTCCCTCCACCTCGGTAGAGACTGGTAAGAGGATCCGATCTCCAGAAGGGCAGAACATTGCGGAGCTGAAGCATAAGAAAAGGTGCTCCTCGTCGACCAGTAAGTCGCCAAAACCGGGCGTCTCCCTTCTTAAAGGAGTCTCTATGAAGAATCCTTCTAGTAAGGGGGTCAAAGGTGCAGCACTTACTGAGAAGGCGGGCACGTCGGCGAAATCTTCCGCGGAAGCAGAGAACGCCAAAAAAAGCGGAATCTCTTCACGCGTAAGAGGAAGCTAGACGTAAGTAAGGAAAAAGAGCCGCCATCTTACGCTAAAGTAGCCAGGAGGCTATATAGGGACAATCTCCGCTACGCGGTCATTGACACCTCACGTCTGACTGGCAAAATACCAGAAAATCAACAGCAAGTGGTTGACGATCTGGTAAATAACGCGATATTAGAATACGTTATGGCAACCGATAACGGATCTCCAATAAAAATAAACAGATGCGAGTTTCAAAGGGGCGTGCTGTTGCTAAGACTAGCATCGCAGACCTGCGCAGCTACCCTAAAAGAGTTGGTAGAAGAAATCCCTCCGCCATGGGAAGGCTGTAAGCTGGAACTGGTGGAAGGGAGAAATATACCAAATCTAACCAAGGCAACCTTCTACATCAAAGGATGGGGATGCAAATTCACATCCGACCGTGTTTTGGAGGTTATTGGTAAACAAAACAAAGAACTGGCGGTAGAGAAATGGGAAGTGTTCCACAGAGAGGAGGACCAAAATGGAACTCTTTTTGTGGTGGGCATCGACCAAGGATCTATTTCCAGCCTTTCCAAATCTGAAGGGAAGGTGTTCTTTGTTTCAAAAGCCGTCTATTTGAAAATAGGCAAGTCCTGTATCGGCAGCCAGGGGAAAACAACCCCCACCAACGATAGGACAAGCACGGAACAGGCTGCATCTAGCCAAAATCAGGCGGGTGTCTCGGAGGTCCAGACGGCCAAGGAGGAGTTGGAGCACAAAATCACCAACTCCCAAGAGGACCGCCTATTAGAAGGATGATGTGGGGGGTCATCCAAATTAACCTCCACCGGAGCGAGATGGCAACTCACGCTTTGATGGAAGAAATTAACAAAGGTAAGATACATGTGGCATTAATACAAGAACCCTGGACGACAAAAAACAGGGTTAATGGATTAAACCATGTAAACTACCAATTATTTTATGCTTTAACAGGAAATCGTCCGAGGACCTGTATTCTTAGTCACAAAAATTTATGCTTTCTTTTATCCACAGAGTTGTCAACAGCAGACGCAACAGTACTGAAGCAGGGAAATGGAAACATATGCCTAGCATCAGTATACTTGCCGTATGATGCACCGACACTACCACCAACGTCGGAAATACAACACTTGGTTGAAGATTGCAGAACAAAAGGTAGGAAAGTACTAATCGGATGCGATACTAATTCGCATCATATTGCATGGGGTAGTACTAACATTAATAAAAGGGGACAGGCTCTTTTAGAATTTCTGAATACTAACGATCTATTAACTGTTAATACTGGTAATACGCCTACCTTTATTAATAGAATTAAAGCGGAGGTATTAGATGTAACCATATGTTCTGAAAATGTAATCGATGAAATTGCTGAATGGAGGGTTCTGAACGAGCACTCATTCTCAGATCATCGTTATATTATGTTTAAAATTGCAAGGCAACCGCCAGAACCTATAACCTTTCGAAACAGGGCTAGAACTGATTTGGCAAAATTCGAAAGGTCACTTGATTCTCATTTAGGGCAGGTTTCTTTCAATCGCCTAGAAAGAGAGGACATAGACAGTAAAGTCAAAATCATTACGGACGCTTTAGTTGAGTCGTTTGAAGAGAGTTGCCCACTTCGGGAAAGAAAATCCCCATACGAGAAACCCTGGATGACAGGGGATATTCGGGCAATGGGGAGGGAAGTCCGCCGACTCTATAATAGAGCGAAACGTAAAAGATTACCAGTATATTGGGAGGATTATCGTGATAAACTCCGAATTTACAACAAGAGAATAAGAACTGCTAATCGTACATCCTGGAGGCTTTTCTGTGAACAGGTGGACAGTGTAAGCGATGTTTCTAAAATTAAAAACTTTTTGTCAAAAGCCCACATCCAGGCTGAATCATTAGTGGATGAAACGGGCAAGACAATTGAAAATGTAGAGGAAACCATTAAACTCCTCATGGATACACATTTTCCATGCAGCCCGGCCGAACTTTCGGCTATGCTGGACGATGGGAGAAGTGGTGAACATGAGGTGCCTATTATCAGCGATAGGATGGTTATGGAAGCGATAAAAAGCTTCTCTCCGTTTAGGGCTGCGGGTCCGGATGGTATCTTTCCGGCGCTCCTGCAGAAAGGGATGAATTTAGTTTCGACACCTCTTGCAGGAATTTATAATGCATGCCTAACACACGCATATATTTCAGTAGGCTGGCAGGAAGCAGGAAGAGGGTAGTGTTTATCCCCAAACCTTGCAAGCCAAATTGTTCTTCACCAAAGGCTTATAGACCAATAAGCATAACTTCCTTCTTGCTGAAAACCATGGAGAGGATAATCGACGACATGGTTAAAGGCTGGATCGCAAGCCATATGCTGAGGTTCAAGCAACATGCATACGTCAAAGGTAGATCAGTGGACACTGCATTGCATAATGTGGTGTACTTTATAGAAAGGTCTCTTAATGAAAAGATGTACACTCTCGCGGTTTGCATTGACATTGAGGGGGCTTTTAACAACGTGTATACCAACACACTTATCCATTCCCTGGACCAGTTTAATGTCAACCGGGCGATACGCGACTGGATTGGCAGTATGCTAAGGAGCAGATGGATTAATTGTGAGGCGCACAATGTAAGTATAAGAAAGAGGGTGCAATGTGGAACTCCACAAGGGGGGATTTTATCACCCCTTCTATGGACCACAACAGTATATACTCTTATTAGGACTCTGACCGATGAGGGATTCGAGACAGTCTGCTATGCAGATGACGTCATGATACTTCTGAAGGGAAGGGATCCAAATCATTTGTGCAGGAAGGCCGAGGAGGCATTAACCCTGGCACACAACTGGGCTCAACCAAGAGGGTTGAGCGTTAACCCAGAAAAAACTGAAATTGGCCTATTTACAAGAAAGACGAAGATAGCTCCATATGATGAGCCGCGCTTTCTTGAAAGGACAATAAATATTTCCGACAGGGTGAAGTATTTAGGAGTCATTCTCGATCGGAAATTAAAATGGAAAGACCACATAAACGAAAGAGTCAAAAAGGCTCATATATGTTGGTCAATCTGTAAACGGGCCATAGGCGCAAGATGGGGGCTGAATCCAGAGATGAAGAAGAGAACCGATGGTGATCGAAATATGGAATAAAAAATAAAATTTAAATAAAACAAAAAAAGAAGTTTTATTTAATATATGACCTAGAGCCGGAATAAAAATAAAAAAAAAAATTACATATCATTAGGTCGGAAAAATTAACAAATATATACTTAACTAACGGAAGGCACGCCGAAGAACATCAATATGAAATTAATAAAATATACATACTTATAGTAACAAACCAAACAAGTTTGTCATAAGTAAAAAATAAAATAAGCAAATTAAAAAAAAAATAAGCATGTGTATGGTTGGTAAAGAATAAATAACAATGGTAAGACTGTTGTAAGTTAGTGAGGTGTAATTTGAGCTCTTCATTACAAAAAAAAAAACTTTTCACAAATTGTGATACGATGAATCAAAAAACAATTCTCGTATTACATTTACAGTGAAGGTTTGTATGAATAGCTGAAATATACATCAACTGACACCACAGAAGTGGACCAAACACAAGAACGCTGATGATGAAAGTGTAGCGAGAACAGCATGTTGTTCCGTTCTGCTAGTGTTTGTCAGAATGATTTACACATTTGTCTTTGTTGTAATTTGTTATTTGATAACTATCACATGTAATTTGCCTTATAAAATATGATAAAGTTTGCTTTACTTAAATTCCTGAAGAAGAGAACCGATGGTGATCGAAATATGGAATAAAAAATAAAATTTAAATAAAACAAAAAAAGAAGTTTTATTTAATATATGACCTAGAGCCGGAATAAAAATAAAAACAAAAATGACACACTGGCTTTATAGTAGCGTTATCAGGCCCATTATGACCTATGCTTCTATAGTGTGGTGGACGTCGATGGAATATAAATGCAACATCAAAACAATACAGAAAGTTCAGAGAACCTGCTGTCTTCGTATAAGTGGGGCCTTCCGAACGACATCAACAGGGGCGATGGAAACAATATTATCTATCCAGCCAATCGAAATTCGTATAAAATACGAAGCGGCTCTTGCAGCAAAACGACTAAAGGTGATGGGTGAGTGGATGGACTAAAAAAATTTTTAAAAATATGGAGAATAAAATTAAACGAGCACAACTCTGTTCATACCACTTTTAATAACGAGCGAAGGAATACATGTCCCCCATCCAAAATAATAGTCAACCAATACCGCAACACAATCAATTCAAATACCTAGGCATTCACGATAATCGTCGCTTAACATGGAAATCGCATATATACGCTAAATTTATGCAAATGAAATTAAAGTCTGCTTAAACAAATTGGCTATGAAATTCAGTTGTGGGGCACTGCCTCAGCATTTAAAGAAAAAGTTCAAAGGCGCCAAAATAAAATCCTTTAAACAGGTGACAACATTCATAAAAAACTAATTTACCAAACTCACCAGCCCGTAACTTTCCCTTTCTTAGCCGAATACGAGATATTTGAAGAAAGAAGAACTCGCAGAATCTAGTGTCGTTATTCACTACTTGTTAATTGAGTTAAAAAGTTACAATAAAAGAGTTATACGGCAACATTTTTCTTTTTTATTTGCAAATAAGACGTGCGTATAAACCAGGGATCCGCAAAACAAGGGCGCCGCGGCGATGCTTACGCTTTTTTATCGTGTACATGTGCACATATTGCAGAAAAATGAAAAACATAAATCAGTCTCATTCAAGCACTAAAATATTATGAGCGTGTTACGCTTGTTGTTAGAAATTAGCGTTGCCATATCCAAAAAGTGAGATCCCCAGAAATTCATATGAAATTAACCTGAAGAAATACTTGTTCTTATGAACAAAATTGTTATGAGGGAATGGAGATTTAAGATTTCAAATTTAGGTATGACATGAAAATTTCAGATCTGGCAACACTGATTCTTTATGTGTGTATGTGAGCGCAAACAAAATGTTTATTTGGATTTTTGCCGATCCCTGGTATAAACGTAGTAACAAATAAAGCTCTAAACACATAGACGACAGCAGACTTCACGACTTCACGGCTTCAAATGCTGCTCTGAAGTCAGCTTCATAATTATTTTGAAGACAGCAACAGCATAATAATCAGCTGATGTGTATTTTAGCAATAAAAATTTCAGGGATGCCGGATATATACATATTTTATAATGAATAAAATTAAAGTTATTGATAAATAATTTAATAATATCACGTAAAACTATAAAAACACATAAATTTATTTCTTTATTGTATTTTTGTAATGTTCTTTTATATTTAATATTAAAAAATATATATATAATTTTTATAATCAAGCGTTAGGTCTTTTTTTAAAAAATAATAATTTTATTCAATATTTCGACGCCTCTTTGGGCGTCTTCTTCAGGAAATTTTTTTATTAATATGACAATTGAAAATTTTTTTTTTGAAAACTTATTTTACATACATGCATAAATGAACAAATTGAAAAAATTTTTATGAACCAATCAAAATTTAATAAAGTAAAAAATTTTTTTAAAGAAAACAAAAAACAAAAAACTAAACAAAAAATGTTTTTAACCTATGAAGAAATGAAAAATCCTTTATACTAATTATATAATAACAATAAAAAATATTTTACATTCCTATTAGTCAGTTTAATTTACGAATCAAATGCCTATAACATTGAGCAACATTATCTGTATCATTTTTATAGTTTACTACCTTATTACTTGGAACATTAATAATGTTAAGCATCTCTAACATATAACGTCGTTTAAAATTCTTCTCTATAGCTAAGACCGATACTTTGCTAAAGTCAGGATTATGACTAGATTTACAACAATGTTTCGTTAATGCTGTCTTTTGTGAAGTTGAAACATTCCTATACTTTTGGTCTGACTTGTGTCCTGCCAACCTAGTCTTCAATTTATTCTTTGTTGTACCTATATATACTTTATCACATCTCTCATTATTCTTACCATCGCATGGTATCTTATAAACGACATTAGATATGTCTAATTTTTCTACTTTATCTTTAGTCTTTGTGAATAATTTACCTACTGTATTATATATTTTATGAACCATTTTATAGTTTCTGTTATCAAAAATATTTGATTTTTCTAATCTCTCGGACATCATTGGTACATAAGTTAACGATTTATAAATTTTTTGTTCCTGAATAATATCTGATCTTGTCCTATTATTTTTATATTGTATTATTAATTAATCAAGTAATATTAATCAAGTAATATATTCCTAATTTTTTCTTTATTCTTCTTATGAAACTCAATATCACTTATCGATAAAATTCTCTCTATAAGATTCTTTGCCGTATTTATAATAATTGTCTTTGGATGTTTAGAAAAATAGTTAATAATTCTGCCAGATGATGTTGGTTTTTGGTACCAATCTATTGATATAGTGCTTCCTCTATTTATTACTAATGAATCTAAATATAGAAGTACTGAGTTGCATTCTTTCTCAATTGTAAATTTAATATCAGGATGAAATGAATTAAATGTTGATAACATAATTTCTATATCACTTTCTGATATAATGCAAAATAAATCATCGACATATTTTGTTAATATCTTTGGTTTAACTCTTAACTTTTCAATGCATTTGTCTAGAAGTTTTTCCATTACCATATCAGCTACAATAGGAGATGCTGGAGAGCCCATTGGAAGTCCTTTCTGTTGTATATATATCTTATTATTATACTGAAAATACCTGTTATCTATTATACAAAATCTAATAATCCGTAAAAACAAATTTTTGCTCATGTTGGTATATCTTTCTATTGTATTCCATTTTTCATCTATTATATTAATAGCAAGATCCACTGGAATACTTGGAAACAATGAAACAACATCAAGTGATACTAATTTTTCATCAGCACCAACTTTCAAATGTTTAATTCTATTTTTAAATTGTAACGAATTAGTTACATTATATTTTGATTCCACAGTTAACCTTTTTAAAATATCTGTGATGTACTTACATAATTCATATGATGGCGAATTTATACTAGAGCAAATTGGTCTCAACGGAAAATTTTCTTTATGGATTTTAGGTAATCCATATAGTCTTGGAGCTAAAGCAACATTTGTCTTAAGTTTATTTTTGTCTACGCTTGAAATTATTTTTGCTTTGAAAAGTTCTTCAACTATATCATTATTTATTTATTTATTCAATATTCTATATGTGGTATCATTACCCACTATATCATTAATCCTTATATTATAATCATTCTTACTCATAGCTACTGTTGTATTACCTTTATCTGCATTTAATATAATTATGTCTTTATTAGACTTTAAGAATTTTTTGCAAAGCTTTACTTTATCTAATACAAATCTATCCCTATTTGTTAATTTAATCTTATTTGTGTGGCTATCAATAATCTTATTCAATTTTGATCTGGCTATTTCTTGTTCATCTCTATCCTGTAAAGTCTGTACAAAATCTTCTCCTTCTGCTTTTATTTTCATTATAGGAAAGTCCTCTTTCTTAACTGGTAATTAATGTTTTTTACCTAGAGAAAGAATATATTGCAGATAAAAGTAATACAACAGTAGCATTGAAAAGTTAAGAGTTAAACCAAAGATATTAACAAAATATGTCGATGATTTATTTTGCATTAGATCAGAAAGTGATATAGAAATTATGTTATCAACATTTAATTCATTTCATCCTGATATTAAATTTACAATTGAGAAAGAGTGCAACTCAGTACTTACATATTTAGATTCATTAGTAATAAATAGAGGAAGCACTATATCAATAGATTGGTACCAAAAACCAACATCATCTGGCAGAATTATTAACTATTTTTCTAAACATCCAAAAAAAATTATTATAAATACGGCAAAGAATCTTATAGAGAGAATTTTATCGATAAGTGATATTGAGTTTCATAAGAAGAATAAGGAAAAAATAGGAATATATTACTTGATAATAGCTTTCCAATTCACCTTATCAATCAATTAATAATACAATATAAAAATAATAGGACATGATCAGATATTAATCGGGAACAAAAAATTTATAAATCGTTAACTTATGTACCAATGATGTCCGAGAGATTAGAAAAATCAAATATTTTTGATAACAGAAACTATAAAATGGCTCATAAAATATATAATACAGTAGGTAAATTATTCACAAAGACTAAAGATAAAGTAGAAAAATTAGACATATCTAATGTCGTTTATAAGATACCATGCGATTGTAAGAATAATGAGAGATGTGATAAAGTATATATAGGTACAACAAAGAATAAATTGAAGACTAGGTTGGCAGGACACAAGTCAGACCAAAAGTATAGGAATGTTTCAACTTTACAAAAGACAGCATTAACGAAACATTGTTGTAAATCTAGTCATAATCCTGACTTTAGCAAAGTATCAGTCTTAGCTATAGAGAAGAATTTTAAACGACGTTATATGTTAGAGATGCTTAACATTATTAATGTTCCAAGTAATGAGGTAGTAAACTATAAAAATGATACAGATAATGTTGCTCAATGTTATAGGCATTTGATTAGTAAATTAAACTAACTAATAGGAATGTAAAATATTTTTTATTGTTATTATATAATTAGTATAAAGGATTTTTCATTTCTTCATAGGTTAAAAACATTTTTTGTTTAGTTTTTTGTTTTTTGTTTTCCTTAAAAAATTTTTTACTTTATTAAATTTTGATTGGTTCATAAAAAATTTTTCAATTTGTTCATTTATGTATGTATGTAAAATAAGTTTTCAAAAAAAAAAAATTCAATTGTCATATTAATAAAAATATTTCCTGAAGAAGACGCCCAAAGAGGCGTCGAAATATTGAATAAAATTATTATTTAAAAAAAAAAGACCTAAAGCTTGATTATAAAAATTATATATATTAAAACAAAAAAGGTCGAAAAAATAGTGTTAATTTATTAAAAAAAAAGTTTTATTTTTATTTTTCCAATTTATATATATATATATATATATATATATATATATATATATATATATATAATGGCAACACTATATTTGTTAATGCTGCCCGTCAAAACAGAAAATAGCCTAAATTGGCAGCAGCAGCAAATGCTGTTGTGCAGTCGTGCTGCTGTGCTTCCGTTAAAATAATCGATTTTATTTAAATACATGCATTTTATTTTTGACATATTGCTGCTTGCTGTCTGCTGTCGTCTATATGTTTAGTGCTTAAGGAATTAACAAGTGTTGCTATAATTGCAAATGCGATTGCAGAGGTAAATATGACGGTTCAGCAGAATTTTAATAAAAGTGAAATTAATATAGATCTCAATGCTGTTTCTTATTCTGACCCTTTCTAAGGCGTAAGTAACATTGTTATTAACGTACACATTATGAAGTTCATTAAGCACATAGTGTTGTACGAAATGCAATACGTCCGGCATAACTAAGATTTGTCCATTGCTTTTTATGTACACCCACTTTGATGACACATGCCGCCAGAACTTCGGTTAATACCATAGAAAAGTTTCTGATAATTTGCTGCCATGATTTAAATAAAGCTGAAAATGATTTAGATAAGTTCACTATTTAATAAAATAACTAGTCACTTAACTTTAAAATCTTTTTTACTTCATTTATTTTAATAGGTGAACCAAAACTTGCCACACCACATTCATTATCTGTGGCCAATGACAACACTAGCGCTCCAAATGAATACATAAATTAAAAAGAGGATAAACTTCCTTATTAATTTTGATAAAATTTAATTTATTTCTGGTTTTTTTTTGCATATAGATATTAATTCATTAATATAAATGTTTAATAGAAATTAAAAAAAAATTCATAAATGTAATTAAATATTGTCTTAAATATTTTAAAAGCTGCTGTACATCTTGTTTGATTTTGCATCATCTTGAAAAACATCAATATCTTCCACATTCGTTTCATGTAGGTTATCAAAGTTCTCGCTTTAATGATATAAAAAATATATACTTTCAAATATTTACCTAGAATGTAATTTCTCAGCCTATATCTAATTGGTGTCAAATGGTCATTCAAACTACCGTTGCTTTCCATGGTATCAAAATGTGCTCCAGTACATATTTTTATTGATATACATTTCATTGTTTTTTCTTGTAATTTTTAATTTAACAAGTTTTGACACTTGGGGTTTGAACAGGGCAATTTTCAATAGAACAGCTGATAATCAAGCTGTTGCCACCTGTTTGCAATTCGCCTTCTCTCATACCATTATATATCGCTATGACAGCTGTAATATGAACGATTTTTAATTTACGGTAAGTAAAAACCATAGTCTGAACCTTAAAATAAATGCAGAATATACAGAGAATTCCGAACTTTAACGTTTAAAAAAGGTTCAAATCATATTTTCATAAAGTTTGTATAAGGGAGTAAGGACATAAAATTAAAGCGGCTAATGAAATGCAATAAAAGCAACAGCTGTAGACAATTGACAATATGTGTTTGAAAACGTGTAAATAATTTTGTGTAGTAGTTGATTAAAAAATTACAAAATTAAATTAAGGGATTGAATTTGCTTAATAATTTAACAAAACAGGCATATGAAATAAGTGCATAGTGTAAAATATGATTCCAGCAAGACAAATTTATAGAAATATTGATTTATTAGCTAGAAGGACATGAATTGTAAAAAACACACGCCGCGGTAGTGTATCGAACACCTCAGTTTGATTCCAACCATTAAAAATGCATTTCATGGTAAGTTACAAGTCGAACATTATTGCAAAAGGATGCCGATATAGAGGCAGTAAATACTAGGGAAACTAGGCAGCAGGGTCAACAGATATCATCTACTGATAATAATTTATCAAGAGATGGCTCTGAGGGTGGAAGTAGATCATCATCACTCACCCCAAAAACGTTGGTACTCAAATAAGTCAGCTTATACAGACAGTGATTTCATGCTCATCTTATGTTCTTTTTAGGGTGGTGATTTAATTAAGGGCAAATAAATATTTTAGGAAAAATATTCCCCCATATCATGAACATATTTTTCATTTAAATTGCGTTATTCCTCATGAACAAAAAATAGTGAAAAAGCAAACGAAAATAGGAAATTTCTTTCAAGATAAGGATTATAAGTTTTCTAATTGTTGAAAGTAATTAATGAAAGAAATATTAACAACATAATACATAATCAATTTGATTTCACCCTTAATTTTGACCAGCAAGCTCTGATACTTACATATTTTCATTTTACTTTACCTACGTTTTTATACTATTTCTGTTAGCCTTTGCTTAGGATTTCTTGTACTTTTTACTTTTTTTCTATATATTGTACTTTTTATTATATGTATGTAGGTATTATTTTGCTTCAAATGTTAAGTTTTAATTAATATTTTAGCGTAAAATAAGATTATCTATTATTCTACTCCAGTTTTAGATATTTTACATATCATTTTGTTTACGTTACATTCGGATGTTAAATCATAAAGTTTGTGCGATAGAGACATCTATATATATGTATATATAAAATTCAAGCGATTCGTTATCCCTTTCGCAAAAACTTTATGAATTTAATTAATTCGTCGAGTCTAATCTAGCCTAGGCTAACAACTATATAAAATTATCGGCATGTTTTGAGATTCGCATGATATCGCATGTGAGTTTAACATTAAATTAAAAAATTATTGTTATCGTTCATAATTTAACAGGTAATATTTTTAGTTTTATTAAAAAAATTATTCATAAAAAATATTAGTATTTTAAGCATATGAAAGAATGTATGACTTAGCATAGGAAACTTTTATATAACCGCGGTAACGTTAATAATTTAACGGATACTATTTTTAGTTTTACGAAAATAGTAATGCGTGAGTATGTTTTTAAATGTCATTAGTGGTATATTGGAAATAAGATTTAGTTCATTGGACAGTTATATTGCTATCCAATGTAGTAATACTCTACATATATTGCTGGCCAATGTACAAATGTATTATTTATGTACCTAACGGATACGTAAGTATAAATAATTGTAACAGGAACCTTAATACGTTTATATTTTGTACATTGGAAGAATGTTATCCAATGTATAAATTCTTCCTCAAAAGCATGTAAATTTTATATTGTCATTAATGTAACATGTTGCTGAGTTAAAAAAATCGAGTACGTATGTATATGTACATACATATGGCCTGTTTGCCGATGTCGAAAGAAAAATTTCTTTCGCAATCTAAGCGAAAGAAAACTGATTTGGGTTTACCTAAATTGGTTCTATGCGAACGATGACTCGAACGACAACTCGAATGAAAACGTAAGTGTTTTCATACAAAAATGCGTTTGTCTATTTCGAAGTTGTTGTCAACTTTGCGAACACAAATTTCAAAATCAGGCACCAGTTATTTTGTGTTCCAATGACAATAATTTTTTGAAAAAATATATTAATAAACAAATATTTTATGAAAAAAATTTTTAATTAGCAAATAGCTTTTTTAGTTGTGAGTACATACATACATTCATACATATGTATGTACATTTGGGGTGGGTTATTGCCTACATATACATATACATATATTTACATATATACATACATAGGTACTTAGTTTGTATTTACTACTTGCAAAAATGACACATATTGTTTGCAGATTTGAAATCTGATTTGAAATCTAGAACCAAAAAGAAAATAGCTGACAACAAAAAAGTATGCAGGAACAGGTGGTTGTAGTTATCTTTTTTTATTTTGTAAACTTTTATTTTGTTTTGGTTACATTTTTTTTATTTCGACAGCTGATTAATATTAAAAGTAGTTGCATTTGACTTCAAACAATTTAGTAGTATTTTTTGTATTTTTAGAGGAAATTGCTGTAAAACAATTATACTTATAAGTTGGCACTACTTTGCTTTATTAACACGTAAGATACAAAAATTGACTGACGTAAGTAGCTGCGAACGAAAGTGAGTGACATAGACAAACTCAAATTGATTCGAATGTGAGTGACTAGCTTTCTTTCGCATGAGTTTTCTTTCGACATCGGCAAACAGGCCGTTAATTCTAAATTCCACGTAAGACAATTTCTATTGTTTTATATTTATTTTAAATAAATGCATTGAATATAAATTTCTCTTTAAAATACTTTTATTATATATAGAAATATATTACAGTTGAACATTTTAAAGCAAGAACGATATAGTTAACAATAAAATTAGTTATGATTTTTAAGCAATTTGATCTAATATATGTTATTTAAAGGGAATGTCATGTTTTTTTAATTATCACTAAATATTGACTATTTTACAGGATTAAAAACACGTGTACAATGTGATTGAGTCATTAAGCAACAATCCTATCCATGTGGATTGATAGGTAGATTGTTTATTTCATATATGAGTTGCAAACGAATTTTTAATCCTTAACATAGTTTACTCTAGCTATTCAGGTTCGAAGAACAGAACAGATAAGAAAAATTATAGTTAACAGAGTGATTGGTTTATCAATATAATATCAATTGAGGGATTAGATTTGAATGTACAAGTTTTCCTATATTTGTCTTCTCTTGGCTTAAATAATTTTCCATCTTTAGCCAGTCATAGAGCATTTTAGCTGTACACGTCCACAAATTGAGATTTCTTAAAGGCACATTTACGTATGACAATCTAGCCGAACTCCATTGCACGTACCACCACACAGAGGAGTATTTGACCCAAAAAGCTGGCCAAAATTATTAAGCGTGTTTTTTGTTTTAAAAGTTTAACTTTTTTGATAGTTTTAGCTTTAGTTTGATAGAAAAAATTTATTGGCAGGTTATTATTGGGTTAGTGTTATTTTAGATTTATTTGAGGAGCACATATGTGGACAATGGATTAAAATGGTACGGAAGGAAGATGAACACACAATAAAGCAAGCATTTTTCGAGTCAACGAGCTTTCCTGGAATTATTGGCTGCGTTGATAGTACTCACGTCAGAATCAAATCTCCATCACATGATGTCAAACATTTATACTACAACAGGAAAGGTTATTATAGTATAAACGTAATGGTGGTGAGTATTAGCAACAACTTTTTCTCCTACACATACACAAAAAATCTAACATTAATTAATTTTAATTTTACAGATATACAGGACGCTAGGCATCCTGGTGCTAACCACGATGCGTTCGTATGGGAGCAAAGCTGTGTGGACCAGAAACTGAAAGAGGACTTTAAAAATTAGTTTATTGAAATAGTAGGTTAACAATCTAAACATTTTTTATTTACACTATTATTAATACTATTATTATTACCTTATTACCATTGTTATTATCATTATTATTATCATTATTATTGTTATCATTTTTATTATTATTATTATATTGAACAACTACATACATATGTAAAGTCAAAATAACACAATAAAAGTTTTAAAATTTTAAATTAAATGAGTGTATGTCTTTACTTTTTTATGACACTGTACAAAAAAGTTTCTATATTTTTTTCGATTCTGTTGGTGCTTTCTACCAACAGCTTCATGCAGGATACTTGTGCATCAGCGGCATCAGCTGTTCTTTTTGAAGATTGTGCTTGTAGTTCAGCAGCAGCAGCTACCCTTTTCATAGCATCAGCCTGTTCCTTAGCTGTTGCTGCACTCTGTTCAGCTACCCGGAGCTGACGCCGAATTAAAGTTAGCTGTTCTTCTGCAGTTTTCTTTCGTTTTTTTGCTGAAGAGCCAGGAGGCTGCTTGTTGTCATCACTCTCGCATGATTGGAGTTTTTTCGCACTCTTAATCTCATCTGCATTGGGTTTCAGGTTCTGTGGCTGTTGTTGGTGATCAAGTTCTGTTATTGGTCTTGTTGGTGTGATGACCGCAACAATTTCGCAATTTCGTGGTGGTGTTTCCACAAGAGACTGGAAGCAATCGTCTATTGATTGTGTTGTTGCATTTGCCACCTTACCACCAAATACCTTTCCACTAGGCGCTACTGCTGACGAAAACATCAAAGTACGATCAATAATCTGTTCTAATTCTGTCAGGTAATTAAAACGATATAGACCGCCACCTGTTTCCTGCATACTTTTTTTGTTGTCAGCTACATCTGCAAACAATATGTGTTATTTTAGCAAGTAGCAAATACAAAATAGGTACCTATGTATGTATGTATGTACATATATGTATATGTACATGTAGGTAATAACCCACCCCAAATGTACATACATATGTATGAATGTCTGTATGTACTCACCTTTTTCCACTCAGCGATTAAACGAATTGGAGGTCCGTTAGAATTGAGTTTTTGACAAACTGCTTTCCATTTCTCCTCTGTTGACAACTTGGTTTCTCCAAACACAGGCGCTCCTCTAGCAAATTCCTGATTCTCCTCCATAAATTTTACCAATATTTGCAGTTGCTGAACTGTTGATTTCTTTAAACTAAAATTCATAGATTTTAATAGAAATACCACTTTTATCTTCAATTTACTTACCATTTAGCCTCCATTTCAATTTACAATTTTACAACTAAAAAAAAATTTTTTTTCATAAAATAATTGTTGATTTGTATATTTTTTCAACAAATTATTGTCATTCGAACACAAAATAACTGGTGCCTGATTTTGAAATTTGTGTTCGCAAAGTTGACAACAACTTCGAAATAGACAAACGCATTTTTTGTATGAAAACACTTACGTTTTCATTCGAGTTGTCGTTCGAGTCATCGTTCGCATAGAACCAATTTAGGTAAACCCAAATCAGTTTTCTTTCGCTTAGATTGCGAAAGAAATTTTTCTTTCGACATCGGCAAACAGGCCGTTAATTTTATATATATTAATTTATTATCCGTACACGGTATGCCGCGCTACACGATTGTTGTGTGTTTTTAGAAAAATTATTTATCATTACGTATGCCGGTCTCCCCCTCGCATTCCGCCAAAATTTGGTTTGCAACTGTACTTTATTCTAATAGTAACTCAAATTAAATTTAGATAGTTGAACTATTGTAGTTGTGTAGATACAGGGAAATAAAACATAGCTTTTTATGGATGTTACAATGTCGATTTTTGTGATATTCTTCCGACGGGGTTTGTTTGAATTTGGAACGAAAATCGTTCCAAATGTTACAATGTCCCCCTTGTCAAAATTATAATTTATCCAATATTAAATATTAAAAAAATTGGTCTCGCAGCTTGGCTTCCTATAAGGTATAAACAACCAAATAAACAAAAATATATTCACTTTTAATATTTATTTTATATTATTAAATACTCATCACATGAAAAAATTAAACTCATTAAAAAGTTCAAATTATGATCATGTCAAACGTATTTTATCATGGGCGGCATCATCCGTATCAGGAAAAAGGCTTTTTTATCTTTCGTGTCTTTTGTGTATTGCAGCTTAAAAAAGGGTCACTGCTCAAAAATAACCTATTTAGAACATCATTTCCATATTATCTCTCAAAGTTGCAAAACTCATAATAAGAATTCTGGGCAATAAGCCATATATGTGTATTTTTCAAAGTGCATTTCCCCTTACTTAGTTAACAACCTGATACTTGGGTGCATTTTTTATATACCTATACCGTTTTTAAATGTAATTTTGATTTGTAACTCTTTTAAGTTAGGTATGTAGTACATAGATAAAGTGTGCTGGAGACGATCAAGTCTTATATAGACCGCAGGTATACAAAAACAGTTTAATAGGTGTGTATGCGCGTGGTTGGCTTATAATTATTCTTGATAAGACATTTAGTAAATTTGAATTTATGAACTAAGAACTGAATTTTAAGAAATTCCTTTTTTAAGGGCGGGTAATTCATCACATTGGTAGTTGTTAAAACTGATGTAAATAATATTTCACATCAATAATTCGAAAAACACAAAAGTTTATGACGACAATAAAGTATAAGAAAAAGTGCGTTATGAGCAAAAATAGAAAAAAAAGATAAGATTTTCAAAAAATCACCAAGAATAGTGGCGCAAACTTGCGCAAACGTTTTTTCTTTTTTCTTAAATTAGAGATCTCATATTTTATTGTGGTATATAACATTATTTGTAGAACAGCAAACCTCACTTTCAAAAAACCTTTCCTTTTTTTGGTAAGAATTTATATACATATATGTATGTATAATTTTTTTTATAATTAATATTTTTAAAATAAATATTTGAGATAATTTTTTCTTTTTAAATATTAAAAATAGCTCCTGATGGATTCTTTCAGGTAAAAAAAAAAATCAATGTAATACCTCTATTCGTTTAAATACAAAAAAAAATCTTATAAATATCTTGAAGTCGAAAAAATTCAATAAAAACGCATGCAATTTTCTTCACTTTCCTGACTTTAACAGTGTCTCACAACTACAAATCTTAACTTACAATCTTTAAAATGCACGATATGATGTAGAATTTTGTTTTCTATCGATCTGCGTAATTGGTTCTTAGGATTTCATCAAATTAATTTTTGCCTTTTTAGCCAGCTTTTTGGGTCAAATACTCCTCTGTGCACCATTTATTGTTCTATTTAAATACTTATAACGTGGTCCAGCAAACAATACGAATATTTTTGTATTGGAATTATGGAAGGCGGCAGTTTCGATAGCATATGTTTGCCTAGTATTTATTTTACCATATTAAATAATTTTAGATGAAATAATTCTTTGAATGCATAATAAGAGTAAGTTGCTGATATGTATACACATAAATAGCACCAATCAACATGGCAGCCTTGTAATACTGACAGTTCTGTCTTTCGTGCATTCATTCTTTTTTATTCTTTCTTGTATCAAGCGTACAGCACACAACAAGTGCAAGTAAATCTTCTATAGAATAATTGAATTTTATTTTTAGATTAAATAAATGAAATAAAGAATATATTTATAAAAAACTACAATCACCAACGTTCCTGGTTCTTTAACAAGCAAATACATAACAACTGGCGAACGAGGCTTGAGAATTTAAATTCAACACCGCATTCAACATGCTACATATACATAGAAGGTGAGGTTAAATCGAATCCACATGGTACTGGGGGTGAAGGTAAATTGCAAATGGATGAAACATTGAAAAAATTTGATGATACGTTAATGGAGTTGCCTGCAAGAATACAACCAGCTGCATCGTCACACGGCATAAATTTACAGCCTTTTGACGAAAACAACGAAACATTCGATTCATATTTACAAAGAATCGAAAACTATCTGTATTTAAGAAGCTGAACAAACGAAAGTAAAGAAGGGGACAAAATCTTTGTAAAAATTCTCCTAAACTGTTTAAGCCCAAAACTTTACCACACATTAACATGTTTAACGGCACCGGACAGCCCAAAATCAAAAGATTTGAAGAATTAATAAATTTACTACGCTCCCATTTGTGCCCTTTACCAAGTGAAATTGCAGAACAGCATAAATTTTCTAATCGAGCTCAGCACGAAGGTGAGTCCATTGCAAGCGGATTTAAAAAAACCTGTCAACAAATTGTAACTTCAAGTGCGGAAATTGCAATACTTCTACAAATTCAACTCACTTGAGGTCACAATTTGTAAGAGGCATTCGCGATAACGACATACGTGAACGACTCTTGCAGCAAGATGCAAGCAAAACGTTTGATGATGCTTTAAAGCTTGCACTGGCAATAGAATCCTCCAAACTGGAAAGCAAAGAAATGCAAAATCAACAATTACAAGTAAATCAGATGAAAAACAGATTTAAGGAAAATAAAAACCAAAAATCTTTCCGTGGCATTTCTGAAAAATTGAAAGATAAATGCTTCAAATGTGGTAAAATGAATCATAAAGCCAACAAATGCTCAGCAAAAAATTTAAAGTGTATTAGGTGTCATAAGTCATTCAAGAAGTCTGTCAGTAAAAATATAGCAGAGAATCGCGCAATAGAAATCACAAGTGACGTTGAAGAATATTCGTACTCACACTCGATGGGAAGTATAAATACAATGCAAATGGTCCAGGTAAATAGCATTCATGGCATTCACGACAAATTCTTAGCAAACTTAACGGTAAAAAAATCACATTGCCGCATGGAAGTAGATACAGGTGCAGCTGTATCTACCATGTTGCTACAAACGCAGAAAAAGTTATTGCCAAAAATAAAATTGAAACTGACGTCTTTACAATTACGAACATATACCGGCCAGATAATACAGCCAATTGGCAAGGCAAAGGTGAACATCACACACAAAAATACACGCACACAGGCTGATTTATATGTCATTGATGCGAAAGTCGACTCCATACTTGGGAGAGAATGGATCAGGCAGTTAAATCTGAATAAATCGGACCTAAATGTAATCGACTATGTTATGAATGAGGCTCAATGTAGGAAAGAAATTGGTAAAATAATGAATGATTATAAAGAAGCGTTTACGCAAACTAGAGGCACGATACCAAATTACAAATGCAAGCTCGAGCTCAAAGAAATTATTACACCCAAATTCATACGACATCGGCCAGTACCATACGCCTTAAAAGATAGAATCGAGAAAGAATTAATTCGGCCGGAAAACGATGGAATTATACAGACAGTGGAATTTTCCGAATGAGGAACACTAATAGTTCCAGTAGTGAAAAAGAACGGCGACATTCGTATATGCGCCGACTATAAAGTTACAATTAACAATGCCATTAAGGATGATAGTTATCCTATACCAACAATTGAAGATATATTCGCAAGGATGAGCGGAGGAAAATATTTTATGACCTTAGATTTACATCAGATATATTTACACATGTAGGTCGAGGAGGAAACATCAATATTGCAAGCAATAAGCACACACAAAGGAACATACAAGGTAAACAGGCTAATGTTCGGTATCAAAGCAGCGCCAAAAATATTGCAAAGGTTTATAGATTCCATATTGCAAGGCATAGATGGCATGTCATGTTTTTTTGACGATATTAAGCTACAAGGTAATTCGTATGAAGAATTAATTAAGCGTTTTAAACAGATTTTGCAAAGGTTGCAGTTGCATGGATTACATTTGAACAAAGATAAATGTTAATTTTTACTCGATCACGTTACATACTTGGGGCATCGCATTGATAAATTTGGTATCAAACCAATGAATGATAAAATTCAAAGCATCCAAAGGTGCACGAGACCAACCAATGTATCGGAAACAAAGGCCTTTTTCGGTGTGGTAAACCATTACCATAAATTTCTACCTAATCTGGCCAGCCGGTTGCAACCAATTTACAAGTTGTTAAGGAAAGGTAACAAGTATTCGTGGTCATCAGAATGTGAAAAAATATTCAAGGAAATTAAACATGAGATTACCAGTGCAAAGGTATTGATACCATTTGATGACAAATTGCCACTTGTTCTGGCAACAGACGCATCATCACACGGGCTAGGAGCCGTAATATCACACATAGATAACTAAAACGAAGAAAGACCAATAGCTTTCTCCTCACGATCGTTAACACAAGCCGAAAAAAATTACTCGTAAATTGACAAAGTGGCCACTGCAATTTTCTGGGGTCTAAAGAAGTTCTTCCAATACTGCTACGGGCGCCGCTTTACGCTGATAACGGACCACAAACCGCTAACAGGAATTTTTCATCCAAATAAAGATTTACCCACCATTTCAGCTGTGCGGTTGCTACACTATGTAAATTTTTTATCCGGTTTCGATTATATTATACAATACCGGCCAACAAAGAACATAGTAATGCAGATTTTTTATTAAGATTTCCTGTTGATAATCCAAGAAATAATGTACGTAAAGATAAAGCAACAATATCCCAAATAAATCAAATAGAAACACTTCCAGTTACACAAAAAGAAATCCAACGCGAAGTAATGAAGGATGAGGAGTGCAGGAAATATTTTAACGCCTTACAAGCAGGTGCGACATTACTTCATGGCGAATCTATCGAGGAATTTTCATTGGAAAATCATTGTATATTCAAGGGAATACGTGTAATGATACCGAAGTCCCTATAAAAGAGAGTCCTTGACGAACTACACACTGGACATTCGGGTATAGTTCGAATGCAAGAATTGGCTCGAAGCTATGTCTGGTGAGGGGAAATCGATAAGGACATCGAGTCCCTGTCAAGAGCATGCTATGACTGCTGTAAAAATAAAAGCAACCCACCGAAAGAAATGCCACATCCGTGGGAGTACCCAACAGGCCCCTGGCAGAGAGTACACATTGATTACCCTGGACGCTTAATGAATACGTATATACTAATCGCAGTCGACGCGTATACAAAATGGGTAGAACCCATACCAACACAAACAATCAACTCTACAAAAACGGTTAAGATACTTCGCGAAACATTTTCAAGATTTGGTCTTCCCCTAGTACTAGTTTCAGATAACGGTACAAGCTTCACGGCACAACAGTTTGAAAACTTCATCAAGTCGAACGGCATCCGCCACAAATTTTGTCCCCCTTATCATCCTGCCTCAAATGGTCAGGCGGAGAGAAACGTGGCAACAGTTAAAGCGGGGTTGCGATCAATGCTTAACGAGAATGGCGATGTTGACGATAAACTATGCAAGTTTTTAATGCAGTATCGAAAAATACCGAACGCATCAACAGGATTGTCTCCGGCGGAACTTATGTTCAAAAGAACAATCGGAACAAGAATTGATCTAATCAAAAGTAATGTAGCACACCGAATAATATACAACCAAAATAACGATAAAGAACCTAGACAGTTTTCGAAAGCTGATTTAGTGCAAGTACGATTCTACAATAATAGAACTTGCAAATGGAAATTCGGGAGGATACTACAGAAGATAGGAAGCCGAATGTACGAGGTTCAGATCAATGACGAGAAACATAAGCGCCATGTCGATCAAATAAGAAGTTCGGACTGCCAAGTATCGAACAAAAGAAATTATTACGACAAAAGACTGAACAAGACATTGAACTGCGTACTGACGTACAAAATACAGATGCAACTCTGGATTTATCAGTTATCACGCCCACCATACGAGAGAAGCCGCAACCTTCAGGATTGCCCACACCATCGCCGTCAGAAGTGCCATCTATGTCATCACCAGAACCTTTTTTGGTACCATTACAAGACAACTTCAACAAGCAACAAAGTCCAACCAATCTAAGAAGATCAAGTAGAACAAGAAAAGCCCAAAATGCCTTGATTTATGAGAGAGGGAAAAGTTGATATGTATACACATAAATTGCACCAATCAATATGGTAGCCTTGTAATACTGACAGTTCTGTCTTTCCTGCATTCATTCTTTTTTATTCTTTCTTGTATCAACCGTACAGCACACAACAAGTGCAAGTAAATCTTCTATTGAATAATTGAACTTTATTGTTAGATTAAATAAATGAAATAAAGAATATATTTATAAAAACTAAAATCACCAACGTTCCTGGTTCTTTAGCAAGAAAATACATAACAGTTGCATCAATAAATTAATACATTAAATAGTGTTAAGAGAAAAATATAAAGATTACGATTCGTTAAAAAGTTTATTGATTTTAAATTACCTGTGAAGCCATATATATAGTAGCTGCAGCAACTGAAATTGGAGATCTTCCAGGCACAATATCCATTTCAACAGCCTTCTTCGCAATGTGAGTAGCCGCACGCTGAACCATATTGGGAAGATTTGCGATGTTGAATTGAAGTTTAATATATTAAGGAATTTATCGAGGTTTGCACAAAATCTAGACATGAAATCGGCTGTGGTTATCAAATCAACACAAGTATCCAAGGCTTTCAATGTCAACTTCCAATTTCTTTTTTGCTTATTTTGCTAACAGCACCAATTTCTTTCAAGGTACATACGTGGTACGCCTTCTTAGCGACATGCAATGTAGAGACAAGCAGATGCTTTAGCATCATTTGAACGTCCTTTAAGACTTTTGCCATCATCAACCTGTTTTTATATTAAAAACAATAATATTATGTTGCATATATAAAAAATATATCCCATATCCAAAATTCTGTAAACAAAAAATTAATTTCAACGATTATCATTTTTAATATCGTAAAACTAAAATCTATTTGCTAAACTGTGCATAAAGCAGTGAATTCCATCATATGTTTTCCCCTCAACTAAGCTGACTGCAGAAGTGATTTACAGTGGGTAAACCATTCTGCTATTGATAGTGATGGTAGCGGCTTTAAAGAGGATACTCAGCATAAATCCAACAACTGAAAATATGAAGCTGAAAGAAAAACTTTGGAAACAGATACTAGATCTGCATTTTGCAATATGGGAGTCCTGTCAAGATCCTCTGCAAGAAGGATACGATATGGAGTTATACGAAAATCTTGAAAAACTGATCATGAACAATCTCGCATTGACGTCATCAGCTAAAGCGCCACAAAGCTTTGCATATAGTCAGAATAATGCCCTACCACTGCCAAAGATTATAATTCCGAAGTATGACGGCTAGTATTTAAAATGGCAAACGTTTTTTTAATCTATTTTCAGAATTAATAGACAAACAACAGCTTTCGCCAGTACAAAAAATTTGGTATTTGAAGCCCAACTTGGGAGGAGAAGCTGAAAATTGATCAGCCACCTTTCTGCTACTGCTGAAAACTACGCAATAGCCTGGGCGCTTTTACAAGAGCGATACAACAATCGGCGAGTACTTGTCACATCGATGATCCAGCAGCTACTCGATCAACCGTCTAGCGTATCATCAGCGGCAGCCATCAAACACCTGCATGACACTACGCATGCCTACACGCATTAAAAAACATCGAGATCGATACAACCTCCTGGGATCCCATTCTGCTGCATTTACTTACCCAAAAGTTGGATCGTAGCATCCATGTTCTATACGAGAGATCGATCACAAATCCAAAGCAGCTTCAGCAGCTGAAAGAATTTTTGGGCTTTCTTGAAACGCGCTTTCAGTCCATGGAAGCGACGGGACAAATAACCACCTTCATGTGCATCTGCTGCTCTATCAAAACAATCCAAAAAGGCATGCAATCTGTGCAAAAATAGCTCGCATCAACTGTACCGATGTCAACATTTCTAGCAACTAACACCACCACAACGCTTGAATTATGTACAGAAACAAAAATTATGCGTGAACTGCTTAAAAGCAGGTCATGCAGCCAAATATTGTGCCTTAAGGTCATGCACCAAATGCAACAAAAACCACAATTCACTACTGCATTTGGAAAAAAGGGATCATCCACCAAAGGAAGGACCAACGAGTGAAACAGTCAATAAAAACAGCTCCCACCTGACATCATCAGCGACAATCAATCTTCCTGCAAATGATAAATCAGAAGTCCTACCATCAACAAGATGGTCTCCAAGTCAGTCAAAAGTCACTTCCTTAACTACAGCCAAAAACCAGTTCGCAAACTTATATGTTTTACTCAGCACAGCAGTAGTTAAAGTAAAAACTGTTACAACAGAAGTTGAATGCCGCGCCCTACTTGACTCCGGATCCCAAGCAAATTTCATCACTTAACGTTTAGTAAATCGACTGGGTATTTTAATGCAGCCAACATCGTTAAACATCAATGGTATTGGAGCTACTAACATAAAAATACACCACCTGTCGCATTAACAATTTCTCAACACTGTTTGAGGCAAACGTTCTTCCTCGAATTATTTCACCACAACGGTCAAGGTTTATCAGCACTGAGGGGTGGTCGCTGCCAAAGAATCTAACATTGGCCGATCCAGGCTTCAATGGCTCCGAAAAAATCGACATACTATTGGGTGCTGGGCACTATCATCAACTGCTGACAATCAGACAAATAAAATCATCCGATCAACTGCTGATCTTATAAAACACGGTATTCGGCTGGATAGTGTCAGGAGAAATAAATGGAGATTGTCCAACAGATATTTCATGTGGAATTTGCATTACGGATGAAGCCCTCGAAACGTCTATCGCCCGACTGTGGGAATTGGAAAGAATTATAGCAACAGAAAAATCCTGAATTGAAGGCACAATACACAAAATACATGAACGAATATGAATCGATGGGACACATGACTGAAAGTTCAACCACTAAGCTTCGTGTCGTATTTGATGCATCTTGCAAAACATCATCAGGGCAGTCCTTGAATTACCTAATGTACACAGGACCCTCAGTGCAAAGCGAATTATCCTACATCCTGTTGAGGTTTTGATTACCAAGATTCGTTTTCACTGCTGATGTCGAAAAAATGTATGGGCAAGTTCTACTTTCTCCTGAAGATTGTCATTTTCAGCTCATTATTTGGAGAGAGGACACCACAAAACTTATACCATACTATCAACTCAGCACAGTTACATATGGTACACATGCTGCTCCGTATTTAGCAACCCCGTATTTAGTTACCCTCTTGCCTCGAAATTTCTGCAAGAGAATTTCTACGTTGATGATGGGCTTGGTGGAGCAGATAGTTTGGTGATTGCAATCGATTTAAAGAATCAACTAACACAAATTATGAAAGAAAGTGGGTTTAATCTACGCAAGTGGTGTGCAAATCATCCACAGTTTTTTTTCACGCTTATATTTATTTATTGTATCTTCAAAAGTGAACTAGTAATTATTAGGCCCAACCAGAGTCAGACATAAACTTAGTGATAATAATTAATAATACATAAGAATCGTATTTAGCATAAAAATATTTTTAAAAAGTTTCATCTGGAGTGTTGCATACTAAAGCCGTAGTATCCCTCTTTTTTAAGCGGATGTGTCCAGGAAAGTTCAAGATGTACGAGCAAGGGGATTAGGATGAGACTCGAGGTTTGTTAAATATATGCCTGCATATTTTGCAATTTCAGCGGTCACAAGTGGCATATTTAAATCACGATGTAAAATTGAAATTTTCATGTACCATGGAGCCGATGTAATTAACCTTAAAATTTTGTTTTGCCCTCGCTGATTTCTCTCTACATTGGAAGCTGAGGCAGTGCCCCATAGCTGAATTCCGTAACACCATATGGGTTTCAAAAGCGACTTGTATATTAAAAGTTTATAATCTAGACTGAGGGTAGAATTTCTACCAATCAGCCAATGTATCTGGGTTAATTTAAGCTTCATTTGTGTCAGCTTAGAGTCAATGTGGTGTTTCCATGTAAGCCGTCGGTCCCCTGGGAATGTTGAGGAACAACTTGATTGTTGATTCGAATGGGAGAACAAGTGTCTCTTCGTGGGGTAAATGTGACATGAACACACTTTTGTTCATTTACTTTTATACTCCATAAGATCAACCACAGTTCCAACAGGTTAATATGTTCCTGAAGATATGGGGATGCCTCGTGAGGGTTTTCATGCATACTAAGGCAAGCTGTATAATCGGCAAATGTAGAAGTGAGGATATTACTGCTGAAAGGCATATCACACCGGATGAGATAGTTTCGGGCACACTAATGAAGTCTCCTTCCACGACAGTGAACTTCCAGGCAAGAATGTAACTTTCCAAAAGATTTACAATATTTATTGGTAGATATGTTAAAATTAGGTTTTCCTGCCTCACTTTATCAAATGCTTGAGAAACATCGGTAAAGAGGGAAGAGCAATACTTCTCTTCTTCAAATGTTCTTCTTATGAAATGAGCCAATGTATGAGTTTGTCTAATGGTGCTATGCTGACTTCTAAAACCAAATTGATGGTCCGGTATGCATCCATTATCAGCTAGAATTGGGGACAAATTTGTCATAAGCAGTTTTTCGAAGAGCTTTGAAATTGTTGACAGTAAACTTATTGGCCTATATGACTCAGACTTAGTAAGATCTTTGCCCGCCTTTGTAATCATTTTGATAATGGCAAGTTTCCAGCTGTGTGGATAATACTCCAGTCGTAAAATGCCATTAAAAATAAATAACAGGATTCTAACAGCAACACGAGGCAACTTCATCAGCATCTTGTTACTAATTCCATAAATACCCGGAGCTTTCTTCGGGTTGGTTTCAGCAATTAGTTTTTGTACATCACGCATCTTAATTTTCATGGGTCGAGGAGGTAGAACAACTACACTCGGCAAATCAACAGCACCAGTTCATGTGTTTGGGGTAAATACGTATTTCAAATGCCCAGCCATTATGTTACCTTTTTCAGTATTAGTTCTTGCCCAACCTCCGGTAGAATTGCGCAGGGGTGGTTTAGACTTAACGGGTGTTTTAAGTTTTTTAGCAGCGCGCCACAAGGAGTAATTAGATGCTGCTGTGACATCGTATGTGGACCAGACCATTAACAACTCACGTTGAACGGGTCTGGGGTCCTCAAAATAGGTCCAGATTGCACACCTAAGCACAAGACAATTACAATTCAAGGCCATCAAACATACTCATTATCACTGAAGTCATCGTATTAAATTAGTGCTAACATAAGCGACATTGCACATCCAATACAAATGCACACGCTGTTTCAAGACTTCCACATAAATCACTACTCCGATCATCTCAAAAACTCCTCTGATGTTCAAAATAAGTTACATCAATAGGTGCTAATGGAGCTACCATCGCAAATCCAACACATGAGATATCATCACGCAACTGTGGCATACTCTGCGCTTCTTTTAACAATTGTAATCATCATAAAATTGTCTACAGAAAAACACAGTGTCGAAAGGTGCAACCAAGTCAACAACCTTGTCCAGCTGTCCATCAACCCATCACACCGTCCGAGTTCATTACTACAGTTACGTAAGGAAGAATGCACAATTTATCAATCATTATTCAATGCATTTTTATGTACCCGCAATTTGTATTGTCTTCTATTTTTAATTTTCTTTTTTGTTCTTAAATGTTAAGCAAACCTGTTTCATTCGCAAGTGAAGTCATTCTGTTACCTGCCCGCAATACCTTTTCAATAGTATCGCCAAATGTAAGTGTGACTGCATTTAATGCATTACACAAATTTTTCCATTTTTGAGAACCTGCTTTAAATTGTGAATAAAATCCAGATTTTTTGATGGATTTTCATGATTTATAGCTTTTTTCATTTCTGGGATATGCGGCTTTAAGAAAAAAATTAAACTTCTGTGTTTCTGATTTTTTATTGCATTTTTCAAACAAAATTATTAACGATATTCGCATAACATTTTTTTTCGTTATTAAATTCTGAGTAACTCCCAAACAATAAAAGATAGGAAAAAATGGTTATGAACTTGGTTATGAACCAATGTACTATGCTCAAAAGCAATAGTAAGCACTTAATACACTTTTAATACTTATGACACTTTACACTGTCACTGTTAAATCCAACTATTGACTGAACTGCACTGAACTCTGAACGTTGATGTGCGCAGCTTATATACTCTTAATGATCATTTCTCGAATAATCATGATGTTTGTTGAAGTTTTTTACATCATCGTACACTTAAATTAAACATAAACACAAGCCATACACACATACATATACGCAAGAATGATAGAAATAAAGATTACGCCTTGCGCATGATTTACCGTTTGATGACGTAGTAGTTCCCTCACAAAGGCTACCAAGTCTGTAACATATGTAAAAGTTATAATATCTTACAAAAATGTATGCATTTTATAAATGTTGGCAGTCCCCTAATTAATTTACTCAGAGAGTTTTTCAAAAAAAGTATTTCATTGGTGCTTAATAAACAACGAATTTCGTGTCATATTTTATAATAAATACATATAAATAATATTAAAGTAATTAAAATTATATAAAAAATGTTTAACTTTGGTTGTTTAAAAGCTGCAAAACTAATAAAAACAAAAAAAAAAAAACAAAATAAAGTGAAAAGATAAGAAAGAGAGCAAATATGAAATGTGCAGTGGGCAAATGCAAACAAAGTAACAGCAAAAAAAGTGAGAAATTACTTTAAAACCTAATATTTTGCATATTTTTAATAAAACGTTTGTGTTTTTAAAAAGCTGTATCGTTTTACAATTTTCCAAAATATGAAGCTCGAAGGAAGTCATGGGTAATATTTTGCAAAAGAGTGAAGCCTGTAAATGTGGATAAAGAAAAAATTTGTGCTTTACATTTCAAGCAAGAGGATTTTGAAAGACATGGGTAAGTTGACACAAAATTAATTCTCGCAGTACATTACTAAGGCGTTATGAATAGGATTTAGCAAACGGCGTGCAAAAATATTAAAATCCCATGCAGTTCCCTCTTTAGACACTAGTGCTATTGAAAGTGAAACGAAAACTGCTAATGAAACTGAAGTTGCAAATGTATATGAAAGACTATGTGAAACTGGAAAGCAAAATGATATTTCGAATAGTTTTGAAGAAAAATTGGTCGTGGAAAATTATTCCACGGCCGACTGATCTTGAAGAAGAAGATGGTCTCCAAAACCTACATTAAAACTTTAGAAATAAAAATGTATGTACATTTTTTAACATTAAGCAAATATTTATTTGAATCGTTTTTAGAGATGCACTTCTCAAGGAGAATTGTACGCTGAAAATGGTAAAAAGTCAGTGTGATATCATAATAAACAATTTATCACGTTGTATTCACAAATTAAGATTTGCAAACGTTAATCTTGAGAAGGCCTTGAGACGTTTGTTCACTGAGTGTCAAATAAAAAAACTAAAAAGCGGCGATAAAAGATAGAATTTTACTGAATCAGACATTGCCCAATCAATCACATTATACTCAGCAAGTGCCAAGGCCTACAAAAGCATTTGTTGGAATCAAAAGAAATTGAAGCCAGTGAGGACGTGAAAAAACTTTTCTTTAGGCGTCAAATGTATTTTAGAATTAGGAAACTAAATGCCGAAATCGCTGAAAATACTTATAAGCGAAAGAGAAAATTTGGTAAAATAACAATTCTACACCTAAAAAGCAAAACGAATATTATATAATTTTACTATTTGAATCTATCAAACATTTAATATTGTATTGAAAACATGCTATTCACTACTTTGTATGATATTGAAACAGCAAATATGAATTGTGAAAAGCTAATTAGTTTCAAATTTATGTTCAAGTTAAAAGAAATTTTTGAAATTATGTTTTGTCTTTTAATTCTATCCATCTCTATAAAAAATTTTCTTTTTGAAAACTATATTTTATTTGCAGCAATAGTAAAATATTGTAATAAAAGTATGGAAAATCTATATATGGAATTCTTTTAAAGAATTTGTTTGCTTTCAACAAATTTTGTTAGAAAAATAACAATTTGTCCCACTGTCAGGTTTTTACACAAACATAATAGTTATACAGCTGAATTTTATTAGCCAATGAGAACATAGCTTGAGTGACGTCAGAGTTCCAACATGTGCAGAAATGTTTTTTATGGCTGCGTGATGGCGTAATCTTTATTTAATCATTCTTGCATACCCGTACCCAATGTTCAAATTCCGGCAGACAACAACAACAATAATCATTATCTTATTCGTTGTCGCTTTGCTAGTAAACAAGTAACTATGTATTCATGTACATATGTATAGCAGTTATGTGTTCAATTACAATAAGTAAAGAAAAAGCAAATAAGAATAACAACAATTCAGTAAATAAGAAATACTAAACAATTCAGTAAATAAGAATCAATAATTCAATAATTAAGAATAACAACAATTCAGTATATTCAAGAGCAACCACAATAGGACCATTTACAACCAAATTCATAACAATATATTAAAATCGAAATAGTTTTTCTTGAGTTATAGGGAAGTATATTAGTGTGTTCGACTAATTTAAATGGCAAAATTAGCCACACCAATAAAAAATCTCTACGTGAAAGAAAAATTGAAAGCAGATTTAAGTTTAGCGCATTAAAGCCCATATAGTCCGCATACATTTATCTGAAGGCTATTTTGGCTGTTGTACAGTGTTATTTGTAAGTATCGAAATTTAAGATGGTTAATTTTTGAATTTTTCATTATTTTTAACGACTAAGTTCAATCAATAATAGCATCCTCTAACACAAGAACTTTAAAAACTTTCAACTCCTATATACTGGGTCATAAAAATTATATTTTACTTAAATAATTAAGTTAAATTAAGTTAATTTCTTTATTGAGACTTGATTTTTCATATTATAAGATTTACAAATCTTAACTGTTATAAGCGAACTTAAAACTCTATTGTATTATTTTAATTACGTAAGTACTAATTATGATAATGCGACCTGCTTATTCAATTAATATAAACGAAGATTAATGACAGACATATTTAATAAATATAACCAAAATAAACAACGCTTGCATTTAACTTTATCTACAGAGTAATATCTGCTATACTTACATATGCTTAAATAATTATTTTAACTCTAGTATCAGCAACATGAATATCAACAGAATTTAAATAATATCAAAGCTGTGCCCATATGTGTTAATCCTTAATTGACAGCAATGGCAATATCAAATATACCATCACATACATGGTGGAAATAACTTGTCCTTTCTTTTTTATTTTTTGCTCTTTGGTGATGATTTGCTTTTATATGTATATGCCCGAATGGATTCAATATAAAAATCTAAGAAGAATAAGTAAAAGTTTTGGTTCCACTTAACGGATTGTATCATCCTTGAGCGACCAAAATCGTTCTATCATTTAAAATATTGACTTTGACAGTAAAATGAAGAGGTGATAGCTAATTTTTTTCAAACAAGATTTTAATTCAAAAAGTTGACATCGAAGAAGAGAAAAAGCACACATAAACAAACTTTGACAACAAAACAAGCTCAAAATAAAAGCAGCAAAAAATAGGTACCCGAGCTGTCAAGACTACCTGGTATATATTTTCCTTGACCGAAACCGTAAACAAGGCGAATTGAAAGCAGGTGGCGTCATTAGCTGTTCTAATGAAAATTAGGCTGTTCAACCTGCAAGTGTCAAAACTTGTCTATTTTTTTCATTGTTTAGTGTTCCATTAAAAATTACAAAAAAAGAGAAGAAATAAAAAATGTATTTCAATTGCGATATGTCTCCATCACAGAATATATACAGAATAACCAACCTTGACATTTTAATTGCGAACATATATTTGAATGATGTTTATTTTTGGAGTGAAATTCTAGAAGATTATATTGAAAAAATGTAGCAGGGCTAAACGAAAAATGTTTGAACATATAATGGGAGATCTACATGCATCACGAATATTACCAGCTCGGCCATTCGTAAATATTGTTGTCGACTACTGTGGTCCACCTGAAGTTCACTACAAACTGAGAGGAAAAAGGCCACGCAAGGTTATATTGCAGTATTTTGTTGTTTTGCGACAAAGGTTGTACATCTGGAGCGAGTGAGCGATCTCACCACAGAAGCATTTATAGGTGCTCTCAAGAGATTTATTAGCCGCCGTGGACAGTACCAACATTTGTATTGCGATAAGGCAACGAATTTCGTTGGAGCGAAAAATCAACTACCCGAACTGTCATCCATAATCTACACATCAGAAGCACAAGAAGCAATTACAAGCACCTGTGGTAAAATTATTTAATTTTATACCGCCAAGATCACCACACTTTGGCGGACTGTGGGAGGCGGCGATAAAATCTGCCAAACATCTCTTATTCAGAAGTGTAGGTAACGCATCGTTGCCTATTGAAGAGCTCGAGAGCTTAGTCATCGAAGTCGAAGCTACTCTTAACTCCAGACCAATTTCACCGCTATCAAACGACCCAAACGACATCGGTGCCATGACTTCAGGACCTTTTGACTTTTTTCGTTGCAAAAAGATATAAGATAAGATATAGATAAAGATATTTAAAGATAAAGATATTTAAAAGATAAAGATATTTAAAAATCAAAAGTTTGTTGTGGCTTTAGCTCTTCATATGCCGACATTTCATTGGTTGCTAAAACCAAATCGTCAGTGAAGTTTAAGCAGTTTGAAAACATTGAAACTGACGATTTGGTTTTAGCTAAAGCCACAACAAACTTTTGATTTTTTCTATGCATTTTGCAAAATCTCTAATTGTTTCTAACGATTAGTTGGGGAGAATATCCCAAATAATGAATTTCAATATTAAGATACTTAAAAATTTTAAAAAGCATTTGAAGGGAAACTCCTTTAGCTTTAATATACATGATTTGCACGGTCATAGGTTAGGCGCGGCACTGTGCACAGTGTCTGTTTTCGACTGTTTTTATTACAAACATCATAAATTTTAAGGTAAGAAAGATATTTTAATAAAAATGAGTATCAATATTGGCCATAGTTTTGTGGAGGCACTATGCACAGTGGTTTTTTGTTGAAAACATCATAATTTTTGAAGTTACCAAGAAATTTGTAATGGGGAAAAACACTTGATTTTTAAATCTTTTAGGATCAAAATAAGTGCTCGCTTATTATGATAGGCATTGGACACGATGATACCTTTGACCTTTCTTGTCGCAAAAATTATATATTTTGAAGTAATGATATTTTTAAAATTTCTCAAACATTTAAAACACAACTTTTTGTGCTTTAAATGACATTTTCATAGGGAAGTCTAGAAAAAATGCTATATAACATGTTATATTAATATAACTCTTTTTATTTATATTACAGATAAAAATTATTGAACTATTTTTAATACTAATGTTAATTTATAATATTATTTTTAGTATGATATATTATAATATGATATTGAGTTATTTTTATTAATTTTTTAATAGTTTTCTCCAAATAGTCATTAACATTTTGAGCGATTTGTAATAGACGTAACATATCGGAGCTATAATTATATTCTTCCAAATCCTTCCGAGATCTTACATGTCTCCGCGATGAAATCAGTGGGTCTGAAGAGGCCGCCAACATATTAAAAAGATCCTCATTCTGTCTATTCCGTGAAATTTTGCAAGTATTCGCATATCTAAAGTGCTTGTAATCTTTGTCTTTGCATTCCTTTGCTTCTTCTGATAACTCTACAATTGGTAAGCATTGATATTCAACTAAATTTTGGCCATGAAACTTTGGGCCATTTACCATTTCTCTAGAGTTTATAACATTTAGAATAACTGCCAACCTTTTTATAATATGGTTGTCGACACCAGTAATCTGGGCTGTTACCTCATCATTTTCAAAAATCGATCTGGACATGTTACCATCGTTAGTATTTCCATATCCCTGCTTTGGGCAGTCTATTTTTAGTCCAAGGTTCTTAAGAAATTCATTTTGTATAATATTTTTTCGAGCAGTTAGTTTTTCTTTTGGTGTTGCATTCTCATGAAAACTTTCTCCTTCTCTCGGAATTGTATACGCTAATTTTAAAATAGACTCCATGCACCTAATTCTGGCATGTAACGGAGAAATTCAATATTCGTAGTTTTGCTCATCATTTAAATCATTAAAATTTTGAAAGTCCTTCTGTGACTTTTTGCAAATTGCACACTTCAAAGTTGAAGAAGTATCTGTTATTATATTCAAAACTTTGTCATCAATCATTGTCATGAATTTTTTCTTCATAATTAATGAAAACCTTTTTTCCATTCTTCATTTCAGTAACAGAAGGCTTTAGTTCGGCAATTTGCTTTTTTATATCGTTTACTGTAGACTTGATTATTTCTGAAGACTCCTTTGCATATTTAAAAAATATCGGACGGCAAAAATCAACTGACGATGGGCGAGGATTTTTCCAATGCTCAGAGATTTCACTTCTAAGTCGTAGAGGAACTATAGAAGTCATAAACATATTTGCATCTGTAACAGTTATGTCAGTTGTCGATATTGTTTGTTTGTAAGCACCTTGACCAGATGATCCATCACATCCCCACTTGCTTACCAATGTAAGCCTATCTGGAAGTAATGCTCTTTCTTCTTCAGAAAAACTTTGAACTAAGCGTTTAGATGTACGATCCATTAAGTCTTGCAGTTTAACTTCTGCTGATACTTCAGTAACTTTTACATTACATGGTACTGCTTCTTTTTTGGCAGAGGTAACCTTTTTATATCCAGGAAGAACATTCACATTATGATTCTTTAAAGAGCTTCGTAAAATATTACATTTCTCCTTTGACAATCCCAAGTCCATAAATAACGCTAAGGAGTTGGAATACTTTCCTTAATCCTTCGTAGTCGATCTGGGCTAGCAAGCTCCCCAGCTTTTGTAATATCAGACTCTGATTTATCTTTATCTTTTACGTACTTAAGACATAATGCTTCTGACAGATTCGATGTAGATATATCTTTTGTAGCATTTTGAAGTTTACGTTTTTTTGTGAACTCCGAACACTCGTTTATAACTTTAGCAGGTCTTCCTTTTCTGCTGTCCAAAGATGTATGCGGTTTTTCGATGTTTTCAAGAGTTGTTACTCCATTTAGCCAGTCTGAGTACTTTTCCATAAAGGTTTTTGTCGTACGGTTTGAGGCAAGCCATTTTTTACGAATATCCAAGAAAACGAAGTGAATTTTGTTTTTAACATCCTTTTCGTGGTATCCCGGTAAACCGTGCAATTTTTCTACAATAGCCAAATTGAATACATTTTCATTATGTGATTTTCTAAATAACTCGAACAATTCCGAAAGTAAAACCTTAACTGATTGCATTAGACAATTGCAGATTAATTTATACCCAAAAATAAAAAGGTTCAAACTACCTTATTTGCGAAACATAAATCTAGGCCACAATTAACTGGATTATATACAACTGCAGTTTTTATTTCACTTAGTATAAAAACCAAGTTTTAAAACTGCCTGCCTATTTTCATAATGTGTTCTTAAATTTATATAAATAAACAAATTGTAATAATTATGCCTACATGATTGACACAGCAAAATATTGTTTATCATTTATATGGGATACATACTATGACTTTTTATGATGACTTTTTAAGACTTTATTGACGAATGGTGTACAAAGGCTATCAACTTAAAAGAGAATTAAAGAAAAATGTAGGGAAAAAGTCACTGTAACAACTGATGCAGTGAAAACAATTGTATAGGGAGAATAATTTCTTTTCATATTACATAGAAAGATATATTTTCAACTAAAAATTCAGAGCTCGATTTACCATTAATTGTGTTTAGAATAAACATTAGATTTAGCATATGTAGATCTTCGACTACTCAAAGATGGTAACTTAATTAGAGCAAGTCTAGCTTTATACGTAGGAAAACAAAGTGGGTTCCATTGTAGTCCGCGAAAACAAAATATTAAAAACTGTTTTTGTATTGTTTCAATTGCATTGATATATATATATATATATATATATATACATATATATATATATATATATATATATATATATATATATATATATATATATATATATATATATTATATGTCGGATCCCATATTATTGATGCATATTCCAAAATTGGGCGAACGAGCGACGTAAAGAGTTGCTTGGTGATATACGGGTCAGCGCTTGATTAAACCGAGTTGACATCTTGCTTTACTTACAATCCAGGAAATTCAGTTTTGGGTCCATTAAAATTCCAAGATCTATGACAGTAGAAACAGTTTCCAGCTCATAACAACCCAAAGAGTATTTAACGTTCATATGGCTTCTTCGGAAGAAACACATATGTTTGCATTTGTTAAAGTTTAGTTTCATTAAATTCAACTCACACCAGGAATATAAGGAATTTATGTCTGCCTGAAGAAATTTACGATAGTCATAGTTATTGTAGGATAGAGATATTTTTACATCATCGGCATACATGAGAATGGAAGAGTTGTTAATAGCGCTAGGTAAGTTATTGATAAATAATGAGAAAAGTAATGGACCCGGATGGTTTCCTTGAGGATCACCAGATGTAACTGATATTGGCTTTGATATAGCATTTTTAAACAGCACATTTTGTTTCCTGTTAGTGAGGTACGATTAAATCCAGTTTACACAATTTTGGGTAAACCCCATTTGGTTGACTTTATCAAATGCCGTACTGAAATCTGTGTAAAGTACATCAGTTTGCATTTTATTGGTAAAGCCACGCTTGACCAAAGTTGTGAATTGTAAGAGGTTGGTTACCATTGAACAGCCCTTGCGAAAGCCATGTTGACTAGAAGATAATAACGACGACACTTGATGGCTTAAACGATCCGTAATTAGTTTTTCAAAATGTTTTGGTATGGTACTCAATTTAGCAATTCCTCTATAATTTTTAATGTCAGTTTTACTAGCAGATTTAAAAAGCGGGATGATGACAAAATTCGTCCACATTTCAGGAAATATTCCAAATTTAATTGATAAATTGAACAGTTGCGTAAGAGGATCAACTAAAGCTTCAGCACAATTAATAAGAATACAGCTCGGAACTTTATCCGGTCTACTGTTCTAAGAATATTCCAATTACTTTAAACCGTTAAGAACAGACAATTCATCGATAAAAGGGATAAAGATAGACTGACTTCCAATATTGGAGCATGGTAGTAGACCAGTGTCACTAATTTGATCATTGGTATAAGTAGATGAAAATAAATCTGCAAACATGTTACTTATTTCAGTATCCTCATCTGATTCATATCCATTTAACTTCATTGTAGGTGGAAAAGAAGTAAATTTTCTTATTAAATTTACAAAATTGTAAAAGGACCTTGGATTCTTCTTAATGTTGTTTTTAATCCAGATTTTTTAAACTTTTTATAATATTTATTTTTGCTATTTTTAATTTTAGAAAGAGCTTTAGTATTCCATTGTGGTCCAAAGGGATTTGAACAGGTTTTTCTTGGTAAACATTGGTTCAAGATCAAATATATTCTATCGTAGAAACTCATAGTAATATGGTCGATGACATCAGCTTTGTTTTCAAAGTTAGAAATTGACAGTAAACTACTCCAGTCAGTATTATAAAGTAGCTCAGTTACCCTGCTATAACTCTCTTTTTTTGAAGCATAAGCTATTAACTATTGATTTTTTCACAGAGTGAGATGTATATAATGAAAAATATGAACTTACTAAAATTGTAGGATGATAGCGGTCTTCTGGGAAAGTTAATGGATCAGTGCGAAGAACAGAGGTGTCAACATAATCATTCACAAAAACCAGGTGTAAAAGTTTAGTATTATCGTTATAGATGCCATTCATCTGATAAAGATTCACATCTAGTAAGCAATCAATAAACTCAGTGCATTTCGCATTGGCGCCAGATTTATAGGGCCAGAAATAGCTATTATCAGTAGAACGGTTCCAGGAAATCATAGGCATATTAAAATCACCAATTGTAATGATAGTATCATTGTTATTAGACATTCACACAGCAGAGGATATAGCTCCGAATGTTTCTGGTAAATTATTTCAGGTGAATTATATTATAGCGGCCTACAACAGTCACAAACCCAAGAGTCTCCGTTAAACTAAAATGAGCCGGCTTTGAGGGGCAAAAGCTGGCTCCTACAAGCGATGGCCCCACAATCTCCATATCAGTAATGCAGCAAAAAACAGCAACTTAACTGTCTGTGGATACATCAATAGAAAGAAGCGAACCTTAACAATAGATACAGGAGCTTCGCAGTCCATACTAAGGCCTGATTTGGTACCAGGAAGGGTTGAAGCGCTACATAACGTGAGGTTGCGTACAGCTACTGGAGAGGCCGCTACCGTCTATGGTAAGACAGAGACAAAGGTGTGTGTAGCTAACATTACTGTCAGGCATGTGTTCATTATTGTCGATATTGTTGACGAGGTGATCATTGGTGCAGACTTCATGATAACACATGGTATAAACCTGCACATGGGCCAACAAATCATGACTTTGCGTAATGTCGAGATACCGCTAGATGTTGGCTATGAGAATAAGCTCCATAAGCTAAAATTGATTGCTGAGGAGAATCAGCGAATTCCACCACGATCTGAAGCGCTGATATGGGCTCGATTAGAGGAAGATTGTGCGGACAACCGATTGTGGGTAGTAGAATCAGAAGAAATAAAGAGCGACTTAATCACAGCAAAAGCCCTCGTGGAAGTGCGTGCGAACAAGAAAATTCCAGTTAGAGTTCTAAATTTATCAACCAATGAGAAGGTCGTTAGTCCAAAATTCTATATGGGGAGCTGTACTCCAGCAGAGGCAATCATAAATTGCGGGTCCGAGTCGAAAACTACTAGCTTGTCACTCAAAGAACGCGAAATATTTGAACAACATGTGCAGAAATGGACAACAGGTTGCCAGCATCCGATAGAAACAAAGCGAAACAACTGCTGAAGAAGTACGCCTCCGCTTTCGCAATAAATAATAAGGGTCAAGGGAGAACGGCCATTGTGAGGTATGAAATTAATACTGGCAAAGCGAGACCCATAAAGCAAGCGCCCAGAAGTGTACCACTGGCCAAGCGGAACGAAGTTAAGGAGGTAATCAATGAAATGCAGCAGAGTGGGGTAATCGAACCGTCTACAAGCCCGTGGAGTTTGCCGGTAGTTCTGGTGAAGAAGAAGGATGGTAGTACTAGATTTTGCGTCGACTACCGGAAACTAAACGATGTTACGAAAAAGGATAGTTATCCACTACCCAGGATTGACGATACCCTAGATACGCTGGCCGGAACAAAGTGGTTCTCCACATTGGACTTGCAGAGTGGTTATTGGCAAGTGGAAGTTGGCAATAAGGACAAGGAGAAGACTGCCTTTAGTGCGGGTGATGGTTTATGGCAGTTTAGAGTTATGCCATTTGGACTCTGCAATGCACCAGCTACATTTGAGCGTCTGATGGAACATGTATTAAAGGGGCTTCACTGGAGGACGTGTTTAGTCTACCTTGACGATATAATCATAATGGGTAAAACTTTTGACGAGCACTTGGAAAATTTGGCGGAAGTCCTCAACCAGTTATCGTCGGCTGGACTTACTCTTAGCGCGAAGAAGTGTGCATTGTTCCAGAAAGAGGTGAAATATTTGGGACATCGCGTAACTGCAGATGGTATTTCGACGGACGAAGATAAAATAAAGGCCGTAAGGGACTGGCCACATCCACGAAATCTCCACGAATTGCGCAGTTTTCTGGGACTTTACACATACTATAGACGATTTGTGCCAAATTTTGCCAGCGTAGCCGCCGATCTACATGAGCTGACCAAGAAGTCATTTTTAATTTCATTTTTAATGTCACGGCCGCAGGGACCAGTGAGGTTTCCGTCTAGCTCGCTATTCTGAGAGCAACTCTCAGCGGGTTCCAACCCTTCTGACTGGGTGCACCGTACACCAAAAAAATTAAAAAAAATAAATAAGCTGAAAATTGAGACAATCAAATTTATAACCGACGAAACACAATACACCACGTACACGTAACATTTCCTTTCATCTATTGAAGCTGCTGTAGTGCTTCTATATTGCCCGCCCAACCATGTCACCATTTATTTCCAGGGATATTTCTTTTGGTGACCCACAGTTACTCCTATTTCTCCGTCCTTACCTTACCTCCATGGGGAGACTTGCAGGAACGAGCATTTCAAAAGCTGAAGGAGTTATTGTGTACGGCACCAGTTCTAGAATACCTGGTTGCTGGAGGAAGATTTGTGCTAGATACCGACGCAAGTGGCTTCGGTGTAGGCGGAGTACTCTCCCAAGTGCTGGATGGAGTTGAAAAAGTAATAGGCTATTATAGCCGAATACTTTCCAAGCCTGAGAGAAATTATTGCGTGACACGTCGTGAGCTTCTGGCCGTGTTAGAATGCATAAAGCATTATCACAAGTACCTGTATGGCAAAACTTTTACGTTGCGGACTGATCATTCTGCGCTTAGGTGGCTGTTGCAGTTCAAAAACCCGGAGGGACAGTTGGCGCGATGGATTGAACGGCTGCAGAGCTACGATTTTAGCATCGAGCATAGAAAAGAGGCAAAATACAACAACGCAGATGCCCTCTCGAGACGACCGTGCAGCCTAGAATGCAGACATTGCGTTAAGGCCGAACAGAAAGAGAGTGTAATTGACGTTCGGCTGATGCAAATAGACTCTCATGAAGACTGGCCAACAGCGCAGAAAAATGACCCGGTGCTCGGAAAAATAATGGCTGCTAAGGAGAGTATTAGCCGGCCTGCACGCAATGAAATGGCGGCTGAGGGCCCGCCTGGTAAGACTTATTGGGCGCAATGGGACAGCTTACAGCTGTTAGACGGGTGCTTGTACCGTATATGGGAAAGTGCAGATGGCAAAACAACTTCCAACTTAATAGTTGTGCCATCAGCCAAGATACCGGAAGTCTTGAGAGAGTTCCATAATGGTCCCAGTGGATGTCATCTTGGGGTTAACAAAACACTGGAAAAGCTGAAGCAACGTTTTTACTGGGTTGGAGTGCAACAATCAGTAGCAGACTGGATAGCAAACTGTAAGGAATGTATAGCGGCTAAGGGTCAAGTACGGAGAACTCGAGCGCACCTGCAGCAATATAATTCAGGCGCGCCCTTTGAGCGAATAGCTATGGATGTAGCAGGCCCTTTTCCCGTCAGTTCCGCTGGTAATCGTTACGTACTTGTGGTGATGGATTATTTCAGCAAATGGCCCGAAGTATACCCCATATCAAACCAGGAAGCTCAAACTGTGGCAAATGTTTTCGTCAAAAACTGGTTGTGCCGATATTGTGTTCCGATGGAGTTGCACTCCGATCAAGGTAAGAACTTTGAGTCTGCCATGTTTAAGGTAATGTGCGAGTTATATGGCATAAGAAAAACTAGGACAACGCCGCTTCATCCGCAATCTAATGGCATGGTTGAGAGATTTAACCTACGGAAAGTAGTGAGCGAGCATCAGAAGGACTGGGATGAGCACATTCAAAAATTCCTTTTGGCATATAGGTCGGCCGTGCATGATTCAACATCTAGGACACCAGCGAAAATTGTGTTTGGGACAGAGCTGAGATTGCCTGGTGATTTGCAATTCGGCATTACACCTACACCAAGGGATGAGCAGACCGGGATTGCTACGCAGGAGAGACAGCACCTGCACGACCTGCACGAATTCGTACGTAACAGAATCCGAATGGTCAGCGATAAAATGAAAGCCAGGTACGATGGAGCTGCAAATTCTGATGGATTCCGACAACTGGTTCTACTATTTAACCCACAGAGAAAGAAAGGACTGTCTCCCAAACTACAAACACATTGGGATGGACCATACAAGGTGATAAAGAGATTGAACGATGTTGTGTATAGGATACAGAAGCACAATAGCCCCGCTCTACAATGAAGGTGGTATATTTGGAGCGACTCGCGAAATACGGAAGCGATGGTTCTGTGCCTGTTCGGGACGAACAGGCTTAAGCGGGCGGCAGTGTTAAGAATTTGGAGTGAATAGTCCTATTGTAATTGCTCTAGAATATACTGAAGTGTTGTTTTTCTTAATTATTGAATTATTGATTCTTATTACTGAGTTGTTTATTATTTGCTGAATTGTTATGTACTGAATTGTTTACTATTTCTTATTCACTACATTGTTGTTGTTATTCTTATTTGCTTTTTATTTACTCATTTTAAATGAACATATAACAGCTATACATACATGCATACATAGTTACTTGTTTACTAGCAAAGCGACAACAAATAAGATCATGATTATTGCTGTTGTTGTCCGTCGGTATTTGAACATTGGGTACGTGTATGTGTGTATGTGTATTTCTTGTGTTTACGTTTAATTTGAGTGTACGATAATGTAAACAACTTTAGCAAACATTATGATTATTCGAGAAATGATCATTTAGAGTAAAAAAGCTGTTCGCATCAACGTCAGCAGTCAATCAGTAATTGGATTTAACAGTGACAGCGTAAAGTGTCATAACTATAACAAAAGTTGTATTAAGTGCTGCTATTGCTTTTGAGCATAGTACAGTGGTATTAAATTAAATAAAGTAGAAATTGTTGAGTGTTAAAAATTGTGGGTTTAATTTCATTGCAATAAAAGCATCCACGGAAAACGTTTTTAAAAAGGTAAAAACGTAATAATTGGTGTCAGAAATGGGATTGCAAAATGAAGTTCGACGAGCTTAAAGTGGAACAGCTAAAACGAGAGTTGGGCAAACTGGACTTGCCCACATATGGTAACAAAGCAGAGCTGCGGAAAAGGCTACTGGAGGAGTTTATTCGGCTTGACCTGGATATCAATACCCATGAGTTCGAAGAAAAAGAGGAACTGGAGGTGGGTACACGTTCAGCTACGAACAACATGGACTTAAACTCTATGTTTGCCACAATGATGCAGAAAATGGAAGCAATTTCTAAAGCCAATAATGAAATGATGATGCAGAAAATGGAGGAAAACTCTAAGTCTATCAAACAAAGCGTTAGGGACAAAAATGAAATGATGTTCCAGAAAATCGAAGAAAAATCTAAGGTGCTGGAAGCAACAAATAAAAGGCTGGAGGATATCTATGAGTCCGTGAATGTGGAGTTTAACACCATTGCAGATAAATTGACTGACATGGAGAGAGAAGTTCACAGCGTCAACAGAAAATTCGATGCGCTAGAAAAAGGGGTACAGAAGAAGTTTGATATGCTGGAGAATGGTGTCGATCAGAAGCTACACAGCCTGGAAGATAGGGTACGTAATCTTCAACTGCAGGAGGGGCCGATGCGGGCTATTCCGGAAGTTGCGAGTAGAACAAGAGCGCCCACCTTTGATGGCAGCACGCCTTTTAACATATTTCAATTTCAGTTTGAAACTGTAGCTAACAGAAATGCATGGGTCGCGGAGAAGAAATGCACTGAGTTAATCTTGGCATTAAAAGGCGCTGCTGCACAAGTCCTAGAAACTGTGCCCGCTACATCAAGAAATAGCTATGAGGACATTATGGCGGCTCTGCAACGCAAGTATGGTGGAGAGCATAAGAAGGAGATCCACAGAATGGAGCTAAGAGGTAGAGCACAGAGACCCAATGAGACCCTACAGGACTACACAATGGAAATTGAGCGGTTGGTACAGCTTTGCTATCCTGGAGAAAGTTCCTCATTTTTGGATCACTGCCCCAAGAGACAGCCCGGGTAATTTCAAGACCATAGGTGCACAAAATACGGGAGTTAGAGGTGGTTAATGAGTCAGGAGATGGATTGGTTAGTGCGATAAAGAAAGCCGTTCTGCAAGCGCTGCCGAAAATTCAAATAAAGGAAGAGCAAAATATTTTAACTGCGGCAAGGCAGGTCACTACCAGCGCGACTGTAGAGCCCCTAGAAAACGTACTAGGTCCGTATCCCTGCAGAGGCCGAGCAAAAGAGGCGGTCTACAACAGTCACAAACCCAAGAGTCTCCGTTAAACTAAAACGAGCCGACTTTGAGGGGCAAAAGCTGGCTCCTACAAGCGATGGCCCCACAATCTCCATATCAGTAATGCAGCAAAAAACAGCAACTTAACTGTCTGTGGATACATCAATGGGAAGAAGCGAACCTTAACAATAGATACAGGAGCTTCGCAGTCCATACTAAGGCCTGATTTGGTACCAGGAAGGGTTGAAGCGCTACATAACGTGAGGTTGCGTACAGCTACTGGAGAGGCCGCTACCGTCTATGGTAAGACAGAGACAAAGGTGTGTGTAGCTAACATTACCGTCAGGCATGTGTTCATTATTGTCGATATTGTTGACGAGGTGATCATTGGTGCAGACTTCATGATAACACATGGTATAAACCTGCACATGTGCCAACAAATCATGACTTTGCGTGATGTCGAGATACCGCTAGATGTTGGCTATGAGAATAAGCTCCAGGTGCTAAAACTGATTACTGAGGAGAATCAGCGAATTCCACCACGATCTGAAGCGCTGATATGGGCTCGATTAGAGGAAGATTGTGCGGACAACCGATTGTGGGTAGTAGAATCAGAAGAAATAAAGAGCGACTTAATCACAGCAAAAGCCCTCGTGGAAGTGCGTGCGAACAAGAAAATTCCAGTTAGAGTTCTAAATTTATCAACCAATGAGAAGGTCGTTAGTCCAAAATTCTATATGGGGAGCTGTACTCCAGCAGAGGCAATCATAAATTGCGGGTCCGAGTCGAAAACTACTAGCTTGTCACTCAAAGAACGCGAAATATTTGAACAACATGTGCAGAAATCGACAACAGGTTGCCAGCATCCGATAGAAACAAAGCGAAACAACTGCTGAAGAAGTACGCCTCCGCTTTCGCAATAAATAATAAGGGTCAAGGGAGAACGGCCATTGTGAGTTATGAAATTAATACTGGCGAAGCGAGACCAATAAAGCAAGCGCCCAGAAGTGTACCACTGACCAAGCGGAACGAAGTTAAGGAGTTAATCAATGAAATGCAGCAGAGTGGGGTAATCGAACCGTCTACAAGCCCGTGGAGTTCGCCGGTAGTTCTGGTGAAGAAGAAGGATGGTAGTACTAGATTTTGCGTCGACTACCGGAAACTAAACGATGTTACGAAAAAGGATAGTTATCCACTACCCAGGATTGACGATACCCTAGATACGCTGGCCGGAACAAAGTGGTTCTCCACATTGGACTTGCAGAGTGGTTATTGGCAAGTGGAAGTTGCCAATAAGGACAAGGAGAAGACTGCCTTTAGTGCGGGTGATGGTTTATGGCAGTTTAGAGTTATGCCATTTGGACTCTGCAATGCACCAGCTACATTTGAGCGTCTGATGGAATATGTATTAAAGGGGCTTCACTGGAGGACGTGATTAGTCTACCTTGACGATATAATCATAATGGGTAAAACTTTTGACGAGCACTTGGAAAATTTGGCGGAAGTCCTCAACCAGATATCGTCGGCTGGACTTACTCTTAGCGCGAAGAAGTGTGCATTGTTTCAGAAAGAGGTGAAATATTTGGGACATCGCGTAACTGCAGATGGTATTTCGACGGACGAAGATAAAATAAAGGCCGTAAGGGACTGGCCACATCCACGAAATCTCCACGAATTGCGCAGTTTTCTGGGACTTTACACATACTATAGACGATTTGTGCCAAATTTTGCCAGCGTAGCCGCCGATCTACATGAGCTGACCAAGAAGTCATTTTTAATTTCATTTTTAATGTCACGGCCGCAGGGACCAGTGAGGTTTCCGTCTAGCTCGCTATTCTGAGAGCAACTCTCAGCGGGTTCCAACCCTTCTGACTGGGTGCACCGTACACCAAAAAAATTAAAAAAAATAAATAAGCTGAAAATTGAGACAATCAAATTTATAACCGACGAAACACAATACACCACGTACACGTAACATTTCCTTTCATCTATTGAAGCTGCTGTAGTGCTTCTATATTGCCCGCCCAACCATGTCACCATTTATTTCTAGGGATATTTCTTTTGGTGACCCACAGTTACTCCTATTTCACCGTCCTTACCTTACCTCCATGGGGAGACTTGCAGGAACGAGCATTTCAAAAGCTGAAGGAGTTATTGTGTACGGCACCAGTTCTAGAATACCTGGTTGCTGGAGGAAGATTTGTGCTAGATATCGACGCAAGTGGCTTCGGTGTAGGCGGAGTACTCTCCCAAGTGTTGGATGGAGTTGAAAAAGTAATAGGCTATTATAGCCGAATACTTTCCAAGCCTGAGAGAAATTATTGCGTGACACGTCGTGAGCTTCTGGCCGTGCTAGAATGCATAAAGCATTATTACAAGTACCTGTATGGCAAAACATTTACGTTGCGGACTGATCATTCTGCGCTTAGGTGGCTGTTGCAGTTCAAAAACCCGGAGGGACAGTTGGCGCGATGGATTGAACGGCTGCAGAGCTACGATTTTAGCATCGAGCATAGAAAAGAGGCAAAATACAACAACGCAGATGCCCTCTCGAGACGACCGTGCAGCCTAGAATGCAGACATTGCGTTAAGGCCGAACAGAAAGAGAGTGTAATTGACGTTCGGCTGACGCAAATAGACTCTCATGAAGACTGGCCAACAGCGCAGAAAAATGACCCGGTGCTCGGAAAAATAATGGCTGCTAAGGAGAGTATCAGCCGGCCTGCACGCAATGAAATGGCGGCTGAGGGCCCGCCTGGTAAGGCTTATTGGGCGCAATGGGACAGCTTACAGCTGTTAGACGGGTGCTTGTACCGTATATGGGAAAGTGCAGATGGCAAAACAACTTCCAACTTAATAGTTGTGCCATCAGCCAAGATACCGGAAGTCTTGAGAGAGTTCCATAATGGTCCCAGTGGATGTCATCTTGGGGTTAACAAAACACTGGAAAAGCTGAAGCAACGTTTTTACTGGGTTGGAGTGCAACAATCAGTAGCAGACTGGATAGCAAACTGTAAGGAATGTATAGCGGCTAAGGGTCCAGTACGGAGAACTCGAGCGCACCTGCAGCAATATAATTCAGGCGCGCCCTTTGAGCGAATAGCTATGGATGTAGCAGGCCCTTTTCCCGTCAGTTCCGCTGGTAATCGTTACGTACTTGTGGTGATGGATTATTTCAGCAAATGGCCCGAAGTATACCCCATATCAAACCAGGAAGCTCAAACTGTGGCAAATGTTTTCGTCAAAAACTGGTTGTGCCGATATTGTGTTCCGATGGAGTTGCACTCCGATCAAGGTAAGAACTTTGAGTCTGCCATGTTTAAGGTAATGTGCGAGTTATATGGCATAAGAAAAACTAGGACAACGCCGCTTCATCCGCAATCTAATGGCATGGTTGAGAGATTTAACCTACGGAAAGTAGTGAGCGAGCATCAGAAGGACTGGGATGAGCACATTCAAAAATTCCTTTTGGCATATAGGTCGGCCGTGCATGATTCAACATCTAGGACACCAGCGAAAATTGTGTTTGGGACAGAGCTGAGATTGCCTGGTGACTTGCAATTCGGCATTACACCTACGCCAAGGGATGAGCAGACCGGGATTGCTACGCAGGAGAGACAGCACCTGCACGCCCTGCACGAATTCGTACGTAACAGAATCCGAATGGTCAGCGATAAAATGAAAGCCAGGTACGATGGAGCTGCAAATTCTGATGGATTCCGACAACTGGTTCTACTATTTAACCCACAGAGAAAGAAAGGACTGTCTCCCAAACTACAAACACATTGGGATGGACCATACAAGGTGATAAAGAGATTGAACGATGTTGTGTATAGGATACAGAAGCACAATAGCCCCGCTCTACAATGAAGGTGGTATATTTGGAGCGACTCGCGAAATACGGAAGCGATGGTTCTGTGCCTGTTCGGGACGAACAGGCTTAAGCGGGCGGCAGTGTTACGAATTTGGAGTGAATAGTCCTATTGTAATTGCTCTAGAATATACTGAAGTGTTGTTTTTCTTAATTATTGAATTATTGATTCTTAGTACTGAGTTGTTTATTATTTGCTGAATTGTTATGTACTGAATTGTTTACTATTTCTTATTCACTACATTGTTGTTGTTATTCTTATTTGCTTTTTATTTACTCATTTTAAATGAACACACAACAGCTATACATACATGCATACATAGTTACTTGTTTACTAGCAAAGCGACAACAAATAAGATCATGATTATTGCGGTTGTTGTCCGTCGGTATTTGAACATTGGGTACGTGTATGTGTGTATGTGTATTTTTTGTGTTTACGTTTAATTTGAGTGTACGATAATGTAAACAACTTTAGCAAACATTATGATTATTCGAGAAATGATCATTAAGAGTAAAAAAACTGTTCGCATCAACGTCAGCAGTCAATCAGTAATTGGATTTAACAGTGACAGCGTAAAGTGTCATAACTATAACAAAAGTTGTATTAAGTGCTACTGTTGCTTTTGAGCATAGTACAGTGGTATTAAATTAAATAAAGTAGAAATTGTTGAGTATTAAAAATTGTGCGTTTAATTTCATTGCAATAAAAGCATCCACGGAAAACGTTTTTAAAAAGGTAAAAACGTAATAATTGGTGTCAGAAATGGGATTGCAAAATGAAGTTCGACGAGCTTAAAGTGGAACAGCTAAAACGAGAGTTGGGCAAACTGGACTTGCCCACAGATGGTAACAAAGCAGAGCTGCGGAAAAGGCTACTGGAGGAGTTTATTCGGCTTGACCTGGATATCAATACCCATGAGTTCGAAGAAAAAGAGGAACTGGAGATGGGTACACGTTCAGCTACGAACAACATGGACTTAAACTCTATGTTTGCCACAATGATGCAGAAAATGGAAGCAATATCTAAAGCCAATAATGAAATTGAGCGGCTGGTACAGCTTTGCTATCCTGGAGAAAGTTCCTCATTTTTGGATCACTGCCCCAAGAGACAGCCCGGGTAATTTCAAGACCACAGGTGCACAAAATACGGGAGTTAGAGGTGGTTAATGAGTCAGGAGATGGATTGGTTAGTGCGATAAAGAAAGCCGTTCTGCAAGCGCTGCCGAAAATTCAAATAAAGGAAGAGCAAAATATTTTAACTGCGGCAAGGCAGGTCACTACCAGCGCGACTGTAGAGCCCCTAGAAAACGTACTAGGTCCGTATCCCTGCAGAGGCCGAGCAAAAGAGGCGACCTACAACAGTCACAAACCCAAGAGTCTCCGTTAAACTAAAACGAGCCGGCTTTGAGGGGCAAAAGCTGGCTCCTACAAGCGATGGCCCCACAATCTCCATATCAGTAATGCAGCAAAAAACAGCAACTTAACTGTCTGTGGATACATCAATGGGAAGAAGCGAACCTTAACAATAGATACAGGAGCTTTGCAGTCCATACTAAGGCCTGATTTGGTACCAGGAAGTGTTGAAGCGCTACATAACGTGAGGTTGCGTACAGCTACTGGAGAGGCCGCTACCGTCTATGGTAAGACAGAGACAAAGGTGTGTGTAGCTAACATTACCGTCAGGCATGTGTTCATTATTGTCGATATTGTTGATAACACATGGTATAAACATGGGCCAACAAATCATGACTTTCGTGATACCGCTAGATGCTGGCTATGAGAATAAGCTCCAGGTGCTAAAACTGATTGCTGAGGAGAATCAGCGAATTCCACCACGATTTGAAGCGCTGATATGGGCTCGATTAGAGGAAGATTGTGCGGACAACCGATTGTGGGTAGTAGAATCAGAAGAAATAAAGAGCGACTTAATCACAGCAAAAGCCCTCGTGGAAGTGCGTGCGAACAAGAAAATTCCAGTTAGAGTTCTAAATTTATCAACCAATGAGAAGATCGTTAGTCCAAAATTCTATATGGGGAGCTGTACTCCAGCAGAGGCAATCATAAATTGCGAGTCCGAGTCGAAAACTACTAGCTTGTCACTCAAAGAACGCGAAATATTTGAACAACATGTGCAGAAATGGACAACAGGTTGCCAGCATCCGATAGAAACAAAGCGAAACAACCGCTTTCGCAATAAATAATAAGGGTCAAGGGAAAACGGCCATTGTGAGGTATGCAATTAATACTGGCGAAGCGAGACCCATAAAGCAAGCGCCCAGAAGTGTACCATTGGCCAAGCGGAACGAAGTTAAGGTGTAATGGGTTTGAGACTACGAAAAGAATAAAACTAAGGTAAACAGCCGTGTTGTGTCTTGTTCAATTCAAGTCTGATTTTATTTACAAATTTTGCATTCTTATGTAATGATTGTGGAAAAAGGCAAAATGTAAAGATTTAATAAAAAACTCTGCTTTCAGTATTTGCTACGCTCTGCAGCCGCTTTTCTTCAGCACTCAACAGTGCTTAAAAGAAAATGTGTTACAAATAGATATTAGGTTACTATAAATAAATATAAGGTTACAATAAATGATTTACAATGCATATAAGTATTTGGGTTATAAGTGTCGCACAACATGAAAGCGGACAATGGTCTTTGGCACACTTCAAAGTGTAACCCGATCGTATATCGATAGGTAGTTACTCTACACAGTTGAAGGTGGTGAATATACACTGTCATGTTGTATGGCGCTGTGGGTACACTACACCCTCACCCTCAAGAAAAAATTTTATGGAAGCAATACAATTTTTGTATATTATAATAGTCTTAATTTATTACGATAGTCTTAATTATATGTTTTAACAATTACAAATATAGATTTTCTTATGCTATTATACTATTATATTTTTTTAAATTATTGTTATGGAATTCTTTTCTAATTCCGTTGTATTCTACTGTACTATTTACACCGTTTCTACTTATTATTTTATATGGTCCTTTGTATGGACTTTGATGCTTTTTTCTATTTTCTACTTTTATTAATACTAAATCTCCTACATTAAAATTAACTTTATTGTTGTTATAGTTAGCTAAAACTCTTTTCTCTTTTGTTTTTATAATTAGTTCCTTTGCTTTATTTAATGCAAATTGTAATCTGACTCGTAGCTCTTGTACGTAGTCTTCTAAGTTATAGGTTTTTATTTGACTGTTTATAGTATCAGATGGTAGGCATGGTAATTTTCCGTAAACCAATTCAAAATTCGTGTAACCTGTATCAATGTGTGGTGCCGTATTATAGGCAAACGTAAAATATGGAATCCATTTGTCCCATTCATAGTCATTCGCTGTAGTTAACAAAAATTCATTAAGAACCCTGTGGTTTCTTTCTATTGACCCTAAAGTTTCGTGGTGGTATGGTGTTGAAAATATTTGTTTGATTTGTAGTAATGAACATATGTTTTTCATAAGTTCGTTAGTAAATTCTGTCCCTTTGTCGGATTTAAGTACTTTAAATTGACCATATTTCAAAATGAACTGTTCGACTAATGTTTTTGCTGTAGTAATTGCATCTTTTGTTGGCATTGGGTGTGCAACAATAAATTTAGTTAGTTCACATTGCATTGTTAATATGTATCGGTATTCATTTGAAATATGAAGAGGACCAACAGTGTCGATTGAAATAACTTCAAAACTATTATTTGGTGTGTCTGTTAGTGTAAGTGGTTCTTTTGTGTTTTTTGTTTGTTTATTTTTACTACAAGTGTCACAGTATGATACAAATTTCTTCACCATTTTATTCATGTTTTTCCAGACGTATCGCTGTTTTAGTTTGATAATTGTCTTTCTGATTCCTAAGTGACCTGCGTGTGTGGTATTGTGGAATTCATCAATTAATTTATATTTTAAAATTTCATCTGTTATTCTTTTTGGGGCGTTGTATATTAATATTTTCAGTTGAGGACTTTTGTCATCAATTTTTATCTTTGCATATGCTTCTTTTAATTCTTCTTTTGTATATACTTCAAATATTTTATCATTCTTCGCTAGCGCTAATTCTTTAATATTTTCTTTATTCATTTTAGATATCAGTTTCCTCAGAATCGAATCTAGTTTCGCTGAGTTATCGCTGAATCTTGCATGCATATTATTTTCTTGTATATTTTCGGCATGTAACTTCTTCATAATCGAATCTTGTTTCGATGAATTATCATTACATCTGTTATTCATATTACTCTTATATTGGGTACGTAATTTCTTCATAGTCGAAACTAGTTTCGATGAATTATCACTACGTCCTATGTGCACAATATTATTTTCAATAATTATATCGATATCTTCTATATTCTCGAGTTTATTAAATTTCAATTTCTTCATATTTTTGGCGTCATTGATGGATGTACATTCCCATATGTGAAGTTGATCAGACTTCTGAGAGATGCATGTTTCCATATTATCTTCTTCTACACGTGTTTTATTATGTTTATTATTCTTTCCATTATTTATTATATTATTTGCCTCATTTAAATTTTTATTTATCTCATTTAGATTATTATTTGCCTCATCTAGTTTATTTTTCATTGCCCTCGTTGTTGCTAATATCTTCTTTTCATTATCATTTATTTCTTTCGGTATCATCTGCTTTAGTACTTCTGAATTAATTTCTATTCTAGAAAGAGCGTCTGCATTAGTGTTCATTTTTCCTTTTTTATATATGATGGAGAAATCGTAATCGCTTAAATCTAATCTAATTCTAGTCATTTTTGACGAAGGGTTTTTGTGTGTAAATAGTGAAATTAAAGGTCTGTGGTCAGTTACCACTATGAGTTTCCTACCGTTAAGGTATGGTCTAAAGTAATTTATGCTCCAATGAATTGCAAGGAGTTCTTTTTCTATAACTGGCTTGTTTATGTCATGTTTTTGCAGTGATTTGCTTGCGTATGAAATGGGTAAATCTTGTCCTATTTCGCCTTGTGATAAAACTGCTCCTAATGCATAATTAGATGCGTCTGTTGTTAAAATAAAAGGTTTATCAAAATTTGGATATTGCAATACTGGTGGATTAATTAACTTTTCTTTCAATTCTTCAAAGGCATGTTGGCATTTTTCTGTCCATATAAATTTAATTTTTTTTTTATAAAACGTTTAGCTCTTTAGCAATGTCTGCAAAATTTGGTATGAATTTTCTGTGTGTAAAAATTGTTGACGCTTAATTTTTCGTCTTCTAAGTGAAAAACAATTTTATATATATTTTTTTTATATTTTTTTTTATTGCATTTTTGCATATTCGTCATCATGATCTAAATTTAAGTCATTCATTATTTTGTTAAAACGTTCGTTGCTGTTTTTATTGTTGTAACATAATACGTCATAATTTTTAAGTGGGTCAGCTTGGAGTGTAATGCCTATTTGTTGTGTTTAAAATTTTTAAATGTGTCATGCCACTTTTGGGGGCTATCGAATTACTTAGATATAAACTTGGTTTTAATTAAAAATTACGCTGTCTTCTGTTAAGTTTAATTTTATTGTTTGTATTATTTCAGTTCTGCTTTTGTATGCATTATGGTATTATTATTAACGAAAAAAAGTATTGTAAATGTTTCATAATCTATTTTGCAGAGATATTTCCTTAAGAAGTCTTTTGGAATAATTTATAATCTAATGTTTCGCTAAAATAAATTTGTGAATATCATTATATTGAAGGTTTCTTCATATATAACTTTCAAACCCTATTTTAGAATTCTAACATTTTCTTTAGTATTTTAACAATATAGTGTTCAAAGTAATTTATAATCTTGATGTTGTTATGATGATAAGTAATCGATGGATGAGTTAATGGTTGCCGGGGCATTTGCTGTATTTGGGTCGCAGCATGGTGATAAGGGATTTGTTGACGATATTGTTGGTGATGTAGCTGCTGATGGATTTCTGTATTGCATACATTTGTAGCAGATGTCGCAATACTACTTGAAGCTTGCAACGCAGCTGAAGATGTTTGGTGCGGAGTGTGCTGAGGATGATGATGTAATTGTTGCTGTTGAGGCTGAGCGTGCATTGTTTTGCTATACATCAATTTGCTATGTCTATGATGTAAATCGGTATACGGCTGAGTTTTTTTTTTTTTTTTTTTTAAATGCCAAGTTGTATACTGCTTCAGCTTCTTTGAAGGTGTGGTGTGAAAAATATTTGGCTCTATCAGATCGATCGAATACATTTTCCAATCTTCTTAATGGAAATGCAGGATGTTTTTTTCTGTTTGGAAAAATTGGTACCTGTGTGTGTTGAATTGATCCTGATATGCCCAGTTAGGCATAAGCTGTGTATACTGGTTCTATCAATTTTATACCTATGTAACTAGATTATAGCAGTTAAGCTATTGTATCTAAATCACAGTAGGCAGGATCTAGTGTTTTGGCAGGATCGCCATGTAATGGGTTTGAGACTACGAAAAGAATAAAACTAAGCTAAACAGCCGTGTTGTGTCTTGTTCAATTCAAGTCTGATTTTATTTACAAATTTTGCATTCTTATATACTACTTGTGAAAATCATTCTAGTCATCTAGAATGACTAACACGTGTTTGTTTACAACATACATATGCTTAAAAGAAAATGTGTTACAAATAGATATTAGGTTACTATAAATAAATATAAGGTTACAATAAATGATTTACAATGCATATAAGTATTTGGGTTATAAGTGTCGCACAACATGAAAGCGGACAATGGTCTTTGGCACACTTCAAAGTGTAACCCGATCGTATATCGATAGGTAGTTACTCTACACAGTTGAAGGTGGTGAATATACACTGTCATGTTGTATGGCGCTGTGGGTACACTACAAAGGAGTTAATCAATGAAATGCAGCAGAGTGGGGTAATCGAACCGTCTAAAAGCCCGTGGAGTTCGCCGGTAGTTCTGGTGAAGAAGAAGGATGGTAGTACTAGATTTTGCGTCGACTACCGGAAACTAAACGATGTTACGAAAAAGGATAGTTATCCACTACCCAGGATTGACGATACCCTAGATACGCTGGCCGGAACAAAGTGGTTCTCCACATTGGACTTGCAGAGTGGTTATTGGCAAGTGGAAGTTTCCAATAAGGACAAGGAGAAGACTGCCTTTAGTGCGGGTGATGGTTTATGGCAGTTTAGAGTTATGCCATTTGGACTCTGCAATGCACCAGCTACATTTGAGCGTCTGATGGAATATGTATTAAAGGGGCTTCACTGGAGGACGTGTTTAGTCTACCTTGACGATATAATCATAATGGGTAAAACTTTTGACGAGCACTTGGAAAATTTGGCGGAAGTCCTCAACCAGATATCGTCGGCTGCACTTACTCTTAGCGCGAAGAAGTGTGCATTGTTCCAGAAAGAGGTGAAATATTTGGGACATCGCGTAACTGCAGATGGTATTTCGACGGACGAAGATAAAATAAAGGCCGTAAGGGACTGGCCACATCCACGAAATCTCCACGAATTGCGCAGTTTTCTGGGACTTTGCACATACTATAGACGATTTGTGCCAAATTTTGCCAGCGTAGCCGCCGATCTACATGAGCTGACCAAGAAGCCACGATCATACCAATGGGGAGACTTGCAGGAACGAGTATTTCAAAAGCTGAAGGAGTTATTGTGTACAGCACCAGTTCTAGAATACCCAGTTGCTGGAGGAAGATTTGTGCTAGATACCGACGCAAGTGGCTTCGCTGTAGGCGGAGTACTCTCCCAAGTGCTGGATGGAGTTGAAAAAGTAATAGGCTATTATAGCCGAATACTTTCCAAGCCTGAGAGAAATTATTGCGTGACACGTCGTGAGCTTCTGGCCGTGTTAGAATGCATAAAGCATTATCACAAGTACCTGTATGGCAAAACTTTTACGTTGCGGACTGATCATTCTGCGCTTAGGTGGCTGTTGCAGTTCAAAAACCCGGAGGGACAGTTGGCGCGATGGATTGAACGGCTGCAGAGCTACGATTTTAGCATCGAGCATAGAAAAGAGGCAAAATACAACAACGCAGATGCCCTCTCGAGACGACCGTGCAGCCTAGAATGCAGACATTGCGTTAAGGCCGAACAGAAAGAGAGTGTAATTGACGTTCGGCTGACGCAAATAGACTCTCATGAAGACTGGCCAACAGCGCAGAAAAATGACCCGGTGCTCGGAAAAATAATGGCTGCTAAGGAGAGTATTAGCCGGCCTGCACGCAATGAAATGGCGGCTGAGGGCCCGCCTGGTAAGGCTTATTGGGCGCAATGGGACAGCTTACAGCTGTTAGACGGGTGCTTGTACCGTATATGGGAAAGTGCAGATGGCAAAACAACTTCCAACTTAATAGTTGTGACATCAGCCAAGATACCGGAAGTCTTGAGAGAGTTCCATAATGGTCCCAGTGGATGTCATCTTGGGGTTAACAAAACACTGGAAAAGCTGAAGCAACGTTTTTACTGGGTTGGAGTGCAACAATCAGTAGCAGACTGGATAGCAAACTGTAAGGAATGTATAGCGGCTAAGGGTCCAGTACGGAGAACTCGAGCGCACCTGCAGCAATATAATTCGGGCGCGCCCTTTGAGCGAATAGCTATGGATGTAGCAGGCCCTTTTCCCGTCAGTTCCGCTGGTAATCGTTACGTTCTTGTGGTGATGGATTATTTCAGCAAATGGCCCGAAGTATACCCCATATCAAACCAGGAAGCTCAAACAGTGGCAAATGTTTTCGTCAAAAACTGGTTGTGCCGATATTGTGTTCCGATGGAGTTGCACTCCGATCAAGGTAAGAACTTTGAGTCTGCCATGTTTAAGGTAATGTGCGAGTTATATGGCATAAGAAAAAAGAGGACAACGCCGCTTCATCCGCAATCTAATGGCATGGTTGAGAGATTTAACCGCACATTGGAGGAGTACCTACAGAAGGTAGTGAGCGAGCATCAGAAGGACTGGGATGAGCACATTCAAAAATTCCTTTTGGCATATAGGTCGGCCGTGCATGATTCAACATCTAGGACACCAGCGAAAATTGTGTTTGGGACAGAGCTGAGATTGCCTGGTGACTTGCAATTCGGCATTACACCTACACCAAGGGATGAGCAGACCGGGATTGCTACGCAGGAGAGACAGCACCTGCACGACCTGCACGAATTCGTACGTAACAGAATCCGAATGGTCAGCGATAAAATGAAAGCCAGGTACGATGGAGCTGCAAATTCTGATGGATTCCGACAACTGGTTCTACTATTTAACCCACAGAGAAAGAAAGGACTGTCTCCCAAACTACAAACACATTGGGATGGACCATACAAGGTGATAAAGAGATTGAACGATGTTGTGTATAGGATACAGAAGCACAATAGCCCCGCTCTACAATGAAGGTGGTATATTTGGAGCGACTCGCGAAATACGGAAGCGATGGTTCTGTGCCTGTTCGGGACGAACAGGCTTAAGCGGGCGGCAGTGTTACGAATTTGGAGTGAATAGTCCTATTGTAATTGCTCTAGAATATACTGAAGTGTTGTTTTTCTTAATTATTGAATTATTGATTCTTAGTACTGAGTTGTTTATTATTTGCTGAATTGTTATGTACTGAATTGTTTACTATTTCTTATTCACTACATTGTTGTTGTTATTCTTATTTGCTTTTTATTTACTCATTTTAAATGAACACATAACAGCTATACATACATGCATACATAGTTACTTGTTTACTAGCAAAGCGACAACAAATAAGATCATGATTATTGCGGTTGTTGTCCGTCGGTATTTGAACATTGGGTACGTGTATGTGTGTATGTATATTTTTTGTGTTTACGTTTAATTTGAGTGTACGATAATGTAAACAACTTTAGCAAACATTATGATTATTCGAGAAATGATCATTAAGAGTAAAAAAGCTGTTCGCATCAACGTCAGCAGTCAATCAGTAATTGGATTTAACAGTGACAGCGTAAAGTGTCATAACTATAACAAAAGTTGTATTAAGTGCTACTATTGCTTTTGAGCATAGTACAGTGGTATTAAATTAAATAAAGTAGAAATTGTTGAGTATTAAAAATTGTGCGTTTAATTTCATTGCAATAAAAGCATCCACGGAAAACGTTTTTAAAAAGGTAAAAACGTAATAATTGGTGTCAGAAATGGGATTGCAAAATGAAGTTCGACGAGCTTAAAGTGGAACAGCTAAAACGAGAGTTGGGCAAACTGGACTTGCCCACAGATGGTAACAAAGCAGAGCTGCGGAAAAGGCTACTGGAGGAGTTTATTCGGCTTGACCTGGATATCAATACCCATGAGTTCGAAGAAAAAGAGGAACTGGAGATGGGTACACGTTCAGCTACGAACAACATGGACTTAAACTCTATGTTTGCCACAATGATGCAGAAAATGGAAGCAATTTCTAAAGCCAATAATGAAATTGAGCGGCTGGTACAGCTTTGCTATCCTGGAGAAAGTTCCTCATTTTTGGATCACTGCCCCAAGAGACAGCCCGGGTAATTTCAAGACCACAGGTGCACAAAATACGGGAGTTAAAGGTGGTTAATGAGTCAGGAGATGGATTGGTTAGTGCGATAAAGAAAGCCGTTCTGCAAGGGCTGCCGAAAATTCAAATAAAGGAAGAGCAAAATATTTTAACTGCGGCAAGGCAGGTCACTACCAGCGCGACTGTAGAGCCCCTAGAAAACGTACTAGGTCCGTATCCCTGCAGAGGCCGAGCAAAGGAGGCGACCTACAACAGTCACAAACCCAAGAGTCTCCGTTAAACTAAAACGAGCCGGCTTTGAGGGGCAAAAGCTGGCTCCTACAAGCGATGGTCCCACAATCTCCATATCAGTAATGCAGCAAAAAACAGCAACTTAACTGTCTGTGGATACATCAATGGGAAGAAGCGAACCTTAACAATAGATACAGGAGCTTTGCAGTCCATACTAAGGCCTGATTTGGTACCAGGAAGGGTTGAAGCGCTACATAACGTGAGATTGCGTACAGCTACTGGAGAGGCCGCTACCGTCTATGGTAAGACAGAGACAAAGGTGTGTGTAGCTAACATTACCGTCAGGCATGTGTTCATTATTGTCGATATTGTTGACGAGGTGATCATTGGTGCAGACTTCATGATAACACATGGTATAAACCTGCACATGGGCCAACAAATCATAACTTTGCGTGATGTCGAGATACCGCTAGATGTTGGCTATGAGAATAAGCTCCAGGTGCTAAAACTGATTGCTGAGGAGAATCAGCGAATTCCACCACGATTTGAAGCGCTGATATGGGCTCGATTAGAGGAAGATTGTGCGGACAACCGATTGTGGGTAGTAGAATCAGAAGAAATAAAGAGCGACTTAATCACAGCAAAAGCCCTCGTGGAAGTGCGTGCGAACAAGAAAATTCCAGTTAGAGTTCTAAATTTATCAACCAATGAGAAGATCGTTAGTCCAAAATTCTATATGGGGAGCTGTACTCCAGCAGAGGCAATCATAAATTGCGAGTCCGAGTCGAAAACTACTAGCTTGTCACTCAAAGAACGCGAAATATTTGAACAACATGTGCAGAAATGGACAACAGGTTGCCAGCATCCGATAGAAACAAAGCGAAACAACCGCTTTCGCAATAAATAATAAGGGTCAAGGGAAAACGGCCATTGTGAGGTATGCAATTAATACTGGCGAAGCGAGACCCATAAAGCAAGCGCCCAGAAGTGTACCATTGGCCAAGCGGAACGAAGTTAAGTTGTAATGGGTTTGAGACTACGAAAAGAATAAAACTAAGCTAAACAGCCGTGTTGTGTCTTGTTCAATTCAAGTCTGATTTTATTTACAAATTTTGCATTCTTATGTAATGATTGTGGAAAAAGGCAAAATGTAAAGATTTAATAAGAAACTCTGCTTTCAGTATTTGCTAAGCTCTGCAGCCGCTTTTCTTCAGCACTCAACAGTGCTTAAAAGAAAATGTGTTACAAATAGATATTAGGTTACTATAAATAAATATAAGGTTACAATAAATGATTTACAATGCATATAAGTATTTGGGTTATAAGTGTCGCACAACATGAAAGCGGACAATGGTCTTTGGCACACTTCAAAGTGTAACCCGATCGTATATCGATAGGTAGTTACTCTACACAGTTGAAGGTGGTGAATATACACTGTCATGTTGTATGGCGCTGTGGGTACACTACAAAGGAGTTAATCAATGAAATGCAGCAGAGTGGGGTAATCGAACCGTCTACAAGCCCGTGGAGTTCGCCGGTAGTTCTGGTGAAGAAGAAGGATGGTAGTACTAGATTTTGCGTCGACTACCGGAAACTAAACGATGTTACGAAAAAGGATAGTTATCCACTACCCAGGATTGACGATACCCTAGATACGCTGGCCGGAACAAAGTGGTTCTCCACATTGGACTTGCAGAGTGGTTATTGGCAAGTGGAAGTTGCCAATAAGGACAAGGAGAAGACTGCCTTTAGTGCGGGTGATGGTTTATGGCAGTTTAGAGTTATGCCATTTGGACTCTGCAATGCACCAGCTACATTTGAGCGTCTGATGGAATATGTATTAAAGGGGCTTCACTGGAGGACGTGTTTAGTCTACCTTGACGATATAATCATAATGGGTAAAACTTTTGACGAGCACTTGGAAAATTTGGCGGAAGTCCTCAACCAGATATCGTCGGCTGCACTTACTCTTAGCGCGAAGAAGTGTGCATTGTTCCAGAAAGAGGTGAAATATTTGGGACATCGCGTAACTGCAGATGGTATTTCGACGGACGAAGATAAAATAAAGGCCGTAAGGGACTGGCCACATCCACGAAATCTCCACGAATTGCGCAGTTTTCTGGGACTTTGCACATACTATAGACGATTTGTGCCAAATTTTGCCAGCGTAGCCGCCGATCTACATGAGCTGACCAAGAAGCCACGATCATACCAATGGGGAGACTTGCAGGAACGAGTATTTCAAAAGCTGAAGGAGTTATTGTGTACAGCACCAGTTCTAGAATACCCAGTTGCTGGAGGAAGATTTGTGCTAGATACCGACGCAAGTGGCTTCGCTGTAGGCGGAGTACTCTCCCAAGTGCTGGATGGAGTTGAAAAAGTAATAGGCTATTATAGCCGAATACTTTCCAAGCCTGAGAGAAATTATTGCGTGACACGTCGTGAGCTTCTGGCCGTGTTAGAATGCATAAAGCATTATCACAAGTACCTGTATGGCAAAACTTTTACGTTGCGGACTGATCATTCTGCGCTTAGGTGGCTGTTGCAGTTCAAAAACCCGGAGGGACAGTTGGCGCGATGGATTGAACGGCTGCAGAGCTACGATTTTAGCATCGAGCATAGAAAAGAGGCAAAATACAACAACGCAGATGCCCTCTCGAGACGACCGTGCAGCCTAGAATGCAGACATTGCGTTAAGGCCGAACAGAAAGAGAGTGTAATTGACGTTCGGCTGACGCAAATAGACTCTCATGAAGACTGGCCAACAGCGCAGAAAAATGACCCGGTGCTCGGAAAAATAATGGCTGCTAAGGAGAGTATTAGCCGGCCTGCACGCAATGAAATGGCGGCTGAGGGCCCGCCTGGTAAGGCTTATTGGGCGCAATGGGACAGCTTACAGCTGTTAGACGGGTGCTTGTACCGTATATGGGAAAGTGCAGATGGCAAAACAACTTCCAACTTAATAGTTGTGACATCAGCCAAGATACCGGAAGTCTTGAGAGAGTTCCATAATGGTCCCAGTGGATGTCATCTTGGGGTTAACAAAACACTGGAAAAGCTGAAGCAACGTTTTTACTGGGTTGGAGTGCAACAATCAGTAGCAGACTGGATAGCAAACTGTAAGGAATGTATAGCGGCTAAGGGTCCAGTACGGAGAACTCGAGCGCACCTGCAGCAATATAATTCGGGCGCGCCCTTTGAGCGAATAGCTATGGATGTAGCAGGCCCTTTTCCCGTCAGTTCCGCTGGTAATCGTTACGTTCTTGTGGTGATGGATTATTTCAGCAAATGGCCCGAAGTATACCCCATATCAAACCAGGAAGCTCAAACAGTGGCAAATGTTTTCGTCAAAAACTGGTTGTGCCGATATTGTGTTCCGATGGAGTTGCACTCCGATCAAGGTAAGAACTTTGAGTCTGCCATGTTTAAGGTAATGTGCGAGTTATATGGCATAAGAAAAAAGAGGACAACGCCGCTTCATCCGCAATCTAATGGCATGGTTGAGAGATTTAACCGCACATTGGAGGAGTACCTACAGAAGGTAGTGAGCGAGCATCAGAAGGACTGGGATGAGCACATTCAAAAATTCCTTTTGGCATATAGGTCGGCCGTGCATGATTCAACATCTAGGACACTAGCGAAAATTGTGTTTGGGACAGAGCTGAGATTGCCTGGTGACTTGCAATTCGGCATTACACCTACACCAAGGGATGAGCAGACCGGGATTGCTACGCAGGAGAGACAGCACCTGCACGACCTGCACGAATTCGTACGTAACAGAATCCGAATGGTCAGCGATAAAATGAAAGCCAGGTACGATGGAGCTGCAAATTCTGATGGATTCCGACAACTGGTTCTACTATTTAACCCACAGAGAAAGAAAGGACTGTCTCCCAAACTACAAACACATTGGGATGGACCATACAAGGTGATAAAGAGATTGAACGATGTTGTGTATAGGATACAGAAGCACAATAGCCCCGCTCTACAATGAAGGTGGTATATTTGGAGCGAATCGCGAAATACGGAAGCGATGGTTCTGTGCCTGTTCGGGACGAACAGGCTTAAGCGGGCGGCAGTGTTACGAATTTGGAGTGAATAGTCCTATTGTAATTGCTCTAGAATATACTGAAGTGTTGTTTTTCTTAATTATTGAATTATTGATTCTTAGTACTGAGTTGTTTATTATTTGCTGAATTGTTATGTACTGAATTGTTTACTATTTCTTATTCACTACATTGTTGTTGTTATTCTTATTTGCTTTTTATTTACTCATTTTAAATGAACACATAACAGCTATACATACATGCATACATAGTTACTTGTTTACTAGCAAAGCGACAACAAATAAGATCATGATTATTGCGGTTGTTGTCCGTCGGTATTTGAACATTGGGTACGTGTATGTGTGTATGTATATTTTTTGTGTTTACGTTTAATTTGAGTGTACGATAATGTAAACAACTTTAGCAAACATTATGATTATTCGAGAAATGATCATTAAGAGTAAAAAAGCTGTTCGCATCAACGTCAGCAGTCAATCAGTAATTGGATTTAACAGTGACAGCGTAAAGTGTCATAACTATAACAAAAGTTGTATTAAGTGCTACTATTGCTTTTGAGCATAGTACAGTGGTATTAAATTAAATAAAGTAGAAATTGTTGAGTATTAAAAATTGTGCGTTTAATTTCATTGCAATAAAAGCATCCACGGAAAACGTTTTTAAAAAGGTAAAAACGTAATAATTGGTGTCAGAAATGGGATTGCAAAATGAAGTTCGACGAGCTTAAAGTGGAACAGCTAAAACGAGAGTTGGGCAAACTGGACTTGCCCACAGATGGTAACAAAGCAGAGCTGCGGAAAAGGCTACTGGAGGAGTTTATTCGGCTTGACCTGGATATCAATACCCATGAGTTCGAAGAAAAAGAGGAACTGGAGATGGGTACACGTTCAGCTACGAACAACATGGACTTAAACTCTATGTTTGCCACAATGATGCAGAAAATGGAAGCAATTTCTAAAGCCAATAATGAAATTGAGCGGCTGGTACAGCTTTGCTATCCTGGAGAAAGTTCCTCATTTTTGGATCACTGCCCCAAGAGACAGCCCGGGTAATTTCAAGACCACAGGTGCACAAAATACGGGAGTTAAAGGTGGTTAATGAGTCAGGAGATGGATTGGTTAGTGCGATAAAGAAAGCCGTTCTGCAAGCGCTGCCGAAAATTCAAATAAAGGAAGAGCAAAATATTTTAACTGCGGCAAGGCAGGTCACTACCAGCGCGACTGTAGAGCCCCTAGAAAACGTACTAGGTCCGTATCCCTGCAGAGGCCGAGCAAAGGAGGCGACCTACAACAGTCACAAACCCAAGAGTCTCCGTTAAACTAAAACGAGCCGGCTTTGAGGGGCAAAAGCTGGCTCCTACAATCTCCATATCAGTAATGCAGCAAAAAACAGCAACTTAACTGTCTGTGGATACATCAATGGGAAGAAGCGAACCTTAACAATAGATACAGGAGCTTTGCAGTCCATACTAAGGCCTGATTTGGTACCAGGAAGGGTTGAAGCGCTACATAACGTGAGATTGCGTACAGCTACTGGAGAGGCCGCTACCGTCTATGGTAAGACAGAGACAAAGGTGTGTGTAGCTAACATTACCGTCAGGCATGTGTTCATTATTGTCGATATTGTTGACGAGGTGATCATTGGTGCAGACTTCATGATAACACATGGTATAAACCTGCACATGGGCCAACAAATCATAACTTTGCGTGATGTCGAGATACCGCTAGATGTTGGCTATGAGAATAAGCTCCAGGTGCTAAAACTGATTGCTGAGGAGAATCAGCGAATTCCACCACGATTTGAAGCGCTGATATGGGCTCGATTAGAGGAAGATTGTGCGGACAACCGATTGTGGGTAGTAGAATCAGAAGAAATAAAGAGCGACTTAATCACAGCAAAAGCCCTCGTGGAAGTGCGTGCGAACAAGAAAATTCCAGTTAGAGTTCTAAATTTATCAACCAATGAGAAGATCGTTAGTCCAAAATTCTATATGGGGAGCTGTACTCCAGCAGAGGCAATCATAAATTGCGAGTCCGAGTCGAAAACTACTAGCTTGTCACTCAAAGAACGCGAAATATTTGAACAACATGTGCAGAAATGGACAACAGGTTGCCAGCATCTGATAGAAACAAAGCGAAACAACCGCTTTCGCAATAAATAATAAGGGTCAAGGGAAAACGGCCATTGTGAGGTATGCAATTAATACTGGCGAAGCGAGACCCATAAAGCAAGCGCCCAGAAGTGTACCATTGGCCAAGCGGAACGAAGTTAAGTTGTAATGGGTTTGAGACTACGAAAAGAATAAAACTAAGCTAAACAGCCGTGTTGTGTCTTGTTCAATTCAAGTCTGATTTTATTTACAAATTTTGCATTCTTATGTAATGATTGTGGAAAAAGGCAAAATGTAAAGATTTAATAAGAAACTCTGCTTTCAGTATTTGCTAAGCTCTGCAGCCGCTTTTCTTCAGCACTCAACAGTGCTTAAAAGAAAATGTGTTACAAATAGATATTAGGTTACTATAAATAAATATAAGGTTACAATAAATGATTTACAATGCATATAAGTATTTGGGTTATAAGTGTCGCACAACATGAAAGCGGACAATGGTCTTTGGCACACTTCAAAGTGTAACCCGATCGTATATCGATAGGTAGTTACTCTACACAGTTGAAGGTGGTGAATATACACTGTCATGTTGTATGGCGCTGTGGGTACACTACACCCTCACCCTCAAGAAAAAATTTTATGGAAGCAATACAATTTTTGTATATTATAATAGTCTTAATTTATTACGATAGTCTTAATTATATGTTTTAACAATTACAAATATAGATTTTCTTATGCTATTATACTATTATATTTTTTTAAATTATTGTTATGGAATTCTTTTCTTATTCCGTTGTATTCTACTGTACTATTTACACCGTTTCTACTTATTATTTTATATGGTCCTTTGTATGGACTTTGATGCTTTTTTCTATTTTCTACTTTTATTAATACTAAATCTCCTACATTAAAATTAACTTTATTGTTGTTATAGTTAGCTAAAACTCTTTTCTCTTTTGTTTTTATAATTAGTTCCTTTGCTTTATTTAATGCAAATTGTAATCTGACTCGTAGCTCTTGTACGTAGTCTTCTAAGTTATAGGTTTTTATTTGACTGTTTATAGTATCAGATGGTAGGCATGGTAATTTCCCGTAAACCAATTCAAAAGGCGTGTAACCTGTATCAATGTGTGGTGCCGTATTATAGGCAAACGTAAAATATGGAATCCATTTGTCCCATTCATAGTCATTCGCTGTAGTTAACAAAAATTCATTAAGAACCCTGTGGTTTCTTTCTATTGACCCTAAAGTTTCGTGGTAGTATGGTGTTGAAAATATTTGTTTGATTTGTAGTAATGAACATATGTTTTTCATAAGTTCGTTAGTAAATTCTGTCCCTTTGGCGGATTTAAGTACTTTAAATTGACCATATTTCAAAATGAACTGTTCGACTAATGTTTTTGCTGTAGTAATTGCATCTTTTGTTGGCATTGGGTGTGCAACAATAAATTTAGTTAGTTCACATTGCATTGATAATATGTATCGGTAGTCATTTGAAATATGAAGAGGACCAACAGTGTCGATTGAAATAACTTCAAAACTATTATTTGGTGTGTCTGTTAGTGTAAGTGGTTCTTTTGTGTTTTTTGTTTGTTTATTTTTACTACAAGTGTCACAGTATGATACAAATTTCTTCACCATTTTATTCATGTTTTTCCAGACGTATCGCTGTTTTAGTTTGATAATTGTCTTTCTGATTCCTAAGTGACCTGCGTGTGTGGTATTGTGGAATTCATCAATTAATTTATATTTTAAAATTTCATCTGTTATTCTTTTTGGGGCGTTGTATATTAATATTTTCAGTTGAGGACTTTTGTTATCAATTTTTATCTTTGCATATGCTTCTTTTAATTCTTCTTTTGTATATACTTCAAATATTTTATCATTCTTCGCTAGCGCTAATTCATTAATATTTTCTTTATTCATTTTAGATATCAGTTTCCTCAGAATCGAATCTAGTTTCGCTGAGTTATCGCTGAATCTTGCATGCATATTATTTTCTTGTATATTTTCGGCATGTAACTTCTTCATAATCGAATCTTGTTTCGATGAATTATCATTACATCTGTTATTCATATTACTCTTATATTGGGTACGTAATTTCTTCATAGTCGAAACTGGTTTCGATGAATTATCACTACGTCCTATGTGCACAATATTATTTTCAATAATTATATCGATATCTTCTATATTCTCGAGTTTATTAAATTTCAATTTCTTCATATTTTTGGCGTCATTGATGGATGTACATTCCCATATGTGAAGTTGATCAGACTTCTGAGAGATGCATGTTTCCATATTATCTTCTTCTACACGTGTTTTATTATGTTTATTATTCTTTCCATTATTTATTATATTATTTGCCTCATTTAAATTTTTATTTATCTCATTTAGATTATTATTTGCCTCATCTAGTTTATTTTTCATTGCCCTCGTTGTTGCTAATATCTTCTTTTCATTATCATTTATTTCTTTCGGTATCATCTGTTTTAGTACTTCTGAATTAATTTCTATTCTACAAAGAGCGTCTGCATTAGTGTTCATTTTTCCTTTTTTATATATGATGGAGAAATCGTAATCGCTTAAATCTAATCTAATTCTAGTCATTTTTGACGAAGGGTTTTTGTGTGTAAATAGTGAAATTAAAGGTCTGTGGTCAGTTACCACTATGAGTTTCCTACCGTTAAGGTATGGTCTAAAGTAATTTATGCTCCAATGAATTGCAAGGAGTTCTTTTTCTATAACTGGCTTGTTTATGTCATGTTTTTGCAGTGATTTGCTTGCGTATGAAATGGGTAAATCTTGTCCTATTTCGCCTTGTGATAAAACTGCTCCTAATGCATAATTAGATGCGTCTGTTGTTAAAATAAAAGGTTTATCAAAATTTGGATATTGCAATACTGGTGGATTAATTAACTTTTCTTTCAATTCTTCAAAGGCATGTTGGCATTTTTCTGTCCATATAAATTTAATTTTTTTTTATAAAACGTTTAGCTCTTTAGCAATGTCTGCAAAATTTGGTATGAATTTTCTGTGTGTAAAAATTGTTGACGCTTAATTTTTCGTCTTCTAAGTGAAAAACAATTTTATATATATTTTTTTATATTTTTTTATTGTATTTTTGCATATTCGTCATCATGATCTAAATTTAAGTCATTCATTATTTTGTTAAAACGTTCGTTGCTGTTTTTATTGTTGTAACATAATACGTCATAATTTTTAAGTGGGTCAGCTTGGAGTGTAATGCCTATTTGTTGTGTTTAAAATTTTTAAATGTGTCATGCCACTTTTGGGGGCTATCGAATTACTTAGATATAAACTTGGTTTTAATTAAAAATTACGCTGTCTTCTGTTAAGTTTAATTTTATTGTTTGTATTATTTCTGTTCTGCTTTTGTATGCATTATGGTATTATTATTAACGAAAAAAAGTATTGTAAATGTTTCATAATCTATTTTGCAGAGATATTTCCTCAAGAAGTCTTTTGGAATAATTTATAATCTAATGTTTCGCTAAAATAAATTTGTGAATATCATTATATTGAAGGTTTCTTCATATATAACTTTCAAACCCTATTTTAGAATTCTAATATTTTCTTTAGTATTTTAACAATATAGTGTTCAAAGTAATTTATAATCTTGATGTTGTTATGATGATAAGTAATCGATGGATGAGTTAATGGTTGCCGGGGCATTTGCTGTATTTGGGTCGCAGCATGGTGATAAGGGATTTGTTGACGATATTGTTGGTGATGTAGCTGTTGATGGATTTCTGTATTGCATACATTTGTAGCAGATGTCGCAATACTACTTGAAGCTTGCAACGCAGCTGAAGATGTTTGGTGCGGAGTGTGCTGAGGATGATGATGTAATTGTTGCTGTTGAGGCTGAGCGTGCATTGTTTTGCTATACATCAATTTGCTATGTCTATGATGTAAATCGGTATACGGCTGAGTTTTTTTTTTTTTTTTTTAAATGCCAAGTTGTATACTGCTTCAGCTTCTTTGAAGGTGTGGTGTGAAAAATATTTGGCTCTATCAGGTCGATCGAATACATTTTCCAATCTTCTTAATGGAAATGCAGGATGTTTTTTTCTGTTTGGAAAAATTGGTACCTGTGTGTGTTGAATTGATCCTGATATGCCCAGTTAGGCATAAGCTGTGTATACTGGTTCTATCAATTTTATACCTATGTAACTAGATTATAGCAGTTAAGCTATTGTATCTAAATCACAGTAGGCAGGATCTAGTGTTTTGGCAGGATCGCCATGTAATGGGTTTGAGACTACGAAAAGAATAAAACTAAGCTAAACAGCCGTGTTGTGTCTTGTTCAATTCAAGTCTGATTTTATTTACAAATTTTGCACTCTTATATACTACTTGTGAAAATCATTCTAGTCATCTAGAATGACTAACACGTGTTTGTTTACAACATACATATGCTTAAAAGAAAATGTGTTACAAATAAATATTAGGTTACTATAAATAAATATAAGGTTACAATAAATGATTTACAATGCATATAAGTATTTGGGTTATAAGTGTCGCACAACATGAAAGCGGACAATGGTCTTTGGCACACTTCAAAGTGTAACCCGATCGTATATCGATAGGTAGTTACTCTACACAGTTGAAGGTGGTGAATATACACTGTCATGTTGTATGGCGCTGTGGGTACACTACAAAGGAGTTAATCAATGAAATGCAGCAGAGTGGGGTAATCGAACCGTCTACAAGCCCGTGGAGTTCGCCGGTAGTTCTGGTGAAGAAGAAGGATGGTAGTACTAGATTTTGCGTCGACTACCGGAAACTAAACGATGTTACGAAAAAGGATAGTTATCCACTACCCAGGATTGACGATACCCTAGATACGCTGGCCGGAACAAAGTGGTTCTCCACATTGGACTTGCAGAGTGGTTATTGGCAAGTGGAAGTTGCCAATAAGGACAAGGAGAAGACTGCCTTTAGTGCGGGTGATGGTTTATGGCAGTTTAGAGTTATGCCATTTGGACTCTGCAATGCACCAGCTACATTTGAGCGTCTGATGGAATATGTATTAAAGGGGCTTCACTGGAGGACGTGTTTAGTCTACCTTGACGATATAATCATAATGGGTAAAACTTTTGACCAGCACTTGGAAAATTTGGCGGAAGTCCTCAACCAGATATCGTCGGCTGCACTTACTCTTAGCGCGAAGAAGTGTGCATTGTTCCAGAAAGAGGTGAAATATTTGGGACATCGCGTAACTGCAGATGGTATTTCGACGGACGAAGATAAAATAAAGGCCGTAAGGGACTGGCCACATCCACGAAATCTCCACGAATTGCGCAGTTTTCTGGGACTTTGCACATACTATAGACGATTTGTGCCAAATTTTGCCAGCGTAGCCGCCGATCTACATGAGCTGACCAAGAAGTCACGATCATACCAATGGGGAGACTTGCAGGAACGAGCATTTCAAAAGCTGAAGGAGTTATTGTGTACGGCACCAGTTCTAGAATACCCGGTTGCTGGAGGAAGATTTGTGCTAGATACCGACGCAAGTGGCTTCGCTGTAGGCGGAGTACTCTCCCAAGTGCTGGATGGAGTTGAAAAAGTAATAGGCTATTATAGCCGAATACTTTCCAAGCCTGAGAGAAATTATTGCGTGACACGTCGTGAGCTTCTGGCCGTATTAGAATGCATAAAGCATTATCACAAGTACCTGTATGGCAAAACTTTTACGTTGCGGACTGATCATTCTGCGCTTAGGTGGCTGTTGCAGTTCAAAAACCCGGAGGGACAGTTGGCGCGATGGATTGAACGGCTGCAGAGCTACGATTTTAGCATCGAGCATAGAAAAGAGGCAAAATACAACAACGCAGATGCCCTCTCGAGACGACCGTGCAGCCTAGAATGCAGACATTGCGTTAAGGCCGAACAGAAAGAGAGTGTAATTGACGTTCGGCTGACGCAAATAAACTCTCATGAAGACTGGCCAACAGCGCAGAAAAATGACCCGGTGCTCGGAAAAATAATGGCTGCTAAGAAGAGTATTAGCTGGCCTGCACGCAATGAAATGGCGGCTGAGGGCCCGCCTGGTAAGGCTTATTGGGCGCAATGGGACAGCTTACAGCTGTTAGACGGGTGCTTGTACCGTATATGGGAAAGTGCAGATGGCAAAACAACTTCCAACTTAATAGTTGTGCCATCAGCCAAGATACCGGAAGTCTTGAGAGAGTTCCATAATGGTCCCAGTGGATGTCATCTTGGGGTTAACAAAACACTGGAAAAGCTGAAGCAACGTTTTTACTGGGTTGGAGTGCAACAATCAGTAGCAGACTGGATAGCAAACTGTAAGGAATGTATAGCGGCTAAGGGTCCAGTACGGAGAACTCGAGCGCACCTGCAGCAATATAATTCAGGCGCGCCCTTTGAGCGAATAGCTATGGATGTAGGAGGCCCTTTTCCCGTCAGTTCCGCTGGTAATCGTTACGTACTTGTGGTGATGGATTATTTCAGCAAATGGCCCGAAGTATACCCCATATCAAACCAGGAAGCTCAAACTGTGGCAAATGTTTTCGTCAAAAACTGGTTGTGCCGATATTGTGTTCCGATGGAGTTGCACTCCGATTAAGGTAAGAACTTTGAGTCTGCCATGTTTAAGGTAATGTGCGAGTTATATGGCATAAGAAAAACTAGGACAACGCCGCTTCATCCGCAATCTAATGGCATGGTTGAGAGATTTAACCGCACATTGGAGGAGTACCTACAGAAGGTAGTGAGCGAGCATCAGAAGGACTGGGATGAGCACATTCAAAAATTCCTTTTGGCATATAGGTCGGCCGTGCATGATTCAACATCTAGGACACCAGCGAAAATTGTGTTTGGGACAGAGCGGAGATTGCCTGGTGACTTGCAATTCGGCATTACACCTACACCAAGGGATGAGCAGACCGGGATTGCTACGCAGGAGAGACAGCACCTGCACGACCTGCACGAATTCGTACGTAACAGAATCCGAATGGTCAGCGATAAAATGAAAGCCAGGTACGATGGAGCTGCAAATTCTGATGGATTCCGACAACTGGTTCTACTATTTAACCCACAGAGAAAGAAAGGACTGTCTCCCAAACTACAAACACATTGGGATGGACCATACAAGGTGATAAAGAGATTGAACGATGTTGTGTATAGGATACAGAAGCACAATAGCCCCGCTCTACAATGAAGGTGGTATATTTGGAGCGACTCGCGAAATACGGAAGCGATGGTTCTGTGCCTGTTCGGGACGAATAGGCTTAAGCGGGCGGCAGTGTTACGAATTTGGAGTGAATAGTCCTATTGTAATTGCTCTAGAATATACTGAAGTGTTGTTTTTCTTAATTATTGAATTATTGATTCTTAGTACTGAGTTGTTTATTATTTGCTGAATTGTTATGTACTGAATTGTTTACTATTTCTTATTCACTACATTGTTGTTGTTATTCTTATTTGCTTTTTATTTACTCATTTTAAATGAACACATAACAGCTATACATACATGCATACATAGTTACTTGTTTACTAGCAAAGCGACAACAAATAAGATCATGATTATTGCGGTTGTTGTCCGTCGGTATTTGAACATTGGGTACGTGTATGTGTGTATGTGTATTTTTTGTGTTTACGTTTAATTTGAGTGTACGATAATGTAAACAACTTTAGCAAACATTATGATTATTCGAGAAATGATCATTAAGAGTAAAAAAGCTGTTCGCATCAACGTCAGCAGTCAATCAGTAATTGGATTTAACAGTGACAGCGTAAAGTGTCATAACTATAACAAAAGTTGTATTAAGTGCTACTATTGCTTTTGAGCATAGTACAGTGGTATTAAATTAAATAAAGTAGAAATTGTTGAGTATTAAAAATTGTGCGTTTAATTTCATTGCAATAAAAGCATCCACGGAAAACGTTTTTAAAAAGGTAAAAGCGTAATAATTGGTGTCAGAAATGGGATTGCAAAATGAAGTTCGACGAGCTTAAAGTGGAACAGCTAAAACGAGAGTTGGGCAAACTGGACTTGCCCACATATGGTAACAAAGCAGAGCTGCGGAAAAGGCTAGTGGAGGAGTTTATTCGGCTTGACCTGGATATCAATACCCATGAGTTCGAAGAAAAAGAGGAACTGGAGATGGGTACACGTTCAGCTATGAACAACATGGACTTAAACTCTATGTTTGCCACAATGATGCAGAAAATGGAAGCAATTTCTAAAGCCAATAATGAAATGATGATGCAGAAAATGGAGGAAAACTCTAAGTCTATCAAACAAAGCATTAGGGACAATAATGAAATGATGTTCCAGAAAATCGAAGAAAACTCTAAGGTGCTGGAAGCAACAAATAAAAGGCTGGAGGATATCTATGAGTCCGTGAATG